>OZ017742.1:6625000-6951394 GCA_963969285.1 Odontomyia ornata | reverse complement strand
CCTACTGACGTTGATACCGAGTTATTTCCTTGGTCAAGCGTGTCAATCAATTCAACTCGCTTAATTTGATTATTTTGCATCTACTTGCAATTCATTTGGCGCAGCCCCTCTAAATATAAACCAAATTTCTCTCACTTTATATTGGGACAACGAATTTACTATGAAATGTATCAATGTTGAGCTTTGTTTACAAATTTTCCATCATTGCAATTTATGACGTATTCCGTTCAGGCTGCACCTTGCAGTTGGCTGTAACTAACACGGACACACTCGGTGGACTCTTGCAGCTTTCATTTCCTTTAAATTTCGCCAAGGTGAAAGCTTCTTCCTGCGGCTAAATGTACGATGGCACAGGCTTGCAACGAACTCCCGAATTCAATCACAGACTATGTTTTGAACCGAGCTACTCAACAAAAAGTTATTTGACGATCCTCGGTCATAGAAAATTGTCAATTTTCCCAACTTGGTACTGCTGTATTTAACCGTTAATGCAACATTATGATTTTCATTTCATCAAGAAATCTGAATTGAGGAATGATAATATTCTCTCCAATGCACTTTTCTAATGCTTCCGGAGCTTGTACTCCAAAGGTATTGTTTTAGATATGTTTTATAGTTCGGTCAGCAATCGAAAACAAGTCCTGATAGCAGTGTATTTGCCTCAAACTTCACCGAATGCTGGCTTCTTCCAGAGAACAATTAAATGCGTCACAAGTAACCGCTAAGTTAATTTTGGTACCGACGAACATGATTTTCGCATAGAAAACTCGTAATCAAATCTTCCTTGCTCTAAATTTCCATCAACGGCAATCTTTTAGGCGCATCGCATCCATGACTATCCCACATGAGATTTAAATGCAAAAGGAACACTTTTTGTTGAAGTTTTGCTAGTGGACAGGTATTTTGGGGAAGAATTGAGTCACTTACAAGAAAACACCATCGCGGAGCTCGTCAAAACAAATACTATCAGAAATAATCCACAACTACGGAAAATTTAAGCAGTGTAGTGTTACATGTTTGCCACAAGAATTGCACTCCGCGATCGAACATTTGTTTTACTCTAAGCCATTTTTTTTCTTCCCGACCATTCTCCGCGTGCTCGCAGTGTTGCGGTCGTATGTCAACTCTACGATCCATCCCCAAAACATGTCTTCCTTCCGTGTAGCAACCGGTAAATCCAATTAGCTGAGTTCGATCAGGCTAGTAAACTTGCTCTCGGTAATGGAATACACCGTTGGGGTGCACTAACTCAGTGTTCTTATATTCAAAATTTTAATTGGTAGATTTCAAATTTTTTTAGGAAAAATTAACTGAATTAAGGAAGAACGAAAAAAATTCTAAATAGTATTAAAAGTTAAATCTCATGAAGAATATAATTAAAGGGAAATATTTAAATTTAATATAAAGGAAAATTGATATAAAATTACATATAAAAATAATAAGAAAGAAAACTATTTTACCAATTACGATTATGAAGGGAAATAATTGAATACTTTTCTAAATCTGTCTTTAAAATTTTGAGTAGGAGATATTAGGGTTTTCGAGCAGTTTGCTTGTGTGACTGCTCAATTACTACAAAAACCTCCAACAACTGTTTATTGAACCTAAAAAAAATTTGTCCCATTGTCGCTATAAAGGTCCTGGCAGTATCCGCGACGTGAAGTAAACCTTCGAAACGTTGCAATGAACCCCTTGGCTGAGCGATCAGATACGGCCTCTAAATGCACCGCGTGTGTCACCATACATACAAAAAGGCAAATATACCCTTTGTATGGCTTGGAACCTCTACCAGGAGAAAACCGAATATTGATTGGTCCAGCATAATCTACACCAGTTGATTTAACATGTTTGCTGGGCTTTAACCTGTTTTCTGGAATCTGTCCCGTTAGTTCTGTCCTGTTCGCTGACGAGTATCTTTGGCAAGTAACGCATGCTCTATATATATTTTTAACCTGGATCGTTACTCTCAATATAAAGTATGTTTGGCGGATATTATTCAACAAAATTTGTGGCCCTCCATGGAGAGTTTTGTTACGTGCATCCAATATTATCAAGCGAGTGAGATTATCCTTATCTGGCAATATTATTGGATGCTTCTGCTCGTAATTCAGTTCTGATCTCTGGATGCGTCCGCCTACTCTCAGCAAATCATTAGCGTCTGATATTGGACATAATGTGTGTAATGCATTTCTTTTTAAAACACAACCGTGAGACTTGATGTGTTCTTTTTCCTCAGTAAAATGTCTAGCTTGAACCAAAACTATTAGTTTTACTAACGTACAGTTTATATCTTCAACCATAATAAGCTCTAACCTTTTAGGACATTCATCTTTTGATTGTTTAAAATCAATAAATCTTTTGCAATAGGATCCAACTCTAAGCATGCGAGTAAGTGACGAGGATCGCTCTATTAATTCTGTGCTATTGTATTCATTAACTCTTGCTGCAAAACACATTTTCTCGGTTTTCTTTTCTTCTAACAACGTTGTAAAATCTCCTTTGCATACTTGATTTTTTTTTTCTTTTAACTATATAGACCCTTTCTTCCATAGATTTAGTACTGTCAGTTCCGATGCTTTTATATCTCTGGAGGTGCAATCCGCTGGATTTTTTTCAGGTCGGATATGCGATCATTGACTATTGTCCATGATGGTAATTATTTCCGAAACTCTATTTGCAATAAATATCTTCCATTTGCTGGGGTGATTACTGGACCATTCGAGAACAACCGATGAGTCTGTCCATGCATGTATATTTTTTTGGCTATGTCTAGCGCTCGTGACACATTTAAAAGAAATTTAGCTAAAACCACCACTCCACACAACTCTAAGCGTGGGACAGACACTTATTTAACAGGCGTGACCTTGGTCTTTGATGCAATAAGACTGATGTGTACTTCACCTTGCTCGTCAATCGTTCGCAAATAGATTACCGCTACAAAAACTTTATTTGACGCATCGCAAAACCCTTGTAATTCAACATGCATATCAGATTTGGGCTATAGAAAAACTAGAAAGAACTTGTAATTCTTCTCTGTAGATAATCGTGTCTTTCAGTGATGGCTCTGGTAACTCTTGATCCCACTTGATTTCGGACAGTTAAAGTCTTTGTATGAATATTTTCGGTGTTCTGATTGTTGGTACTATGAAGCCCAGTGGATCAAACAACCGTGCAATATCTGAAACCACCTTTTGTTACAGGTGTCTCTAATGGTGAAAGCTTTATTTCATATTCCAGTGTATCCTTCGCTCTATTCCATACCAGTCCTAGTATTTTTAGTGTTGTATCCATTTTGATTCTTCCTGCTTCAACTTTTCTCTTTTCATTCAATCATGAACTACAGCATGATGAGATAGATACACTGCTCTAGGATTTAGTATGTCTTCTTTTGGTACAATTTGCATATGATTAAGCTCCTTATACTCCTCTATCACTTTAACATATTCTCTGCGTAGTTTTAAATTCTGATTTAATCTCTCATCCATAGACATCAACCGTCTTGATGTTATTTGTAGCGATTGCCCGTATTGACACTCTGGATCTTCCGATTTGAACGGCAACTGTACAATAAACCGACCATTATCATCTCCTAGTATCGCTTAGTATCTCCTGCTGTACTTCTGTTTCTTATTCTAGCTCCCAGAATTTTATCAACAACTCATCTTCTTTGATTTGTGTGTGCATGCTCATAACTCTATTCGCTGAAGTTGAATCTGGTGATAACTGACTTGATACAACCCAGCCTAGACTGGTGTCTAGAGCAACTAAATTTCTAGATGGATTTTCGATCACGCCCCTCTTCAGTATTTCTCCATATACTTCAGCTCCGAGCAGGATAACAATTTTACTCGGTGTTGTGAATACTGGATCTGCTAATGGTAACTTCTCTAACTCGAGCCAATCAGGTGAATGAATTATACTAGACGGAACCATAGATTTGAGGGGTTTTAACACAAATGCATTTATTGAGATTGATTTACCTGGTTGATGGCGTGATTTGATATGTAAAGATACGCAATACTTAACTCAGGTATGACCAGCTCCTACTGCACACACCAGGCCATTGATTGGTATACGCTTAAGTCCCAGTAATTGTACAGTAGCCTCCATAATAAACGAAGCCTGTAGCCCCTGATCAACTAATGCTCTGATTACATTAAAAGATCCGCAAGCTGATTGTGCTGTAATCACTGCAGTTGCTAATATGTATACCGTCGCAGAATGATAATGTTTTAGAAAAGTTTGATAATATCGTCGTCGCATCTTATGCGTGTGGTTGTGAATTTTCTTTATCTCCTTTAGATGTCCATTGTGTTTTTCCTTTCCTCTCTCTAGACGCAGTAATTAAGAGTGGTGACATCTACAACGTGGGCAACTCGTCGATTGATGGCATATCCTTACCGTGTGTTTCGGTGCAAAAGAATGAAAGCATAATTTATTCCTTTGTGCATAATCTACGTGTTCTTTGGGAGTATATTTTGAAAATTGTTTGCACTGGTAAAGAGCTTGTTGACCTTTGCACATTACACATGCATAATTAGGCTCCTTCTCTTCGGTTGTAGTGTGAAATGATTTCATTGGTACTCGCGTTGTAGACTTAGTTCCTCCTAACATCTCTATCGTTCTAAATCTAGTCTCCAAAAATTTTTTAAGCTGTTCTCGTCCGTCTTCTTTTGACTTAGCTGAAGCTCTCATTGTTTTCTCGATTCTTGGTCTAACTTAGAAACCATGAGATGATTAATAATGACGTCCCATGAGCTCATATCGATACTTAAATTTGCGAGAGACTTCAAACATGTTGAAGTAGTGTCCAATAGGTGTTTTATGGCGTTAGCTGTCTCGACGTTGATTGCTCTTTGTCCAAAAAGCCACTTTAAACATCATTTGTATTGAACCTTTTATTGTTATAACGCCTCATCAATAATAACCAAGCCTCGCTATAGTTGGTTTCTGTAGTAGGAAGATTCTTCAAATCAATTTCAGCTCCTCCATGAAGACAACTCTTTAGGTAATGTTGTTTTTGGACAGTACTTGGGCTCGCATTAGTATGTATTAGAGACAGGAACATATCATGAAAACACTGCCATTCTTCATAACCCCCAGAAAACTTAGGTAAATTAATCTGTGGTAGGCGTGCCTCGCAACTGGGTTCTGGTCATACAGATGATGCTGAAAGTAAGCTTACTGATGTTGAACCTTTGTTTATATCCTTCAAATCATCTTTCATTCTGGTCTTGTATTCTATGTATGTTTCTTCAACTTGTTCATATCTATCTTCGGTAAAATAAGTCAGCGTGTTCATCCTTCTCCAATTCACAAACTATTGCAGTGTGACGATCATAAAATTGTTTCCATAGTGACTCTAAGGTTTCGATTCTAGTTTCAATATATGAGGCTATTTTTTTTTGTCTTAGGAACTTCTTATAGTTCCTAAATGCCTTCGTAATAAGCTTTAACAATTCGTCTTGATTAAGTATTAAAATGTCTGTAGTAGTAGCCATCTTAATTTACTCCCGTTTCAAGGAAGAAATATATATGTATTCGGATTTACTTTAACACTATTTAATTAAGTCATATAAAGTCCAGTTGAAAATCAATTAAAATCTTCATAAAGTCAGAATTTTTTTCTATGAAACTATAAATTTTCACAAGTACTACGAAGCTTGATCACCATTTTTCTATGTCCGTAGTACAGACTCATAAAAAATTACAAGTCCGAACACATAAAATACTTCCAAGCCAGTGTAATATGAAGTTAAATTTTCACAAGTCCGTAGAAGAGAATCTCAAAAATTTTACAAGCACCAAATCGATAGAATTTTTCTAAGTTGACGGAACAGTTCACAATATTTCACAAGTCTACAGTTCACTTTTGTTAAACACTTAACTCCCGGGTTTCGGCACTATGTTCATTTTCTTCAATCACTAACTAAAACAAGGAACTTTGATCTTTAATTTAACCACACAATTGATTTATTTTACCAGAAAAACTCTCACAATTTGATCATAGCTCGGCCTCATTATTTTTTGAGTGAGAAGTTGCTGGTAAGTTCTTAAAGATGCACACCGCCATCTAGTATGTGGTGGCTAAAGCGTTTTTCGTAAAAAACTCACTCCACAGTTTTCGATCGTACAGGTACAATGTGTGCTATGACTGATTTTCTCTTTAAGATATGTATTCCTCGACCGTACGGCTTTAGAGCAGGGAGTCCCACCATTGGTGCGATTGCGAAGGTGACGAGCGCGGTCCAATAGGCAGAGACAAATACCCGCATTAAGCAGCGGATCATCCTGTTGGTGACGCGCCATTAGGAAAGCCTTCGACCCCGCTAGATGGCTGGATATTCACAATACGCTTCACGTTCCAGAATATCTAATGCAGCTTTTGAGGGACTACCTGAAGGACCGACGCCTGTTTTGCATCACAACACAGGGCCAACGGAGGATGAAAGTTATGTCAGGTGCTGCCCCGGGATCTATCCTTGGTCCAGACCTGTAGAACGGGTTACTGAGACTGGCGATGCCAGATCAGTCGGGCTTGATCCGCTATGCGGATGACGTTGTGGCTTTGGTCGATAGACGCACCGTTGAACAAGCGCAACTTAGGCTAGGTAGGCTAATGCGCCGAGTGACTAGATGACTGCACGCGGGTTCAGTTTAGCACAGGAGAAAACCGAAAAGGTCAGCTCAACATAGTGATAATATTATGCATCTTGAAAAGCAGTTTTTACATTTTTCATCAACTATATAAAATGAACCTACATCAAGTAGAGGTTACCAGTAGAAGTTGCTTGATTAGAAATTCATTTGGAATGTCAAATCAAACAGTCTAGGTCAAGCGTGTTCACTCACTACCATGATACAGTCTGAGTCGCACATGTACACATGTGATTATATTCTATGCTTATAAATGTAATTCCATGCAAGTTATATCTAGGGCTGCCATCCGTTCGGAATTCCCCGGATCAGTCTTAGTTTAGAGGGCGTCCGGGGGTCGTTCGGGAGGGGTTTTCGAAAATGTCTGGGTAAAACATGGACAATTTTAATGTTAGGGGAATTCGAATTGATAGAAATATAAGCATTAATCAAAACAAACCTTATAGTTAAAATCATTCATTATCGTAGCCCATGTTCAGACGTGGAGTGATTTCTCTCCTATATTTAGAAGTTAAACAGGTTACATGTAGAAGAAGAGTGAGGGGCAATGAGCAATGAGTCATTGTGCCTTACTATTCTTCTCCATATAACCTGTTTGACATGTAAATAAGAGAGTGGAATCACTCCACGTGTGAACACGGCCGTTAGTTGCATACAAGCTAACTCCAGCAATGCCAAATAGTTGACATTTGCCATCGTCAACCGAAGGTTTTTTGTGGGCACCCACCGCCACTTTCGATCACGCACTCAGTCTAGTCAGGCTACCAAGCGCATTGCGTGTGTCTTTCGTGTGTCGAATCCACCTCGAGTTTACGAGTTAAGTTGTTTACATTATACTTGTGATTTGTGTATTCCCTACATATTTGTCAAAATTAGATATGTGAGAAATTTTACGTTTTTAACTTTCGAAATAAAAATGTGGGAATTGGACAGTAATTTCAATTTAGGATTCTAGCACTGCGCTTCCTTGTTTATTTATGAAAAAGGCCAAGCCAAAGGATTATTTATTTTATGGTTGTAGCATAAAAAGACTAAGCTGGCATCAGTATTAATCATTTCGGGCAGTTTTTTGAATATAGAAAAATGTCTTTTGATGTATATTTTAAACAGCTTTTAAAAATTATAAATATATGAAATGTGAGTAGTATTTATTTTTTATTAAACTTCAAAATACAGGAACAGAACGCCAAACACTTATTTCATAAGGAAAAAACAAACTTTTGAAATTAGAAAATAGACAAAAAAAGGCCAAAATAAAGGAACATACTTCACAGCTTTGTTAGTTTCTACTTCTCACGTATCAATTTCGTCTTGAAAATGATAATAACCATGACTGCTGTTTTTCTGCAGTAGAGGTCTCCGCAAAACTTTACTTATTTATTCATTAGCAATGCGGAAAACGTCAATTCGAAACATTTTGGCAGATTTGCGCTGACTTTGTAGAGAAGTTACTTTGACCTCATCCTTTTCATCAACTGTGATACCTGCTATGATGGCGTATCCATACATGACGTTTTTTCTCAGTTGGTACATTTATACGGAAAAATTAAATTTGGATGTAAATTTTCTGAAGTACTTATATCATTCACGTTATCGTGTCTACAGAGTTGATTTCAAAGGGTTTGTAAATTCTCATCAACTGAGTTTCTTGAACTACAGCATTATAAAAACCTTGCCTGTTAACAATAAAAAAATGGAATAGTTCTTAATTGCAATGTGTTTCTATGCTCCATACACTCTGGCGTAAGGGCTTCATTTTCGTTCTCTTCAGTTGGGATGCCTTAAGTTTTATTTCTTTTAGCAATTTAGTAAGTTGGTATAATAGTATTGCCACATCCAATGATCTCTGCCACATATTTTTGTTACATTCATGACACCGGACATGGGGTCTAAACTTTCCAGGACTAACTTTTTTATAGCTTCAATTCAATTTTCCGTTATTCCGTGCAGCACAACAGAGGAATTTTTCAAAACACTAACAAACCCCGCAGCTATTTTGGCATCTTTTGCTTTCAAAACGTAATCAGCAGTTTTTTTAAGCACATCGCCTACACAATCCATTGGCTCTTTTCCATGCAATAGTTCGCTATATGTCCAAGGAAAGTATTCCAATAAATTGTTTAACCACGAGTAAATGTTAGTGTGGTTCCGGTATTGTGAGGTTGCACCGTCTGGGGAGATATGGAGAGTTTGAACATTTTCCCTAGTATTTAAAAAAAAAACTAAACATAGGCATCATATGTCCATAAATAGCAAAAACCTGGTGGTCCAGATTGCTGCTGACTGTAGCAAACAAAGTTTTCTGAACTGAATTAACAGTTTTTTCATAAAAAACACCCGTGTGGATTGTAAACTTTGTCCCAAAAACGTGTTTCTTCATATCAAAAATTTTTCTAAGTAATTACGATCTTTGATTTTTCACTGTACTAGTAATATAAACCTTTGTAGTTAAGTTAACCACTTTTTTCACTCCTCTCAGAACCTTGAATACGTTTGTCATTTGCCACTGAAAATACTCAACTGCGTTCTGATTATTACCAGGATTTATTTCAATTTATGTGCAAATAGTACATGAACCAAATATGCAGTCATAAAAGGTAACATTGTAGCTGTATGCCTTAATTAATTCAATCGTAGAATTATATTTAAACTCCCTCAATCTATTCAGTTTGTATACATTTATTTTCAGATTAAAATGCCCAAGTGTAAATGCACGTTTAACTGTGAATTGCAAAAAAAATATCCTATTTTAAAACAAGTTGAAGTAGCAGGAGAGTACTCCTGCCAGAAGGGTATTGTAAAACAATATATTCTGCATATAAAAGCTTGTCTACTATAAAGATTCCATAAATTGAGTTCGAATTATTATTATGGTTATTATGATTTTAAACTCGCCACCATTTTGTTTCAAGTGCTTTGATCCCGTCACTTGATCAGTCAGGATAAAACATCAATATTACAAACCATTTCTAAAATTTTTAGCAAATTTCCTACATATTTGTAGTGGCTAGGTCCGTTGCAAACATGTATCTCCCTAGTATCACATGTTAATGTTGTTGTAATTGTTAAATATTCAATCGGCTGTAACTTAGCTGTTTATTGTTCAATTATTGTGAAATTTTCAGAACACATACAGTTACTTTAAAAAAACTTAAATTTTAGCATTTGAGAAATTTAAGGATCCCATCTTGGTTTTATAGGCAAAAATGAAAAATCTATAAAATGTACTATTATTAACAAAGTTGATCGAATTTTGATTTCTAAGGTATTTGTTGCCCTTGTACTCATAAAGTTACACCTCTGCGATTTTTTTCAGATTTTTTCGGGCCAAAGGTGTCCAATCGCGAGGGGGGACACAATATTTGCGTACATTCCCCTTTCTCCTGCACCCCTCAAAGCATTTTAAGCCATTTTAAGACCTGTTTTGAAAAGTTCTTATTAAGACCTTTCATTTGATATCCATATTGCTTACATGCGATGAAAAAATCGCGATGAAAAAATCGCAACTCCCCTATATGGGGAGACCCCCTTAAAGACCTTATAAATTTATTTTTGTGGTGAAACTTTGAAGAAGGCATGATTTCGCACCTACCTACAAAATCTGATGTTTCTAGCTTATGTAGTTTGCGAGAAAAAGTGGTGTGACACATGGACGGATAGACGGACAGACAGGACGCGAAACTAGTAGCGTATTGTTAAAGTGATTTTACAATACCCTAAAAAGGAAGATATGACTGGGAAATACTGTGCACAATTTGTTCTGCATTTATTTCCACTGCAAATAAAGGTATTTCCGACGTTAAAGCGCACCTGAACACACAAAAGCACAAAGCTTATTCAAAAGACCAAGTAAGCAATTTCAATGTGACGGCTTTCTTTAAAAAATATAAACCTAGTTCAGAAAAAAACCTTATTTGAGCAGCCGAAGGTGCGATCGCTTATTGCATGGTTAACCATCACATGTAATTCAAATTGTTGGACTGAAATAATTGGCTCAACCGAGTGATGTTTTCGGAGTCAAATGTAACAAAAAATTTGACATGTAATTGCACAAAAGCTACAGCTATTGTTAACAACGTATTGAACCCATTTTCAATTGCCGAACTCAAAAGTGATCTCACAGATGGTGAATTTATAAGTGTATATACCAATGCTAGTAATCACGGCAGTATAAAATTATTATTAATATTTATTATGAAACAACTTCAGGGGCATAATCTTCTATTGTAATGTATAGCATTTTCTGGTGATAATTGCAACACAATCTTTGGTGGGTGTAGTAGATCAGGAACAAATAATGTCTTCTACAAGCTGCGAAGTAAACTTAATCCAAACATTGTTGGTGTAGGATGTTCTGCACATATACTTCATAACGCTGTGCACCATGGATGTGACCTATTTCCGGTTGACGTTGAGACGATGATATTGAAAATTTACAACTTTTTCTCAATTTATACAGTTCGAACAGAAACTCGAGGTGATTCTGCATTGCCGCTGAATCGGAATACCAGCAACTTTTATTCCACTCAAAAACACGATGGCTAAGCCTTTTTCCCGCAATCGAATGGTTTATAAAAATGTATGATCCATTGAAAAAATATTTTGAAAGCTTAGATAGACCACCCGTATCGGTTGAAATTTTCTTCGAAGATCCACTTTCGGAAGCATACTTGTTTCTGATTCATTCAGTAATGTACGTTTTCCATCGAAAAATCGAAATGTTGGAAAAAAGTGATGACTCAGTTATCGAAACCAGGAACATATTGGCATCTCTAAATAAAATATTGGACGACAGAATAAAAGAAAACTTTGTGCCAATTAAGGTTCAAAGTATTTCGAACAAACAAGATGAAGACATGAAAATAGAGTTAAAAAAAATTGTTTAAATTTTTAAACAGAAATAAATCATGTATAGAAAAGTGGAAAAAACCAATGAAGGACTTTGACAAGTTCGACTGGGTGATTTTGCCAAACATCACTGACAGCACTCCATGGTCTGATATTGAAAAAAACAGATATTTTTCTTAAAAATATTAATGCAGAAATCGATGACACGAAGTTGATTGACGAATGGGCGAATTTCAAAGCACTTTGCATGAATCTTAGTGATGGAGATAACCTGTTAACGGCAAACCAGCTGTGCTTGAATTTAACGCCGAACGCTCAAAATTGCCTAGTATTATTTTTGTATACCAGCTCATAATGCGAACGTGGAAAGAGTTTTTTCGCAAGTCTCGCAGCAGTGGACGAAGCAGAGAAATTCATAAACGCACATTCAGTATTTCCTCAAAGTCAAAGTCAAAGTCAAAAGCGCTTTATTTAATACTAATCGTTATAAATTTTTAAAAGAACATAAAGCAAATCCCAAACAATAAAACTATAAAAAACTTAATGGCCCAAATGGCTCTCTAAATTTATACGTTATCAGTTAAACACATTTAATGAAAAAAATACACTTGCAAATTTAAATTAATTAAGATTATTTCATATTTTTTGATTCAATTGGAAAAAGGAGAAAAAACCAACCAGCATTATTCAAAAATTACTTATATTACTAACACAACAATGAACTTATATCCTATACCTAATATGTTACACCCTAATTCTAAATAAGTTCAATCAAAAAAAAAAAAAAAAAACAAAAAAAACGTTACCTTATATTGAAACCTATACCTAAATTATAATACAAATAAACAACAACACTAGATGTAGCAATAATGAGATGAATCTAAAAAACTAAGTAACGAGAAAAAGCACAAAAACAGAAAAAAAACACGAATAATTTAGACATTGTCATTCAGCCACCAATACCTAGATTGCTCCATCTCAGCTCGACCAGCCCAAACGAATCTAGCAAATGAGTATCTCCACTGGAATTGTTGGTCTCGTGAACTCAGATTCGGAGGATATTTTATCTTCTTATCGGTGGCCCGTCGGTATATGTGATATATGATTGGGACGCCGTCAGAATCAAAAATATATCGATTCATGTCCAAATACACGAATGCTTCTGGAGGAACGAAGCCAGTAGTGAGGCAAGTCACAATATACCCGTCTGTAGGGTGGAACGGCTGTGAAATCCAAGGGTTTTCACTCACAGTTACAGATCTTGCGATATGATTCCGAAGAAGTTTCAATATGAAGATATCGACTCTTGTCACTTGAGCGGTTTGATAAATTTTTCTATTCGATATATAGTGCTTCCAATCCGTCTCAGGCTTTCTGTACAAACCAGTACATGCACGAAGACATTTCCTTTCGAAAACTCTTAATTTTTCCATTGTACTAGCACTCTGGTTGTACCAGATCTGGCATCCGTATGTCAAAACTGGTCTAACCAGGGTCTTGTAACAAATAACTTTGACTTTTTGATCAATGTATCTGAAATGAAAGAGTCGCCGAAGGGCCATGACTACTTTTAGTGCCTTACTGAGCATGATTTTGACATGTTCAGTGTAGTACAGATACTGATCGAGATGAACACCGAGGTATCGAACACAGGATTTATGTGGAACCCGTTCTGAACTACCCTCACCAGCCATAATGTGGAAATCCTCCCAATTACGTTTCAGGTCTTGACTGGCCCCCTGCAGCGTTGTCCGAAACAAGATTGTTTCGCACTTCTGCGCATTGATTTTCATTCGCCAATTGTCGGTGTAGAGCTGCACATCATTAAACATTTTTTGAAGATTGCTCTGAACTATTGTAGCTTTTCGGTCTGCCGTATAGATGATCAGATCATCAGCAAACGCTACCAATGATCGCGTTGGCGAGACATTAAAATCAAAGCTGTTCAATAGCTTGCGAATGAATATTGAGAAAAGCAGGGGCGCAGTAACTGTTCCCTGCTGTAGACCATTCAAGACCTTGAATTCGCGCATTGTTGTCAGATTTCCATCAGTTACAACAAACGATTTCCCGTATAACATATTACGCATCATGGCAACAAGGTGTCTGGGGAACCTGTCCTGAAGAAGTTTGAAAACTAGTCCATCTAACCACACCGTATCGAAGGTTTTCTCCATATCAATGAGACATGCTCCAACACATTCTTTGTTGTTTAGTTTCCAACAGATGTCTGAGGTTACTTTCGTTATTGCATGTATGGTCGAATGCCTGGCACGAAAACCAAATTGGCAATTCGGCATCAACTCATATTTCTCAATGTGGGCGTTTAATGCTTTGTTGAGTATCACTTCAAACACCTTGCTGATGTTAGGCAGCAAGCTGATTGGGCGATAGCTTTTAGGGCATGGAGATTCTTTTCCTTTCTTCAAGATCGGAAATACCTTAGCCTTTTTCCACTCATTTGGGAAATATGAATTGCTCAACATGTTGTTGAACAATATGCAATAATTCCTAATAGCAACCTCTGGTGAATGTCGGAGAACTATATTTGGAATACCGTCAGTACCACATGATTTTTTGTTGTTTATTCTGTGAAATATGAAACACAAGTCTTCATAGCTGACAAAATAATCAATAAGATTCAAGCTCGGTATGAGGTCAGATGTGAATGTTTCATCGAAATGAAGAATTGATTGGCCGTTCAGGCTTGATTTGAAGTCGGAAACTTTTGCTTCAACGACCTCCGAAAATATTTCATTCCTTCTCTCTGGGTTTGGCAGATGAACTAATTCTAAATGTGTTCCAATCAGGGCAAATTTCTGCAATCCATCACATATAATCCTGTTTTCATTTCTATCCGGAGTCGTACTATCAATTTCGATACCAGCTCTATCGAGAAGATTTATCTCATCACTAGTGACTTCAAGATTCGATACCTTCACTCGAGACTTCCTGCGGAATAAGCTATTCACTTTCGCGAAAACGCCATCTGGGTCCTGTGGGCTAATACCCCTCAGTTTTTCCGCCCATTGATTGCTGACCTCACTCCTGAAGTATGAACGGATTAAGTTCCGGACATTCTTCAACAAAGCCAACGAGGGATGGTTGTAGTCCAAAAATCGTCGATAAATATTGTTGACGCGTGTGAGAAGAAGGCTTTTCAATCTTTTCAACCTTGCGATGGTTGGTGTTTCATATCTTACCATATTGTTTCGATGTTTAATCTTGGGAACTACTTTCTCAATCGTTTGCAACGTCCAGCTTCTCTAACTCCGACAAATAGAGATCTATTTCATCGTCAGTTAGATTTCTGTTATTAGGAACCATTGAGCAAGCGTTGCCACCATCAGAAGGAGGACATTGCACCTGGTACTCCCGATTAAACTTCTTTTGAAACTTTCCCCAGTCTGTTTTTTTGAAATTCAACCGATGGTTTTCATGTTGAACTGGAATGAGGAAGAAATCATCCCTTTGATGATTGATTTCCATTACGATTGCGTTATGGTCGCTATCGTAAGGAAGCACCTGCAGTTTCCATTGAGGACTATTAAAGCTGAATTCAAGTCTTGCGTCAGCAATGCAGAGGTCCAAATATGAATTTGTCCTAGCGTATGTTAGGAACTCCGACCCATATAGATTGCACCTGTATTCAATTTGGTTCTCTGTTATCCATGATTTCAGGAATACACCTCTTGGATTATTGGTGGCGTTCAGCCATGATGTATGCTTGGCATTCAGGTCACCGGCAAATATAAAATAATTATGCAGCCTGTTCAATTCGAGTATTTCAAACAAGGAATTGAGTTCCTCCTTGAACTTGAGAACATTTTGACCAGTTGCATAGGCAGAGATAACGAAGAGGTTATCCCCACCTAGCAGTGAAATTTTGATGACGGACACTTCAAGAAATTCAAAGTTTTTGAATTCGACTTTTTCAATATTTTGGAAACAATAGGGTCTTCGAACCAATATCCCGGTGCCACCTCCCCCATCACCTATTACCCTATCGTTTCTTACGAATGCAAAATCTTTGAATTCCATGGAATGCCATGAATTGAGGTGGGTTTCAGTGAGAAGTATGATGTCAGGCTTTTGCTTAACAACAAATTCAAGGAGATAATCACGTCGATGTATAGCAACGATAGAGTTGACGTTGATCGATATGAGGCGAAGCCTATCCATGGGAATATGACTGGATGACAAGTTATTATTAGGCATTTGAAAGACCTAAACGCTGAAAAGCAAAGTTAATTTTTGAATCTTGTTTGTCGATTCTCTCCGATAAAGAATTAAGTTGCTGGTAAATTTTGAGAAGCAGCTCATTATTGCCATTTACATTATTTACATTATTTCCAGCATTTTCTGCTGGTCCTCTAGCGGCGAGTGCAAATGATACTCCGGGCTTGACGAAGTTGGAAGGTATGATATTACGGTGTACTTGTGTTTGCTTTGGAGCAAATTTAACTTTTGCATCTTGATATCGGGAGCATCCTCGATATGATGCTGGGTGACCAAAAACACCGCAGTTAACGCAGTATAATTTTTCTTTAGGCTCCGTCTGAGCCAATTTGCACTCACCGGGAGCATGAACGTCTTTGCATTTAACGCAACGATAGTGCATGGCACAATTGGCAGCCGAATGTCCAAATCTTTGACACCGGTAACACTGGTTGACTTCTCTTTTCTGGAGGCGTTCCCACCTCACCACTCTGAAATTTAAGTACCTTATTTGTTGAAGGGTACTTGGACTGCTCTTATTTGCAATTTGTACCAGGTAAAGTGGTAAATTCTTTCTTTCTATGGTCGACCTTCTTGTCGCAAAGGCTTTGACTGAAACAAAATCAATATCTGGTGCAGCCTCCTTGAGCACCTGAAGAAGATCGACCGTATCCTCTCCGCTGTCCAAACCCTTCAACAAGAAGGTCTGATTCTTTTCACTTTTTGGGGTATAGGTGAAGTGTGGAACCTCCCCAGAAATCAGCGCATCTTTGGCTGACTTGAAATCAACCAGTGATTTCGTCCTTATAGTTAATTTTTCGGCATTAACTCTTTTGATTTCGAAATTGGCCAGTTTATTTTCGGCTGCCAATAGCCGAACCATATCTTTCCCGGTTTGTCCGAGCACGTTGATTGGCGGAACTTTTTCTGTCTTGTTGGAAGCTTTTTCAGAGGAACCAGCAGAAATGCGGGCTGGTTTTTTCTCCTTATTTTTGTTCTTTAAATATTGAATGAAATTAACGTCATTATCTTGATTAAAATTACCTCTGATGTTTTCTTCGATTTCCATATCTTCGGTTAATCCCTCCAGCGCTGCAAAATAATTTTGGCTCTCGTTGGTGCCACCAGCACTTAGAACTTCCTCTGGATTTACTTGCTTTGCACTTTTCTTCGGCTTTGTTACCTGTTGCCATTGATTTTGTGGCTGCGTCTTTTGAGGCTTCATCCCTTGCTTGAAAAGATCCTTGAGAGACTGTATCTCTTGCCTTGGTTCATCATTTCCTTTCTGCAATTTGGCCATTTGTTGATTATCCGCTATTATTTGCAGCTTGCACCCTCCATCTACGGAGTTTTCTTCGTTATGTTTTCTTTTAGTGATTGTCGCCAGTTTCGTATTCGTCGTTTCCCCAGGCTGCCCCAACGGTGGGAAGCCGTCGGGCTCCTCCATACCAGCGGCGAAATTTTCTTTGTGAATTTGTTTTTCGTTACCAATCGAAGTAAAAATATTCGATAGAAATTTCCTGAGTCGATTACTTCGACAATATAAGATTTTTTCCGATAAAAATTAACTTCGGACTAACGTTTTTAAAAAATTAATTCAATTTTTGAAAACTTTTGACAGGAGCGATTTAAAAGACGTCTTTACGCAAAGACTACTACGATCCAATTCAGTATTTCCTCTGTTCAAAATAAAATACAATTTCAAGATCTGAGTTGCTCCGACTTTTTACAGATGCCTTTTGGAAAGGGATATTTCAGCGAAAATTGGAATGCCTGAAAAATACCAAAATAAGTAAGAAAAATATCAAAATGAGAAAGAACTCGATCTCGTTAAAAGTAAAACATGTTACTTGCTCTTAATTTACATTTAATAAATAGTTTATCTACCTAACCAAAGTTCATGAATCATGATTTGTTGATGAAATCTAGAATGTAAAGTTTTTTTTTTTTTTATCAACTTCAACATATAGAACCAAAAATTATGTTTGTTGAATCTTACCTCATATTGTTGCAATAATATTCATCCTTATCTTCCTCCTGAAAGCTTAAATTATAATATAAATTTTGTAAATACATGGAACCATCCATAAATTATATAAATTTATCGATCCATCGATATCATCTACACATCCCTTTACTTACCTCCACTCCAACTCAGCATTTCCGTCTTCGATTTGGCTATCCACTTAAATTACATTCCCGTCCATTCATCGTATCCCATACATTGTATATACATTTTAATTTGTCATCACATTACGGCTGAAATATAAACGGCATCCATGCACGCGCTCCACACGTCAACAAAAATTGCAGACACTTGTAACCCAAGTGATCATTGGCATCCGCGATATCGCGACCATACCACATGCAAATGTGCATACGCGGCGAAATTCGACGTAAGTGGATCGCTTGCTTGGATGTTGAATTTTTCTTATCTTAAGGTATTTTAAAGAAATAAAGTGTCAGTCGAATCCTTACCGGCATTCTATTAACATCGCATTAGTCAATGGGATAGTGAGGAACATCTTCGACTAAAGGAGTAAAAAAGGAAAAGGTTCAAAGTGTTGTGAAGAGCAGGTACTAAATGTGGTTCCACTTTAGAGTGTATATACACGAGTTGTGTGTGTGTGTGTTGTGAATTAGTGCGCGAGGACGACCTGCACGGAAGGAGAGCCTGGTACTGTATCAGGACTCAAAACCCCAACGTCCTAGTATTGAACTGGGACGACTCAAGCAAACCGTGTCAGGTCCCCTCAAAGCAACTGCAAGCAGGACATCGCACGTTAGAGCCTGGTACTGTACCAGAACTCAACCATCGGATAGCCCTATTACTGCACTAGGGCGACTCACCCGTGGGTGTCCTGCCCAAGGAACGAGGAAAGGCCCTCGTTGTTAAAAACGTTTATATAATTTGGTGCCTAAAAGGAGCGTGCTCCTAATTATTTTTGTTGCCAGATAATCTCAGAAAGAGAAGAATGTTTATTTTTATTTGCATATTATATTTGCTATGCTGTAGTTTGGATCGCAAACAAGCAGTATAAATGAATAATGTAATGAAAATACAAAGATGTTGTTTTCAACGTTGTAACATTGTTTTTCAGCGGCATCCGGAGAAAAAACTCGATTTTACCCAAATGTCCGCAGTTTTTAAAATTTTTGTCCGACGCCGACAATTTAGGTGATGGCAGCCCTAGTTATACCACATTATTTTCAAAATTCGAAGCTAAAACCATTAAGTGTTTTATTTTATAAGAGTTGATCGTCCATTCATTAATAATCCATCAACATTAGAATATTTTTAATGGTAAGAGCTGCAATTATATTCGCATGTTACCATTCATCCCTTCAAGATTGTTTCATTATCGCCTAATTGAAAAGCACTGGATAACGAGGAAGAGTAAATTACTCGGTAATTTCCATAATGAACGATACCCCAATAAGGAAGATGAATCCATTGTTTCATTTACACAATCTACCTGTTCCATAACAACTTCAATCATCATTCAAGAAAATTATCTGCTCCACTCCTGATTCCTTGCTGCACGAACGTATAACATTCCGTCAGGATATACAACATAACATACAGTAGACATCTCATATTATACTCGTAAAATGGGTACATTCTTCTTTCCTTGATATTCACTTTATCTTCCATTGTTGAGAATTCTTGAATGTGATATTTTATGGTGAAGGTTAAGATCAAAAGAGGAAGAAGAGGGGAGGGAGGAGTGTGGGAGTATTCTCACGTCCGTACCAGTTTTATGGCTTTTTTGCTATCCGTTGGTGATGACATGCAAATTCGAAAATTGCTGTTTCCCATGTTGGCAGAAGAACTTCTATAGTCTGTATCCTTTCTACTATGCTATGCATGGGAAATCGTAGAAATTTCTGATATTAAACTGAGAATGCATGAATATGTCACGGAACAAGTATAAGAAGAACAGGAATGTTCCTACTCTGGCGTAGTTCAATCCGAACCGTTTTAGTTAAATATATATTTAGTACTTGTGAACGCAAAGATCTGGTTAATTTCTGTTATTTTTAATAAAAGTCTATGTAAACCGCGTGAGATCCAATATAAATTTGATAAGCGCAACCGGCAACATCAGTTTTTTAACAATTGCGAAAATACTTTCGATTGCAATATACACTGACGGGCAAATGTGTTTTGTTTTGTTAAAGCTCCCAATGAATTTTAGGGTATTGTTAAATAATTGTTTCCAGTGTATTGTAAAATGATTTGACAATATCTCCTTAAAATCGCGACCAGTCTTCCCGTCTGCCCGTTCGTCCGTCCGCTCGTGTCTCGCAGCAAGTTTTCTCACAAACCACAGAAACTAGAGCAATGAGATTTTGTACGTAGGACAAAAGTGGCGCTCTCTTAAAAGTTGCAGTACTAAAAAAAATGTTTCTAAGGTGTTTAAGGGCATCGCCGCAAGTAGGGGGGTTGCCCTTAAACAAACATTTCATGAGGAGAGTGTGGAGTCAGGGGAAATGCACAAAAATGTGTGTACCTCCTCGCGATCGGATACCTTTGACCAACAAAATCTGAAAAAAATCATGAGAGTGGATATTTATGGATACAAAGCCAACAAATACCTCAGTAGTCAACTTTGTTAAGAATAGTACATATTAGGAATTTTAAGATTTCATCTATAAAATAGAAATATCATCCTCAAATTTGCCAATATCTTGTAAGTCGTAACTCTGATGCCAAACGCATGGTTGCTAAAAATTCCTTAAAAATGAAGTTATAAACAGCTATGTTGTTGTCCCCTAGTGTAGTAGTTAGAGTACTCACTGCGTAGTTAAGAAGTCCCTGGTTCAAGTCCTATTGGTGGCAACGGGATTTATTTTAAGTCATTCTTCGGATGGACTGTATCCCCATCCAGTTATAATCCACGCTGGCTTAAAATCAGAATTTATCGCAACTGTGTCAACGGATTAATGGCCAAAGCATGATACTGACCATATCATCTTCTAGAGTTCCGATATATCTGATCAAGATAATAAACTACTCTAACGTTGTTGTAGATGGTCCCATGCCCGGTTGAGAAAGGGGGAGGGATCCCCATTGTTTTACTAACCTACAGCTTCCATGACTTCTCATCCGAAGCCCCACGACCTAGTTAATGATCTCGGTTTACTGGTTTTCCATATTAAATGTCGAGTGTGGCGGCAAAACTTACGTTGAAACGCCTAGCGACATTTTTCCACCAAATCAACTTGGATGCCCGACTGCCACAACCTCGCATCAAAACCAACTTCGATGCCTGACTGTCACAATAGCAAACCCCAATGGTTGACCTTCACCATCACTTTTCGGGTTCCGCCATTTTGGAAGGAGAAAGTAGAGCTGTGGTTTGACCTGGTAGAGGTGTTCTTCGGACAAGGCATATTACTGGAGACACCACGCACTTCCAGGTGATTGTCGCTAACTTGGACACATGGGTGGTTAAGCAGGTGAGAAGTGTGGTCTTCAAGCCACCAGCCGAAGGAAAATATATCAACCTGAAACATTAAATCATTAAGGCGTTCACCGAGCAGCGCATCAAGAAACTACTGTTGGAGGTCGAGTCAGGAGAACAACGGCCATCACAATACTTGAACTAGTTGCACATGCTTGCCGCTGATAGCATATCCAACGATACACTAGAGCAAATGTGGCTAAAAAGGCTTGATTTAATGCTGCAAAGCATCTTTTCACCAAACGACGCCTCACTACAAAATCTAGCAATGATTGCTGATAGGATTTCCGGGATGATGAAGCGATCTAGACCTCACACCATTGGGTCAATCTTGCAGCGTGACGCACCCAGACCAAAGCTGAGAATTTCATCCGAGCTCAGTTAGCTCACAGGTGAGATTTAAAGGCTGGCACGATGGATCGACGAGCCTCAAAGACCACGATCGCCATCAAAGCCGCGAAAACCCCCAAAGTCGCCCCAACAACCAATAGATGTCTGCTGCATCCATAGCCCCTATGGGCCAGACGCTAAGAAATGCCAGCCGCAATGCAGTTTTAACAAACAAACCAAATTAGAGTCCTCCTCTCCACAACGATTGGCTAGCTTGGGTCAGTGCATCGCTGATACATCCGCGACAGCAGAAGCATTGATCGACACCGGCACGGATGTGTCCGTTATTCCACCGACCACCTGAGATTCCGTTCCGTTATTCGCACTTATAAGAAGCAAAAGTTATCGTTGAATCTTGGGCTCCTAAAGCCTGTCATGTGGACCTCCATCATCGCAGACGTCAGCTCACCGCTCATCGGAGCCGCTCCACTCAAACACCATGGATTACTTGTGGATATTAAAGGAAAAATGCTCATCGAGCTTTAGATTGCGACTACAGCAGAGGTAAAAGCCCCATCCAAGGACCAACCACGAGCAGTCTCCTCGACATGTGGAACCATCGGAATTGATACGCTGCAATTCTAGCAAAGTACTCCAAAGCAACTGTAATAACTGCATGACGACGCATCACAACGTGAGGCCAAGGCACGTCACCTTTCCACCCGATAAGATAGCCACCGCGAAAACCAAATTTGACAACTTGCTGCAACAACGAATCTGGCTTTCATCCAAGAGTACACGGAGCAGCCCTCTGCACATGGTGCGAGAAGCCAACGGCAACTGGCATCTTTGCGCAGACTATGGTGCACTCAAGGCTTATACCATTCTGGATCGATATCCAGTAGGATTTCTGCGTGACTGCACTGGTGCATTGAATGATATGAAGGCCTTCACAGTGAGCGACTTCAGAAAGCATTACATCAGAAACCAGTCACCTGGTACATCCCAAATATGGCAATCAGAACACCATACGGACTTTACAAATTCGTCTGAATGATATTCGGCCTATGAAACATGGGCCAGGCCATCCAAAGCTTCATACACGAGGTGCTACGTGGATTCAATAAAGTTTCTTTTACATAGACGACATATTAGTGTTCTCGCTAGACCAGCGAAATCATCAACAGCATGTCACAGAAGTGTTGGATGGTCTGCGCAATTATGGACTCGCCATTAACATCGAAAAGTGCCAATTTGGATGGAAAGAAGATAGATTGTAGGGAAGCCTTTGCTTGAGAAGATATAAGGCATATGCACAATCTCTAGACCCAAAACAGTCCTGTAGCTGAAGTCATTCACGGGTATGATCAGCTTTTACAGCGCCGAAATAGTCTACGGCACAAGCTTACGGCTTCCAACGACATGGATTTCTTGCCTGATCTCAGGTAACGCATGACGTAATTACCACTTAGTAGCACTGCGCATCACGCAATTGCCCCAACTTTCGTACACTGAGCATAAGGCACTCCCAAAAACGCCAATGCACGACCACATGAGCGATCAAGTTACAAAATGTTCGTAGGAACAATTAACGCTTGAGTTAGCGTCCACGTATGGACATCGTACATGTACACGGCGTCAACGTTTTCAAGGTTGAAGCACTGCTGATAAGTGCATCAAGCAACGTGCTGGGTGGCCGCTATGGATATAGAGAGTACTGGATCCGCAACCGGTCGCGAGAGCCAAACAACCTTCGCTAAAGTTGTGTGAAGTTGAGGTTTGAAGTGATATGTTTTGTTTTCGCACTTAATTCACTCCAAAACACGTTCACATTTATAAAATTTTCGGATTTGTAGATCGCGTGTACAAAATTGGCACTTTAGTTCTGTTTTTTATTAAAAATTTAAGAATTTCCCATCGGCTTCGACACATGAGTTTTCTCGCGTCTACGAATTTTCATCAGCTTTGACGTATGAGTTTTCTGTGAGAGAATGTTTGTTAGGTTATACTCAAACTGTTTAAAGAGTGATAACGAAGGCGCGATCATGTGCACGTGAAACGAAGTTCTGTAGGTGTGCGCGGTTGTCAGTGAGGGAAGTGATTCTTCTGAAGAGAGAGAAGAAAAAGCTCTCGGGAAACAAAGGGGAAGGAGAAGCAGAGAGAATCATACAGTTTCGAGAGCGTGATATTTATGTGTAAAAATTACTTTCCACATGGACGAGTACACAGATTCTCATTGCTTGTCCATTTATTTATATGTCTTTGGTGGCCGCCTTTGTGCACTTTCAGCAGTTAAAAAGAGAGCGACAGGATGTGCGAGCGATGGAGGCTTGCCTTGTGTGGGAGCGATGAAGATTATCTCAGCGTGATGAATGAAAAATATTTTTGTGCCACAGTTTTGTTGACGAATGTTCTTCAGTACAAACACTGCATACAATTTCGGTATCACCACGAGTCACAAACTTAGAATTAAATAAATTTGAACTACGCGAAATTGTTTTATAAATCATATTAGACCATTTGAAAAAATGCATTATCTTATCTTTTTTGAAATCGCGTTTCAAATGTGAGGACCACGCCGCTCATGACACAGTCTGGCAAAATATCTCAAACGCCCAAAATATCACATTTGGCGAATAAAGTATAGAAAATGTAGTCAGATTTGTATGTTTATGCGCCAAAAAAATGAGAACTCTCAATGAAAGGGACAAAACAAGCCGAAGAATACAGCTCGGAAATAAAATATTTTATTTAAGTTTGACGATTTTGAAGAACAGCCGCATACACAGGAAAACAAAGCCCAAGTGTGTAAATCTATGATACTTCTAAGACCTGTGTTATGTTATAGGCGTGAAACATTGATATTAATGAGTCCTGAAGCAAATAAAAGGTGTGATACTAGACGGGGACCAATGAAGAATTCGATACAACCATGAGTTGTATGAAATTTTCAACAAGCCGGAGGTCTCAACGATTGTAAGACTGCAGAAGAATTGTATAGATGAACAATGGAGACCCAAAAGGGTATTCTTTGGGAGAAATGAAGGACTAACTCGGTTGACAAAGACAGCTCAACACTGCTCGAATTTAAAAATGTGAGGACGCGGTCAATGGACCGAGACAGTTAGAGGCACTTGTTGCAGGAAGCGAAGGCTCGAGAGGTGCTGCAGTACTGTGAAGAGGAAAAAAGATCGAGTTAGCAAGGAGCATAAAAATAAATTTCGATTTATCAAGTCAAGTTGGCCGGCTTACTGAAAATAAATTTAAACTACATGTATTAACATTTTCAATTGCTCGCTGTAGGAATCAGAAATAATGAACAAAATTGGTTCGTGTACATTTATTCCATTAGTTATAAGAAGAAATCATAACGTTCAGTAAGAAATATTGGAAATGGAGTTTCCTGATCAAACTTTTTCGGCTTATAGAGCTCAAGAGAGCTCCTCACGTTAATTTTCGAGTTTCAAATCCAATTAAGCGCAGCCAGCTGACTCTCATCTTGCCAGACACATTGCCGGAAACAAGCAACGAGCTCTGGATGGAAGTGAAAGTGGCACTTAAATTTGTGGCAGAACAGACGATCGAACATCAAGCCCGGCGCAAAATAAATGATTGGTTTGATAATGAGTGCCAAAATATATTAGACACAAAGAATCCACTGCACAAAGAACACGTTGGTAGGCAAACCAGGACCAAGAGAGAACACTATGAAAATCTCAGAAGAGTAGCGAATAACATAATTAGAATTAACAAAAGGATACACAATGACGAACAATTGAAAAGCATTGATGCAAGTCTAGTGAGTAACAAAACAAGCATACAAAGTAGTGAAAAGCCTGAAACGAGGTTACTAGCCCAAAACTATACTCTGCCATGATGAAAAAAAGATTGGAAAAACGTGGGCGTTATATCTCAGCAACCTCCTAAACTCTCCGAATAGCTCCAGACGATTGAAGCCTGTATATATTCTCGAAGAGCTTCCACAAGCCGCATCTACTCTGGATGAAGTTTGTCCCACCGTCAAAGCCAAAACGAATCATAAAGTGCCGGGCATCGATGAGACTACAGTGAAGCTCATGAAATATGGTGGCAGTGGTGTTCAAAAAGGCATTTATAAAGTCATCTAGAACTTTCGATGACCAGAACATATACCGAACGACCCGAGCCAATCAATTATATTAACTATCCACAAAAAAGGAGACAAGGTACAGTGCGAAAATTATAGAGGCATATCGCTGCTTTGTACGGTGTTTAAAATATTCTCAAAATCTTAGAAAATAAAATCAGATCATATGCCAACAGTATTATTGAAAAGTATCAAGGTGACTTTACAGCAGGTAGATTGACGATAGACCAATCGTTTACGGTCGAGCAGGTACTTGAAAAATGCTGAGGGTCAACATAAACGCATACCAGCTTTTCATAGACTTCAAGCAAGCATACGGTCGTATTGATTGTAACGAACTGTACTGAATAATGCTGTGCTTTGGTATCTCTGCCAAATTAGTTCATCTTATCAAAATGACGATGACGTCGACAACTTCCCAAGCTCGCCTCAACAACGAACTCACCGACACATTTTGACACAAAAATCGGCCTGAGGCAGGGAGTTGGGCTGGCACTAAGGCTTTTCAATTTGGCTCTGAGATATTCATAAGAAAGAAACTTGTCGATACACGAAGTGCATTACTATACAAGCCGGGTAAAGTGGTAGCCCATGCGGATGACATCAATATTCTATCACGATTACCGTCAAAGAACTTTTCCTGAAACTGAACAGTGAAGTAAAACTAGTAGCAGTATAAATCAACGAGAATATAACAAAGCTCATAACTAGTAGCAGTATAAATCAACGAGAATATAACAAAGCTCATAACGCAGAAGAAAAGATACGTGAAGTACCCAAAATGTCATACTTGGCGAATACAATATCAAAAATTTGGGGCAATTTGTATATTTAAGCGCCAAAATAACGATAACTGATAATAAAAGAGGCAAAATACGCTGAAGCATACAGCTCACAAATAAAATATTTTATTCAGTTTTGCTGATCTTGAAGACCACTGCATACACAGGAAAACAAGGCTCCAAGTGTAAAAATCTGTGATAATACCTGTGTTATGCTATGGATGTGATACATGTGAAGGAATTCTTTTTGAGAGCTGAAGAGAGGAGACCAGTGGGTAAACCAAAGGCACACTGATCTGCCTTGGTCAACGAAGACGGTTCATCACTTTTCGGGTCTCGAGATTGGAGTATGTGGTCAATGGACCAAGATAATTGGAGGCTCTTGTTACAAGAAGTGAAGGTCCAAGAGAGGCTGTAGTTCTAGGAAGAAGAAGAAGATGCGGAAGGAGTTCAAGTTCGTTTCCAGTTCGAATAATTCAGTTCCGTGCTCAAGACGAGATTTTCAATTTTAAATGGAAATGTAACCGGAAAATGAAATGGGCTCGAACAATTGAGCTTTTCGACTTACAGACCTAGCGATTTTTGACTGTATACAAAGTTATCTGAATGATCTTCATCAAATTCTGTAGTGGATCCACAGTGATGATCCCTTAAAGTTTGGGTATCAATAAATTTTTCAACGGTCTTAAAGGAGGGGTCCCACCAGATCTACATGGGCACCGCAAAATTTTTTCCTACCGAAGGCAGTCACGTGGTGTATTAAATGCAATGTCTTGATGCGAACTTTTGAAAACTGGTTCTGAAACAGTGCTACCACCCTTCGTGGGGAAGGTGAAATGCACTAAAGATGTGTGTTCCTTTTATGAAGAGACCCTTCTTAAATTCCTTTCAAATTTGTTTCAATTATGAAACTTTCAGCAACAAATAACTTTTGAGTTGTTCCTGAGAAAACTTTCTCTGATGTATCGGCAGATAGACAGAGAGGCACACCCCTTTTACAGGATATTGTAAAAAAAATTTTAAAAAACTTTTCAAACGAAAAAATAAAATGAAAGAACAATCTAATATGGCATAAAAATCGTCCTCGATTGCCATTGCTTTATCTTATGCACACGGTCCTTAAACACATAAGATAAGTTGTTTTAAAGGAATTGTTCTTTTAGTTAACTCGAATTGGAAACATATCAGTTCTATGTCAACATATCCATCCTGGAAAATCATATATCCAAAAATATGAAATTTTTCTATGTTTGGCTAGTGTGAACCTTATAAAACTAACGACCCATTAGAAATAACATTACAAGAAAAATATCCTGTAATGAAAATCATGCACAAGGCAAATAAACATATTTCATTGATTTCCCACATCACGTTCAATTGCTCTAACTCACTGGTTCAATATTAATAGCAATATTTCTAATTTATTGAAATTCCCCCAACTGTTCCTCTGTAATAGGAAATAATGATGTACTTAGAAACATTCAAAGCTACCAACCTACAAATGGACATAACTTCGTGGGGTATACTTTCCTTCTTCTGCCCAAATTGATTTTCTTCTTTTTGCCGCTCTGAATCTACCAATTTCAATAGCAACAACCAGAATAAATGGAGGAAACTTTTGGGGCAACTTAAAAAGGTAACAAGTCATTAGTTAACTGATTTATGATGGCTATCCTTGAATGTTCCTTTCAAATTCTACAACAAGGGGAATGTTTGTTTGCTATTCGAATATACGAAAATATCATGATTTATACCGAAGCATCTTCTGGACTTAAATGTATTTTTGCTGGTGGATGAAGTGAGTGCTTAGGCAAAAAGTTGTGCTGCAAAGCAAGCTTTAATGTTCATTAAACAATTTTTGTTGCATAGAACTTCACTATTGAGTGCTGAAAATTTCAACCAAAATTTTCGCTTAAAACATGTCATTTTCTATTCAAAGTCAAAAGCGCTTTATTCAATATTAAGCGTTTTAAATTTTTAAAGAAAATAAAATAAATTCTAAGCAATAAAAATATTAAAAACTTAATGGCGGACATAAAATGACCTGGATATCACCAGATGGCAACACACAAAACAAAACCAGATCGATCATGTTCTGATCCAACAACGTTGGTCCTCGAGCATACTTGACGTCCGTACATACCGAGGAGCCAATTGTAACTCAGGTCATTACTTGATCAAATTAGACTATCGACGTCGTATGTCAAAGGCATATTCAGCGAAGACCAGCCCGCTACAATAATTTGACATCGAAAGACTCCAAACGGCGTCTGTGGCCGAAATTTCACGGAGACCCTCAACAACCAGCTGGCTCCCATCTTATTAGATGCATCGTAAAAGACGAGCAACGAGCTCTGGATGGAAGTGAAAGCGGCTATCAGAACCGTGGCAGAACATACGATCGGACATCAAGCCCGGCGCATGAGGAATGATTGGTTTGATGATGAGTGCCAGAATGCGTAAGATGAAAAGAATCAGGCGTACAAAGAAAATGTAGGTAAGAAAACCAGGAAGAAGAGAGAACACTATGAAAATCTCAGAAGAGTAGCGAATAAGATAATTAGGGTTAAGAAAAGAAAATACTATGATGACCAATTGAGAAGTATAGATGTAAGTTTAGCGAGCAATAAAACAAGACAAGCATACAAGGTAGTGAAAAGCCTAAAACGTGGTTATCAGCCCAAAACCACGCTCTGTCGTGATAACAGCGGCAATATAATCGCTGATGATGTCAAGATTAAGGAAAGATGGGCATCATATTTCAAAAACCTCCTTAATCCTCCGCACAGCTCCAGAACATCAGAGCCTATAGATGTCTGCGGAGAGCTTCCATTGGCCCCACCAACTCTAGATAAAGTTTGTTGCGGCATCAAAGCCCAAAAGAAAAATAAAGCGCCGGGCATTGAGAGTAGAGCTCATCAAATATGGTGGCAGTAGTGTTCACCAAGCTATTCACAAAGTCATCCAGTACATTTGGCAACAAGAACATATGCCGAAAGAGTGGAGCCAATCAATTATATTCCCTATCCACAAAAAAGGTGACAAGCTACAGTGCGAAAATTATTGAGGCATATCACTACTTTGTACGGCGTATAAAATATTTTCTAAAATCTTAGAAAATAAAATCGGATCATACACCAATAGTATTATTGGGGAGTATCAAGCTGGTTTTAGAGCTGGTAGATCAACAACAAACCAATCGTTCACAGTCAAGCAGGTACTTGAAAAATGCTGAGAGTTCAACATAGACGTACAACAAATTTTTGTTGACTTCAAGCAATCATACAACAGTATTGATCGTAACGTACTGTTTTGGCATCCCAGCCAAATTAGTCCGTCTTACCAAAATGACAATGACGTTGACAACCTCCCAAGTCCGCATCAATAACCAAATTACCGATGCCTTTGACACAAATATCGGATTAAAGCAGGGAGATAGGCTGGCCCCATTGCTATTCAATTTGGCTCTGGAGTATGTCATACGGAAGCTACCTGTCGATACGTGAGGTACATTACTATACAAGTCGAGCCAAGTAGTGGCCTATGCGGACGACATCAACATCTCCATGGTCATTATCAACTGCCAAAGAACTCTTCGTGAAATTCAATAGCGAAGCAAAACTAGTAGGGCTATAAATCAATGAAAATAAAACTAAGTTCATGACGTAGTCGAGGAAAAATACCTCAAATACACAAAAAAATTACTCCTGGCAAATATAGTATCGCGAATGTGAGCGAATTTGTGTATTTAGGCGCCAAAATAACGAAAACGGGCAATGAAAGAGACGCAAATAAAATATTCTATTCGGTATTGACGTTCTTGAAGCCCAGCTGCATACACAGGAAAACAAAGCTCCAACTATACAAATCTGTGATAAGACCTATGTTATGCTATGCGTGTGAAACATGCACCCTAGCCCAAGCATCCGCAAATATATTGAACGCCTTTGCGCGACGGGTCTTGAGGCGAATAACCGGAGCGAAGCTTGACGGGGACCAATGGCGAATCCGATACAACCATGAGCTGTATGAAATTTTTGACGATCCGGAGGTCTCGACGATGTAAGACTGCGGAACCTGCAATGGGCTGGACACATGAATCGTATGAATGAACAACGGATACCCTAGAAGATATTCATTGGGAGAACTCAAGGCTAATGGCCAGTGGGGAAACCGAGAAAACGCTGGTCCAACTCGGTTGAAGAACAGTTCATCGCTGCTCAGATGTTGGAATTTGATGATGTTGTCAACGGACCGAGACAGGCGCTGTTTGCAGGAAGCGAATGCCCGAAAGGGGCTGTAGTGCTAGGAAGAAGAAGAAGTTATATAGCGCAAACTTCTAGTTTTTAACACTTTTTACTTTTACATAAATCTCCAACGACGTAGTCTTAAGAAACAACTTGACTGTTTCACATAGTTTTATGAACTAAAAAATATTTTTATTTTTTCTAAATTTGACAATTCAAATGTTTCTTCGACTACTATTTCTTTTTGTGGGGATTTTATGAAAATGTGGAATTTAATTTATAAGTAATGAAGAATACGCTACACCTTCTTCGCGTACAAATTTTTCATCCCAAAATCATCGGTTAAATTTTGTCTGACTATTTCACGGCTCATACCCAGTTTCGAGGCCAACATTTGAACTGTTAAACGCCGATCTTCAGGATTAGGTCGTGCACACGCTTCACATTCACGTCAGTCTGCACCTCGACTGGTCTCCCGCTCCGCGCCTCGTCTTCCACGCTTTCTTGCCCTCCTCAAACTCTTTATGCCATCGAAACACTTGGGCACGACTAAGAGCACTATCACCATGCACTTTTACAATTTTAGCGTACGTTGTCGAAGCTGTTTCCCCCAATCTGGCGCAAAATTTTATCGTGACTCGTTGCTCGGATTTCGTTTCTCCATTTTCGTAACGAGCACCACTAACACACGTCTACTCAACACGACACAGCAGGCAAACTACACAAGCTGGAGCTATGGTAAATATATCAGTGCAGAAGGGAAGGATGCCAAGAAAGGAAATTTCAAAGTCGCAGGCTTACCACAAGCGTGGCAATAAAATCAGTCTCATTACTTAATTGCCACACCTCGTATTCAATGCGTTGCTTTAGACTTAAGTTTTACGTTGGCTGTGAGGAGATTTGAGAACTCTTGTCGCGCCAATTTTCCCCTCTTATGTTTTTGATAATGTTATCAATGATCTCACTGCCGTATCCGTTTATTTTGGCTGTTGCGACTACATGCTCGTTTTTGGTTTTGTATCTTTCTTTCGTTTGGTTCTAGTGGAGGGTTTGATACAATTGCGTGGCTGGGTCCTTTATTTAATAACTGCATTTCTTCTTCTGTAGAAAAATATTAGTTTTATTTATTACAAAATTTGGTAACATTTTTCTTTCATTTGGGGGCAACTAGTTTTCTCCGTAAATTCTTCAATTTACTGCTCAAAATCTATTCTATTTTAATTTTTTCACGGTCGTACGCTCTTCTCAGTTTAGGCATGGCTACTTCTCATTGTTCCTTATGTATAATGCAATTGGCAAGTGGTCTGATAAGTTTACGAATTCGTTAAATTCGAAACCTTTATATGTTTGATCATTTCAGGACAATTGAATGCGAGATCTTTTACGCTTTTGCCAAAGTATAATACATACATAGGTATGTGTAGTTTCCATGCGTGACTGAGCAAGTTCTTTGATTCAGCGATGTCAAGCTAAAATTTTCACTTATTTCAATCAGCTTTTTGTCATGTATGTTTATTATATTGTTCATGCCATTCCTTTGTTTGTTTATGTTTACAGTATTGAGTGGAATTTAGTTGTCGATTTGATTTGAAGTTTCAATTCTGGAATTCCAATCGCCAATCCATATACATAGTAGATAATTGAGTTGTTGTATCGGTAGTGATTCTGTTTACTATCATCAAGATGTAATTGCTAGTGTCTGCTTGTGGTGAAATGCACCATACTGTTATGTTAGCTCTGACAGAATGAACAGGGTGGATATTAATGTACATAGTAGTTTGTTATTGTTATTTTGAATGGGTATTCACTAGTTATCATGGAGTTGTGTATTAATGCTATTATACCACCACTGGCACGACTTTGGTCACTTGTTTTCCCTACAAGGGAATGATGCAACTGGTAGTTCGGCAAGTATTTAACAATGCAGTCTGGTTTGCGTTGATGCCATATTTCTGTGATACGTATTATTTGATGTTGTTTGAGTTTTTGCTACTGATTTGAGACGAGTTTAAAAACGTTACTAAAACAGTGTACCTGTATGTTCCAATGAACTATTTTGAACAGTTGATGTTCATTGTGTGCTGGTGTATCGTAATAAGTTTCATTGTGTTGGTCTGATTGTGACTGTGTCAACAAGTAATATGCACATGTTTGTTGCTATTGTTGTCACTCCTTGTCTACGTTGTCACTACTACGGGATGTTGCCCTCAGGTTCACATTGTCTATAGAAGCAACCCTTTTTGGAGTACTGTATCCACTCAAACCTGTATCCATGCGCCAAAAGAGTTTTTCGATAGTGTTCACTTGTTCAGCTAGTTTGGTTAGGTTTTCTTATTGATCACGTGTTATTTGTTGTTTAATTACAGATTGCATATCATGCTTTCATAGATTAAGATCTTGGCGTAGCTCATTAAAAAGAGCTTATAATTCTAAGCTGTTGCTTTTGTCTTCCTTTCTCTGCGTGGATTTGTAGCTTGATGGTGTTGGCTGGTCTAATGTCAGGTATTTCTACATTTGGTTTTGCGACAGCATAAGTCGTTATGTTGGTTTAGTTTAGTCTAGGATTATGATTTTAGCGTTAGTTTGGTTATTATATATACAATACCCAGCTGGCAGTGTTTTGGTATTGTCCGTTATCACTTTTCTCTAAATTTTTATATATAATTCAATCACTGATGATGAATTTTCCCGAAACATTTTTAGAACTTCACTAAGTTACGTGTGTCTCACTTTGATAATCAGCTTTAGCTATTGTAATAAATAATAAGAGAACCCTAAGCAAAGACTGTTGGGAAGGGCCATTCCAAGGGTCACCGAGGTACTGTCACAATGACATATTCGCGTTCTGTGATCTGTTGTAGGGAAATGCTAAGCTTCTAAAAGCTCCCAATCGACTGACTGAAATGTAAATACTCGTAAACTTCAACTCAAATGTCAAAAAGACTGCGCTCGATGTAAAATGATTCCTTCCAATGGATCGAAGCTGCGGAAACGGAATGAAACCGTGAAGGTTTGGGGTTGCAAAGTTCATCCCCGGGGATGTTGGCCGGAGATTGGCAGGTGATCGTTCGACAGAGGAAATAAAAGCCTTGTAGCCAAAACATGACTTTCCCTTGCATATTGGATATCTGAGCAAAAAGTGATGAATTTTGAGCAAAGCACAATCATTTCTGAATTCACGTGTCAAGGAGAATTGAAAAAGAACCAACTGAGGAGATTTGGAGTAGAGTTGCAAATCAAGTGAATGACGATGAAAGTGTGAGCAAATATACGGTCTCCTAAAACGATAAATAGGCTAGTAGTAAGAATTTAAAAATTCAATGTAATTTTATCTTTTTGACTTATGAATTTTTGTGAACTAAGTTTATGCTTACATTGAAACAAAATTGAAAGTGCGTGAAAAATTTGAAGTGTCAAGTTTGACTCGAGTGACATGCCCTCCACTCTTTAGTAAAAAGTGTTCGTTGAAAGTGTTTAGAGCTCATATCGAGGAAGGGAGAGGAAATTTGAGTGGCTCTAAATAGTGGTAGTGGACAGGGTGAGCCTCTTTTCTTCAAAGTCGTCCAAACATGGTATTTGTGGATGTGTGTCATCACGCCAATTATGAGTATTCCGTGCTCATGCATCAAACAGAGATTTGATACAATTGGACTAAAGACGTGATTTTGTTTAATTTATATCAAGAGTGAAAATTCTGTAATTCATGTTTCAATATCTCCCCACGTAAAATAAAGAAAGACATTTTCAGAAATCTAAAAATAAAATAATTAAATTTACCGTGCTCTTCGCAACTAACGTCACTAGAGTTAAAGGTCATTTTTAATGGAGTGTCGTCGCAAAACTCACTCAATAATTCAATTTTGCCAATAAATCTTTCCCACATCCTCTCACATCTTAGTACAAGCTTTAACCTTCCAGTCCAATGATATTATGTTTTGCTTTTCCCAGGCCGCATCACTCATCAGCAAAGGAATGTCATTGACGACAGAAAAGCGAAAATACAATGATATCCTTCTCAAATAAACGTTGAAAATTTTTTTCTCCCTTTGGATCGGCACAGGTCCCAGCACATCAACTACCGATTTATTGAATTAATCACCCAAGAAATTCTCTATCTAAGGTACATCTGGAACATGATTAAGTGCTTCCCACATCAGTTTGCGCCCTCAAGTTCTTATTTTCACACCTGTCAGGTAAATGTCAACGTGCTTTAATATCTGACATATTTTTTTTAGCGTAGCTCGTTCTTATTGTGTTTAGTGTTGCTGAATGCGCGGTAGATTAAATATAGTTTTGCTTGTGTCTCAAGAGTAGTCAGATTATGCAAAGGATATAAGACGACTAGTGGCTGTTATTATGTTTCAGAGCTAAGCCAATTTTATGGTGTTGTATTTAAAGCCACTTAAAGTTATGGCAGCACCGGAGAATCAACGCCGTTATTTGAGAATAACCACGCTCCATATCATCAAGTCACCTTAATGTACGAATTTAATTTTTGGAAAGGGAAAATACTACAATGGATCTCACTTTGACTTGCTTTGTCAAACGACTTTTTGCCTTTACCTCCTTTCAAATTCAACGCTCCCCTTTACCATTATCCTGTAGGAAATAAATGATGTGAAATACTGGGCCGAAAATATTTTCAATTTGAACGGTACACTAAGTTTCCTTACTCTGTATTGTACGCGCAAAACCGATGTTGACAGTTTTCTTTTTTGGCTTCGCCTTACCTTCAGCATAAACATATTTACGTCTATCAGTCGTCAAGCCTGCTATTGTACTTACTTTTCTCCAAGGAATGCAATTTACCCGTGGTTTTATTTGCTCTGCTATTCATTGCTGTGACACTGTGAAATGATTTGATATGATTCCGTTCGGTTGAGAGTGAAAAAGAAGAAGAGTAAAGCCTGAGAGAAATAAAGAATTGAATGATAGAAAAAACGTGAGAAATTAAATGAGGAAAATGAATTCGGGAGATTAGTGACGTAGAGAAAATTTGATTTCCGAGCAAAATAATGTTTAAAAAAAATCCTTGCAAAGGAATGGAAGGTGAATTCCTGGAGGGTTTTAAGAGGATTGGGATCATTGTGGATTCTGGCATTGAGGAATAAATAGGATTATCTAAACGGGTAATGAATTGCAAAGGCATGCAATGAAATTACAAATCTTAATAGAATACCACTTATTTACATGACACTACTCACTAAGATTCGTTCTTGTCACCTCACAGAAACTGGAGAACGACTCATAAATGTGTCGGTTAGCCTTGTTTGAATGAGTTTGTGTATCGACTTTTAAATGAGATAGTATGGATAAAGGGAAAAGCTGCCTATGAGTGTATCATATTTGCAGCCAAGTACGTGCTACTTCAAGGAATTCGTTATAAATGGTATTCCGACAAGAGATGTCATTTTATAGATCAATAGTGAATATCAAGATCAATAAACAGGGAAGGATCAATCGAATAGCGCGTGATTGAGCGAGCATCTCAGTGAGCGAAGGTTGCATATAGCGTGTTGGCCAGACGAACAGAAGAAAAGAGGGAGCATATTATAAAACACTGTTCCCACTGTTTCCGGGTTTGAATTCCGTTAGTGAGAACAAGATTTGTTTAGAGTGATTATTTGGCTATAACATATTAGGTGTAGGATCAAAGTTCACTGTTGTGTTAAATTTATAAATGATTTTGGAATAGTGTAGGTTGGTTTTTTCTCCTTTTCCCAATCAAATCATACTATATGTAATAATCTCAATTAATTTGAATTTGATATAGTTTTTTTTTGTTTGATGAAATGTGTTTAACTAATAACGTATAAACTTAGAGAGTCGTTTAGGCCATTAAGTTTTTGTATTGTTATTGTTTGGAATTTGCTTTGTATTTGTTTAAAATTTATAACGATAACTATTGAATAAAGCGCTTCTGACTTTGACTTTAAGCCCATTTAATTGTGATACGTACTGATTTAGAATTAGAACGTACCACAGCTGGGTAGACGGATCAATGGCCAAGGCATGGTACTGATCATATTATCTTCTCGAGTGCTGATACATTTAACCAAGATAATAAGATACTCTAACCATCTCTATGCGATGGCCCGAAAAAGACTGTGGTGATAAAGCAAAAAAGAAAACATAGAATGGAGTTTCGTTTCCGTGTTTTATGATTGCTCCAAAATAACTCACCTACTACCAAAGCATTTTATTGACTTCTTCATTGCGCCTGTTAATCTAGTAATCTTTCTATTAAGAGAGGAATTTGTAATAATTTAACACAAGTCTCGAACATTCGAGACTACCCGAAGGAAATCTAAACCAACCTCTCATCGATTCTAGACGTGAAGTCTTGGAACGTGATAACGGACTGTACCCATCAGGCCGACAAGCCCGGACACTCTTAGTTTACTCTGAGGTGGCTGCTGGCTAGCTAGCTAGTTCAGAGGAGTTTCGGTCACGGGTCTAACGCGAGCAGACCAAGTCCGAAATACAAAAACTCAACCACTGGTTCAAATGCCCGATTTAAAACGCGTCGAACAACTTCCATCGACTCTACTCTAAATTACATATCTTCATCCCGGCGAAAAGATACGAAAACAACCGCTGAAAAAATACGCGCTCTCGAATATAGCTGACGCGGTGTCCGAAATACTCTATTTGAACTCAAAACCGAAGAAGTCTACTCTGATAAAAACACGCAAATACAACTTGTGCGCCGCGTACCGACCGCAACGCGAAACTTACCATTCGCGGATTACTAGAACCCTCCAAAGTATTATACGTTAATATTAAATGGTGAGGGCGGCAATAAAAATTGAACCGGTTCATCTGCCGACAGCAAAATTGAAAACGTGAGAACTCGAAGGAGAGTGGTGTTGTTTCCCCTTTGGGTCCCACGTGGGGTGCCATTTTTTATAAATTTTTTTTTCTCAAAATCCGTGTAGGAGATAGGCGCCGATTGTATGAAGTGTCAGCAAGCTATAAACAAGACTGAGCTCAGTTGACTAGCTTAACGATCGCGTACGCGTGCTTGTTGACTAGTTATTTGCGAGATCATATGAGGCGGGTTCTTGTCAAGCCACGAAGCTACACTACAAAATATTTATCGGCTAATTGAGTATATTCAAATTAAAAGCGATTCCTCAAATCTTCATGAAAATCCAAAAAAAATAAGCGTGTCTAGGTCGATTTGATATCAACCATTAACACGTGTTATTATTGGTGTATTCTATACAACTGAAATGGCTCTGACTGACCTGAAATTTTAAAAGCATGAGGATCTTATATTAATTTACATAGCTGCAAAATTTTTAAAAGTTTAAGGATGCCGCTTCGATTTTATGGGAGAATATGTAAAATTAGCAAATCATACTATTATTAACAAAGTTGAGGAAATTTTTATTTCTGAGGCATTTTTTTCCCTTATACTCATAATGATCTACCTCTGAAATTTTTACTAAATTTCTCAGGTCAAAAAAGTCCCTTCGCGAGGGAGTGGACAAATTTTTCGTAGATTTTGCCTCCCGTTGGACCCCCTGATGCATAAAATGACTTTTTGTTTCAAGTTCTAAAATAATGACTGAAGACCTTTCCTTTCCGACCAGATTTGATAAGAATAATTTCTAAAGGGTCACTCCTCCTTGAAAAATTTTGGAGTGTTTGATAAGACCTAGACATTTGAGAGTATACTACTTCTTACCTTTTCACAAAGTTTGAGCTTTCTAGTTTCAATAGTTTCTGAGAAAATTTGCTGTGGCAAACAAGCAGGTGGACAGACGGACACATTGACAGACGGACAGATGAGACTGATGGACGAACAGACAAGACGCAAAGCTAGTAGGACTTTTTGAGAAAAGTATCACAAAGCCCTAAAAACGGGATTGGAGATTGAGGTTGCTGATCCGCAATTTTTATTCGATACGAGAAAATCAATAGAACTCCAGTGAGTGCTGAACTAGATGAGAAATTTAAGAAAACTCATATTACAATAATTCAACTTTCGATACGTTTATCTCAAAGACTCCATAAAAAAACCCTCTATAAATTATAAGACTTAATGGAGCTTCATCGTAGATGTAGCTGACTTAGGAAGCTATTTGCAAGACTAATCCACAGTAGTTTGTATATTGTGAGCTAGAATGCTCATATTTCCATTTTTAAGGATTTTGTACTAAAATACAAAACTCTATTGCAATCACGACCTGTGTCCGTCTGTCCGTCCGTCCCTCCGTCCGTCCGTCCGTCTGTATGTCACAGCACTTTTTCTCCGAAACCTTAGAGGCTACAGCCATGAAACTTTGTGGGAAGGTCAGAAGTGGTGACTTCTTGAAAGTTCAAGGGTGGAAAAATTTTTCAAAGGGGCTTAAGGGGGTCTCCCGATATAGGGAGGTGACCCCTCAAAAAAATTTTTTCACCATTGGTAGTCGAGTAGGATGTCAATGGAAAGGTCTTAATGAGATCTTTTCAAAACAAGTCTTAAAATTGCCTTATGAGTACTGAGGGGGGCAGGGGAAGGGGAAATGTACGAACTTTTCGCGTACCCCCCTCGCAATTGGACACCTTCCATCCGAAAAATCTGAAAAAAATCATGAATTTAGGCCTTTATGAATACAATAACAACAAATACACGAGAAGTCCAAATTCACTCAACTTTGTTAGTAATAGTATGATTTATCGATTTAATGTCTTCTTGAATAAAATCCAAATCCAAAACATGAAAAATGTGTTTCCTCCCTCGCGAATGGACACCCGTGATCTAAAAATCTGAAAAAATTATCAAGGGAGATATTTATGGGTATAACTATAACAAATACCTCAGAAGTCAAAATTCTTTCAACTTTGCTAATAATAGTATGATCATCGAACATGATATGTTTCTTGATTTTATTCGTTAGTGGTTACTGCATTTTGTAAGTTGAGTACAAAACCCTTCTGACATGAGCATAGGTCTGTCTACCCAACTTGTTTATTATGTTTTTCAACCAAATGCTCTCGAGGAAAGCTATGGCCCTTGCTATTTGGAGATGTGAATAGATCTTCAAAAATATCAAAGAACGTCTTTGGCTGTATCCCCAAATCAATACAATGACTAGTAGAAAACGGCTGTCAGTCATCCTTATTTATAAAGAGTCCAAGCTAATGAATGACAAATCTCTTGTTGACTTCATTATAAAGTATTTTGGGGTAGCTTTTTACAGAGAGAGAATCTAAGTGAGGGCTCTTCTATTACTTCGTTATTTATCAACACCACAGAGAAATTCGACAAAGACCATGGACAATTATCCTTGACCTTTTTTGTGGTTGGGAGATGAATGCCATTTACGCACAGAGTGTGGAACTCCCATGCTCACAAGAAGGTGACTGGACTACTTGTCAACCCGAGAACATAGCCTGGGGCCGTTTGACACATTACTTCGGGCCAGGTCGAAGGTCAAAGAGGGGATCCCTCTTCTAGCGGGAGGAAAGAGAGGAAGAATTCTTGACTTTACTTGAGATTCTCTGATCAAAATCGCTTTGATTCCTTTCGTTTTCTGAAAGTCTTGGTATAAAAGCAATGTTCCAAAAAATCACCAGAAGCTGGAGGAGTCTCTAATTAAATGCTTAAACAAATTGTATGATTTTCTCGATGCTGCTATCAGTAATGGAAGTGTGCAAAAATACTTACAACATTCATGAAGTCTGCAATACTAACGTACTCGTAAGAGTTTGCTACTTTCTAACATTGGTAAGCTGCTTGAAAAGGTAATACTTGACAGCATTTTACGATTTTTTGTTGGGGTAAGAATTGCACCGGAAAAACAATATCATTTCAAAATACCGTTCCAAAATAGGTAATCTAGTCATATTCTCAGCCAATATACCCAACAGTTGGCATGTCAATAAGTTGGTCGTAGCTTACCTCATTATTTTCAAAAATTGCTTCATCTGAATCATGAGTAACCTCTTCAAAATGATAAACTTTTGCCCTCCTAGTCATATTATTGAGATTATAGGCTCTTCCATGTGGGAAAAGGTACCTTTAAGGTGGCTGATAGAGCTACTTAAAACACCTTGTATACTGACGCAGATATCTCTCAGAGTTCAACCTATTTCTTTTCCGAATATTCACTGCTTATATTCCAACCGCTAAAGATGAATATCATTTAATAGTATCTTGGTGAATTTCTTCGCTGTTGGCTTTGTTAACCACGGAATGGTTACGCAGGAAAATGCTATTGACTTAATGGTTCTGCACCTTCTTCTTCTCCTTCGTAGCTCTACAGCTCTTCGCGGGCCTTCGCTTTCTGCAAATAGTGCCTCCAACTGTCTCGGTATATTGATCGCGTCTTCCAAATTTTAAAACCCAAGTAGCGATGAACTGTTTTCTCAATTTCCCCACTGGTCTCCAGCCTCCAGTTCTCTCAACGAATACCTTTTTGAATATCCATTGTTAATCCATACAGTTCACGTATCCAGCCCATTACAGCTCCCGAAGTCTTACAATCGTTGAGATCTCTAGCTCGTCGAAAATTTCACAGCTGCCCTTCAATTATTCGCCTCAAAACCTGTCACTCAAAGGCGTTCAATATATTTGCGTATGGTTGGGTTAGGGTCCATGTTTCACACCCATAGCATAACATAGGTCTCATCACAGATTTGTATTCTTGGGCTTTGTTTTCCTGTGTATGCGGCTGGTCTTCAAGATCATCAAAATTGAATAGAATATTTTATCTGCGAGCTGTATTCTTCGGCGTATTTCGTCTCTTTTATTAGCGGTTCTCGTTATTTTGGCACCTAAATATACAAATTCGCTCACATTTTTGATACTGTGTTTGCAAAGTGTGATACTTGGTGTATTTGAGGTATTTTATCTGGACTGCGTCACGAGCGTTGTTTTATTCTCATTGATTTGCAGTCCTACTATATTTGCTTCGCTGCCGGATTTCAGGAAGAGGTCTTTGGCCGTTATTAATGACCGTGACAAAATGTTAATGTTATCCGCACTGCTTGGCTTGACTTGTATAGTAATGTACCTCGTGTATCGACCGGTAGCTTCCTTATGACGTATCCCGAAGCCAAATTGAATAGCAATGGGGCCAGCCAATCTCCCAGCTTTAGTCAAATATTTGGGTCAAAGGCATCGGTGAGTTGGTTATTAATGCAGATTTGGGAGGTCATCGAGGTCATTGTCATTTTGGTAAGACGGCCTAATTATGCTGGAATGCCGAAGCAAAACATTATTTGGTACAGTAAGTTATGATCAATACTGTCAGATGCTTGCTTAAAGTCAACGAAAATTTGGTGCGCGTCTATGCTGAGCTCCTAGCATTTGTCAAAAACTTGCGTGACAGTGAACAATTCTCGATCTACCTGCTCTAAAAACACCTTGATATGCCTCAATAATATTGTTAGCATTTGATCCGATTTTATTTTTTCAGATGTTTGAAACAAACATCTTACAAAGTAGTGATATGCCTCAAGAATCTTCCATAGGTACCCTAAAGGTGGATAATTTTGGCGGTACTGCCTGGTGCCGAGTTGCTCATTGGAGATGGGTGTGAGATGCCACTTGTTCCCTATGAAGCCGTTGAGTGAGGCTACAACCCCTTTCTTGATTGGTCATGCAACGCATTACATAAAGGAAATAGAAAACGAAACTGCGAGGATTCTAAAACAAAATGTTAGCCACTTCAGCACTTTTCCTATGTCCGGCAAGACTAAGAAAAGCCCACTAAACTCCTCACACAATCGGTAAGGCTAAGGAAAGTTCTCTACTCTGCTAATTTGTTTTCTACACCAAAACCACACACTCGGAGTGTTCGCACTATCTGGGAACTAAAATGGTTGATATTTAAGAACAGCGCGAACTTATTAATTGAGCTTCGTCGCATTGAGCCAAACTTACACACCTCTTTTGGATTGAAAAATAACCCCCCGCATAATTCTGAAAATTGCACTTTCGAACTATGACCACAATTTTTGATCCTTTTAAAAAGAATATTTTGCTTTAATTCTCTTCGATATATTCACAACACTTCAACTTACAATTCTACTCTGCGTATATAATGTCCTATTTAAGTTTAATTGTACTAACAAGACTAGCTTACGTAATATGTTAGTACTTCCAAGAGGCATCCCTGACCTTGCTTCATAACAGGCACGTCCCACCAGTGGTACTTAAAGTAGCTCCATATCTTCGAGTGGTGGCGTTCATGAGTCGCGTTCGGCTTACTATTTAGTTGGCATGGTGCTGGCATTATTGCATGGGTAATGCAGTCCCTTTTCAGCTTTCAGCGGTGATGGTTTGCTCTGTTTATGTTGATTTGATTTGGTCCCGATATTCACTTTGGCAGTCGTGCAATTGTGACGCTTAATGCTTGATGATTCTCTTTGAACGTGGTACGTGGGCCAAGTAATACTGAGAAGACTCGCCATCCAAGGAATTACTGGGCAAAATTTTTGAGTTTGTTGTTTCTTATACTCCTATTAATCAATTTGTTCACTTGCGAAAGTCAGGAAGTGATGCAGATCTGCTTCACTCCTATGATATGTCTAAGCTGCTTAATAAGCAATGCTTTGCACTGCTTGCTTTGATCCGCACTAATGATAGATAAACTACCGAAAAAACGGATCCAACTTTTTATTCGTGCCCATATAACAAGCAATGGTTGAAACTGTATTTCAATCACTAGAATTGCTTTGGCTAGGAGCTGTCACGGTCAAAAATAATTGCAAAGCTTGAATGCCTCTTATAGTTGGTCAGCTTAACCAAGTCTATGTGATTGCTGTAGCTCAACCGTTAGGGTGCAACATAGCATTTGTGTAAATGGCTTGACGTCAAAGGGTGACCGGCAGGTACTCCTTTAGAAAAGGCTTCAGTCATAGCGTTCTTGTTCCCGGGATGACATTTGTGCCAAACTGTGCAATGAAGTTCGATTGCTAAGATTGTGTTGGCGAATACGTTTCTGAACTCTATGAAAGAGAGAGAAAGAGGGAAGCTAGTGATCCAAGTGTATAATGAATACTCTGCCTTCTGAAATCCGCTGTAAGTGCTTTATGGGTGCAACTACTGCAATATCGAGTAGAAGTTAGAGAGTGGGAGATAGCTTTCTAGAAAAGACTCCGACTAAATAAAGAACCTGCTGTTCATTTGAAGCTGTTACAATGGCTGAACTAGACGCATTTATTTGCAGAGCAAGTGGATCTGATATCTAAAGGAAAGCTATCGTGATTGCTGCAGCGGTGTTTTCTTTTATGCGTTGAAAATCCTCGACGCCGAAGGCCTTCCAGGTCAGGAGAGACCTTTTGGGTATGTTACTGTTAAGCATGTCCCTTTGCAAAAACTGGAAGTCTAAATCTGTCTAGTCTATATGTATTTGGAAGTGCCATCCGTAAATGTATCGATGAAAACCTTGCACTGCAATGATCATTGCAAAGCCTTCCTTCTCGATTTGACTGTGATTTGTCTCTGCTTGTAGAAGAGGACGAGATGAACAAGCTATCATTTTCTCGGAACCATCGGAGAACCGATGAGGGATCGTAATGAGTTAGGCAGAGGTTTGAAGTTAAAATGTCTTTCAACTCATGGAATACTTGTTAACATTATATAGACCAATTCCATTACAGATTCTGCTCCATTAATGCGTCTAATGGTGTATTTGATGTAAATTCTTGGCATAGTGGCTGTAGAAATTCATCACTTTGAAAATCGAACGTGATGAAGATTGATTTGTTGGAGACTACATGCTACGAATGGCCGCAGTCGTTGCTGGGTTCAGACGGAAACCATTAGTGTCAATAGTTTGACCCAAAAACTTGATTTTGCTTTTGTTGAATTCACATCCGTCTACCTTGTTACGAAAACCACAATTTTGTAATCGATTGAATACTGTTTCAATCGTTGCTACTCAGCATGAACAAATATGTCATAGAGATAAACTTGTTTTACAGGGACGTTGATCAGAACTGTTGTTATACCCAAAAAGAATAAGGGTGCTTCGGCAGGGCTGACGGACCTGGTTCGCTCGTCTGGAAACGGGCGTGGGGCGCCACTCACTTGTCCACCAAGGTCCCAATAAGCTGCCAAGCGAGAATAGAGCATGCTGGTTTCTCTTTCTCGCAGCACGAAAAAGGACACTTAATCACTACACTTTTTATGTCACTGAGAACACTCATGCAACTTAGCGGCCAGAAACTTAGATTAGCTACGAATAAACACATTTCCCTCGGAACTCCCTAATGATGGAACAAAAGCTATTTTCAGTACTCATTCATATAGTAAATTCAGTAGATTCATATGGTAAAACCCTTCACTTTCTTTTTTACGATTGTGGGACATGCAAAGGCAAATTAATGTTTCGAGAATTTGCCACCCTCTACACACCTCCCCTGAACGCTGACACCAAACTTTAAATTTTTCTCCCCCGATTTACTACCCAAGCCGCACCCGTTGCAACCTGAAACTCAAATTTAATTGTGTTATCTAAAGAAAATTTACTTTTTTTCTGGATTTCTGGATGGAATCATGATCAACTCTCAGAGATAAAAAAAATTCAATATAATACGATGCATTCAAAAAAAAACTCTGAGTAACTGTCACTTCAGTATCTCGCCGATAGGGTCAAAAAAGAACGCCCTAAGATACTGGGCTCATAAAATAAGGATCACAGGTCCACTCTTCAATCAGTGGTCATTAAATGCTCCCTTAGTCTTTTCTTAAATACCATAAGTGAGTTTTCTTCCTTAACAATCTCTGGTAGATTGTTATATATACGCAGAGCATCATTCGTTGCATCGTTCTTTAGACGATCCGTTCTGGCAAAAGGTATTACGAATTGATCTGCATTCCTCGCATTATATGGGCTGACCTGTGATACCTTAATTAATGGCGCTCGTTCCGATCCATTAGTTTTTGAATTTCTGTAGATAAACTTCGCTTTCTCCATAATAATAATTTGACTAAAGGTTAATGATTTTGCCAATTGGTAAACTAAACTAGTTTGAGTAAGCATTGGCAGCTTCAGAATGTTTTTATACGCTTTAGTCAGCAGCCTGGATATACTGTTTAAATGTTGCTTCACTGATTGACTCCAAATAAGTACTCCATAATGCAATTTCGCCAGGACAAACGCATTTAGAACAAGTTTCTTGATGTGCATTGGAAAATCCTCATATCTTCTTAACAATCCTATTATTGGGGCTAATTGCCTCCTTAAGCTATTTATGTGTGGTAACCAGGTCATACGATGGTCTATGATAAGACAAAGATATTTCATTTCTAGCACTCTTTGCAATTTTTCGCCATTAATATTTAGGTCGACATCTATGTCTCCTTTGTTCTTTTGCTTAAAAACAATATATTTTGTCTTTGAAGTGTTCAATACTAGTTTGTTTCCAATTAACCACTGATGGAATTTTCCTAGATCGTCGTTGATAGTGTTCTCAATGGCAGTTTTGTCTCGTCCTGAATAAAGTAGAGCTGTGTCATCAGCATATAATGTGTGATATCCCGTCAGCCCACATGTATTTAGATTATTTGTGTATAGCAGGAACAAAGTTGGGCCCAGTATTGAACCTTGGGGAACTCCTGTTTCCGTAGGTGCATGATCGCTCAGGACATTGTTGATTAAAGTTCTCTGCGATCTTCCCTCCAAGTAACTCTTAAACAACTGCTAAGGACTACCCTGAATACCGTACGATTCAAGTTTACGAAGCAAAAGGTCATGATCAACTGTATCAAATGCTTTTTTCAAATCCACAAAAATTGCGATGACATAATCACCTCTGTCAAGTCCTAGATTGATAAAACGTGTGACAGAATGTAGGGTATCCAAAGTACTCTTGTTCTTTTGAAAACCAAACTGATGTTGGCTTATGATAGAGTTTTCAACTAAGAATGATGTTAATCGATTGTTTAGTATTTTTTCAAATATCTTACTAAATCCCGTCAGCAGCGCAATCGGGCGATAGTTATTCGGGTCAAGATGATCACCATCCTTAAATATAGGAACTATTTTTGCAAGTTTTTCTTCTTCCGGAAAAGTTCCATTCCTAATATGTACGTTTATAAAATTTGCCATAATCTGGGCTATGTTCTCTATTATACTAATCTCATTCATCGTGAAGCTATCAATGCCTGGCGCCGTATTTTTTTTCAATTCATTGATGACATTTAAGACTTCCCTTTTATTTGTTTGATGAATGTGAAGGATGGAATTTATTGCGATATTTGTATTATTTACATTGCCTGCTGAACTGGCAACGGTTTCTTTAGTGATCCTTCCACCAATTGTTGAAAAAAAGTTATTCAATGAGTTCGCCGCGTCACGTGGACATGATGTGTTAGAGGGCCCATCAGGATTCAGTTGAAAGTTTTGTGATATACCCTGGGTTGAAGAGTTATCCTTTACCTCATTTATTATTTTCCATATTTCGCGGGAGTTGTCAGCCGCTGTTTCCATTCTTCTTGAGAAATACAAGAATTTAGCCTCTTTCACCAGTCGTTTCGATTCTTTTTTCGCTTGCATATACACAAACTTGAAAGCTTGGTTTCCACTGTTCTTCCTGTAGTCCATGTATGCCTTCCTTTTTTTAATACTTGCATCAATTACTTTTTTCGTTATCCAAGTCCGTTGCCGACACTTGATTTTTTTCTCAATTGTAGAACTTTGCTTAGCAGATATGATGATATTTTTGAGTTCGATAATACTATTTGGTTTCCGCTTTTCCAGTAATTCTCGTTTTTGATTTAAAGAGCTCCTTGTTTAGAAATCGGAACGTTTCGTAGGTCGGCTTCTGTTTGTTCAGGGTTTCGTCTTGAATAGCAATTTTTAACACACGATGATCCAGTTCCGGCCAGTCCTCAAATATGTATGTCATGCTTTCAGCGACTTTTAAATCATTGGTTACCATATGATCCAGACAGGTATTTGATACTGGGCGAGTAATTTGGTTGTTGTTAATGATTACCGTTCCGTTCATTTTTAGCGTATCCTTAAAAATCCGTGTTTCTGGTGATTCCGTTAGTACATCAATGTTTGTGTCCGCTACTGTGTCCTCGTTTCTAGCCTTCGTTCTGGTATTCCAAAATGTCGTGATTGGTTCCCCGCCTAGGACGCACTTGCTACCATTACTTTCAAAATCCAGTTGACGCTCGTCCTTATCTTATCCGCCACCCTTCACTTTTCCACTTTTGATTAGCCAAACCCAAGAAAAAAGAGGTGGTGCGTCATTCGTCCCGCTCTTATATAATCTCCCTCTAACGGCTACTTTACCGCTCACCGAACGAGTTCTTTGTCTCGGGTCCAGCCACCTCTTCGGAGTAGTTCTTCCTGTTCCCGAGGAGTGGTTTCACTCAAACTCAGCCTGATTTCCACTCCACCTTCAACCACACTGGTAGCGATCATGTCATATCAGATTAAATTGTTTATCAATAACTATAAGAGATAAAATTGCGTGAGTTTAAGTAGTGTTTTTCCGGATTTTAATCGACGTGATTTAACTAGTGCTACTGATCATACGACGCTCCGTCAAGTACGCCTGGAGGAGAATATCCGGTAAAATGAGTATTTTACTAAGTTAATTTATTATTCTCGTTTCAAAAAATTTTATAAATAACTAGTCAAGGGCAATGTTCATTTGCGTGCAACGTATCAAATCATTCGAGGAGGTTAAATAATTGATACTAAATGTTATGCTCGTATGTTTTGGAGAACAGACAGATGGAAAATGCCACCTATTTGATTTAGTGCCTTTCATCCGATTAAAGTTTATTTACTCAGGTATGTGACAGGTGGTCAACAGCAATGTGAGAGTAGCATGAGGAATTCAGAATGATGGGAATCATTAAAGCGAAACAGAATTCAACATCATATTTGAAATTATGCTACACGCTTATAATTAGTAATTATGGTACACATCGGAGAAGTTAGCAATTTTCAAGAACTTGTTCAAAAAGGTGTCCTTGCATATTTTTGGAGTAGGTACGTAAAAGCGTTTACGCTTTTCGTGTTCTCCTTTGACGGAGTTGTTCAATACTATGCGACTTATCTTTTAATCAGCTTTTCGCGTTTTCTGCTTTCTTATCCTCTTCACCTACGTTGTCTACGTCGTTGTCACTGCCGGAATTTTGATCAGCTTCGGATGTTGACTCGTCTCCTTAATTTTTAGCCGCAGGCAATCCTTAGTCATGATGCACAATATTGTAGTCGGTCGGTACATTTCTGTAGCTCGGCCCATTAGGGCACTTTCGGTCTCTAAACGCTGTTGAATTTTCTCGTTCAGGATGTGAATGTCGCTGGCCAGTGGTTCAAGACACTCCTTTCAAATTAAGTTGTTGTCCAATTCATGCTTTAAATGTTTCCAAATACCATCAGATGACATTCTCCTCTCAACGTATAGGCTTGTTGGTACCCCTTCAAGCAATGTAACCTCCTTCAAGGATCTTGGTGTGCTTTTCGATTGTAAACTGAAGTTTGATCTCCACATTGCTCTAATTATTGAGAAAGCCTCCCGCTTAACTGGATTTATTTTACGATCCGCTTCGTCATTTCAACATATCACATCCTGTATGTGTCTTTACTTCTCATTAGTACGTAGTCATTTAGAGTACTGCTCCCAAATTTGGATCCCGTACCACAGGAAGCACATCGATGCTCTTGAATCAGTTCAACGCAGGTTCACACGGTTTCTATTCTTCAAATTCAACCTTCCTTGCTCCCCTTATGATGACCGACTACATACTTTGAACCTTCCTACCCTCAAGTCCAGACGATCTTTCCTTGATAAATGTCTTTTGTTCAAGCTTCATCATAGCCTTTTACCTCAAAATTTATGCAGGCAAATAAATACATTCGACGTGGCTTGCCTTAATAGATCCTCGCTTCAATTTCAGCTTCCGTATGCGCGTACTAAAACCTTCTTCCACTCTCTCTTGCTACGCTTTCGTCGTATGTACAACCAGTGAAGTCTTGGTCCTCTACCACAGTCTCTTGGCGTATTCAAAACTTCAATGAAAAATCAAATTTATAAATATTCCTATAAATCTTAATTTTTAATCTCGTATTGTAATCTTTTTTCTTTAATTACTGCCATATTTTGAAATCATATGTTTGTATTTAAATATTGTATTAATTGACTTGCAATTGGACTACTTGTCTGTAAGTTGATTTTCTGAAATAAATAACCGCCAAACCTGATATAGCATATACTTTCTCAGCAACCTATCTATCTACCAGTATGGGTTATAGATACGAGGTGTGTTCAAAAAGTATCACGAATTTTGAATTTTCGCGGGTTACGTATATTCGAATTTCGATTTTTTTGTGGCGTTATGTTGGTACTCATGTCTGTCACTTATGCCGACAAGCTCGGCCATTTTGAATGTTCACTTAATTGGTGATAGCTGCTTTACTTGCACGTGTTTTCAATCGTCTTCGATTTTTACTTATTCAAAAAAATGGATCAAAGAACGTGTATCAAATTTTGTGTGAAAAACGAAATTAAGTGCGCGGATCCATTCCGAATGTTGACTGTGGCATACGGAGAAGCTACCTTGGACCGAAGCAACGTTTATCGGTGGTACAAAATGTTTTTAGAAGGCCGAGAAGATGTGAACGACGAAGAGCGTGCCGGACGCCCGAGCACTTCAACAACAGACGAAAAAATTAATGAAGTGGAGAAAATGGTATTGGCCAATCGTCGAATCACCGTTAGAGAAGTTGCTGAGGACCTAAACATATCGATTGGCTCGTGCCATTCGATTTTTATCAACGATTTGGGCATGAGACGGGTCGCCGCGAAATTCGTACCAAAATTGCTCAATTGCGACCAAAAACAGCAACGCATGAACATTGCTAATGAGATGTTAAACTCTGTCCGCGACGAACCAAATTTGCTCCAGAGGGTCATAACTGGTGACGAATCGTGGGTTTATGGTTATGACGTGGAAACCAAAGCTCAATCATCTCAATGGAAGCTGCCGCATGAACCAAGACCGAAAAAAGCGTACCAAGTTCGGTCGAGTGTGAAAGCTTTGCTGACAGTTTTCTTCGATTGCAGGGGCGTGGTGCATCATGAGTTCTTGCCACAGGGAAAAACGGTCAATAAGGAATATTACTTGCAAGTTATGCGCAATTTGCGCGAAGCAATCCGCCAGAAACGCCCGGATTTGTGGGAGAACGAAAATTGGCTTTTGCACCACGATAACGCCCCTGCTCACACATCGTTGCTTGTGCGCGACATTTTGGCCAAAAACAACACACTAATGATGCCGCAGCCACCGTATTCCCCAGATCTGGCCCCCTGTGACTTTTTCTTGTTTCCTAAACTGAAGAGGCCCATGAAAGGATGACGTTACGCTTGACGAGATAAAGACGGCATCGAAGGAGGAGCTGAACAAGATTAAAAAAAATGATTTTTTGAAGTGCTTCGAAGATTGGAAAAACCGTTGGCACAAGTGTATAATATCTCATGGGGATTACTTTGAAGGGGACAAAATAGATATTCATGAATAAATAAATAATTTTTGAAAAAAAAACAAAATTCGCGATATTTTTTAAACACACCTCGTATATATATATATACATATATATTTTTTTTTTCTTTTCAAAAATCCTTACTACAAGTACTCGTACTTAAATTACTGCTACGGGCACAATTAAAGTGTTAATCAAAACCAGCATAGGATTGCATTGTTTAACGAGTCACGCGACTAATATGGTAGTATTTAGGGTGAAATAATGTTGATGCCTCTCTACTCCATCCGTAACACTGTATCTACGATCTGTTGAAAGCTTCCAAGAGCGCATTTATTTCCAAACGGAGGGCAGTTCAGCTGAAATAATCGCTTCTGCTTGTATAGAGTGAAAAGTTTGCGTACCTGGATGAATCTCGATTTGGAAGAACGCGTCTGACGAGTCGATCTTGCTGAATATTCTGTTGCCAAAAAGTTTCATTTGCTGACAGTGGATATTGACAGGATTGAAGTTACTTGTTGAGGCATGTAGCGTAGTCATCATATTTCCGTACATGTCCTGTCTTCTTCTGACCGCGACCATTGGAGAATGTTAAGACTTACACAATTTGTCAAATTTGGTCGCGATAGATTAGTGCAGTCAAGTACCTATGTTGGGACGAACACCAATCTTATTCAGAATATATTGCTTCACTTCCACCACGGTAGTATCATAAGCGAGTCTCAATATAAAGATTTGAAGCAGTGGAGAGACCACATGTAAATAAAAGGTCTTGCTTTAAGATGCCTTAATATTACTTGTTAAACTCTTTCAATAGATGTTTCGTTTAATCCTCGCAGCAAAAACGAACTTGTCCCCAGCTGCAGGGTTATTCGTGACCTTTGTCACGATGGGGCCCTGCAGAATGCCTCTCCAGGGATATCCTTTTGTTAGTTTTTACAATTTGAGCTTACACATCTGTAAGCAATTGTCAAATTGTCATCTTTTCCAAGATTTAGTAAACGATTCAAACCGTTTGGTCGAGACAAAAATTCAAATAATTCAACAAATAGCTGAAATGTGAACTCCGATCGTGGAGTTTGCTTTTATATTTGTTCATGGAGAGCCATGAAATTTAGAGTACGTTGTAAGTTTGGCTGATTTCGATATCTCTTCGGTCGCGCGTGCTATTGATGAGCTAATGTTTCGAGTGTGTAACTAAGAGTGCCGTTGGAAAATCTGAAAAAGACCCTTAAATTTACCAACACCTCATATATATATATATATATATATATATATATATATATATATATATATATATATATATATATATATATATATATATATATATATATATATATATATATAAACGAGGTGTGTTCAAAAAGTATCGCGAATTTTGAATTTTCGCGGGTTACGTATATTCGAATTTCGATTTTTTTGTGGCGTTATGTTGGTACTCATATCTGTCACTTATGCCGACAAGCTCGGCCATTTTGAATGTTCACTTGATTGGTGATAGCTGCTTTACTTGCACGTGTTTTCTATCGTCTTCGATTTTTACTTATTCAAAAAAATGGATCAAAGAACGTGTATCAAATTTTGTGTGAAAAACGAAATTAAGTGCGCGGATGCATTCCGAATGTTGACTGTGGCATACGGAGAAGCTACCTTGGACCGAAGCAACGTTTATCGGTGGTACAAAATGTTTTTAGAAGGCCGAGAAGATGTGAACGACGAAGAGCGTGCCGGACGCCCGAGCACTTCAACAACAGACGAAAAAATTAATGAAGTGGAGAAAATGGTATTGGCCAATCGTCGAATCACCGTTAGAGAAGTTGCTGAGGACCTAAACATATCGACTGGCTCGTGCCATTCGATTTTTATCAACGATTTGGGCATGAGACGGGTCGCCGCGAAATTCGTACCAAAATTGCTCGATTGCGACCAAAAACAGCAACGCATGAACACTGCTAATGAGATGTTAAACTCTGTCCGCGACGAACCAAATTTGCTCCAGAGGGTCATAACTGGTGACGAATCGTGGGTTTATGGTTATGACGTGGAAACCAAAGCTCAATCATCTCAATGGAAGCTGCCGCATGAACCAAGACCGAAAAAAGCGCGCCAAGTTCGGTCGAATGTGAAAGTTTTGCTGACAGTTTTCTTCGATTGCAGGGGCGTGGTGCATCATGAGTTCTTGCCACAGAGAAGAACGGTCAATAAGGAATATTACCTGCAAGTTATGCGCAATTTGCGCGAAGCAATCCGCCAGAAACGCCCGGATTTGTGGGAGAACAAAAATTGGCTTTTGCACCACGATAACGCCCCTGCTCACACATCGTTGCTTGTGCGCGACTTTTTGGCCAAAAACAACACACTAATTATGCCGCAGCCACCGTATTCCCCAGATCTGGCCCCCTGTGACTTTTTCTTGTTTCCTAAACTGAAGAGGCCCATGAAAGGATGACGTTACGCTTGACGAGATAAAGACGGCATCGAAGGAGGAGCTGAACAAGATTAAAAAAAAAATGATTTTTTGAAGTGCTTCGAAGATTGGAAAAACCGTTGGCACAAGTGTATAATATCTCATGGGGATTACTTTGAAGGGGACAAAATAGATATTCATGAATAAATAAATAATTTTTGAAAAAAAACAAAATTCGCGATATTTTTTAAACACACCTCGTATATATATATATATATATATATATATATATATATATATATATATATATATATATATATATATATATATATATATATATATATATATATATATATATATATATATATATATATATATATATATATATATATATATATATTTTTTTTTTTTCTTTTCAAAAATCCTTACTACAAGTACTCGTACTTAAATTACTGCTACGGGCACAATTAAAGTGTTAATCAAAACCAGCATAGGATTGCATTGTTTAACGAGTCACGCGACTAATATGGTAGTATTTAGGGTGAAATAATGTTGATGCCTCTCTACTCCATCCATAACACTGTATCTACGATCTGTTGAAAGCTTCCAAGAGCGCATTTATTTCCAAACGGAGGGCAGTTCAGCTGAAATAATCGCTTCTGCTTGTATAGAGTGGAAAGTTTGCGTACCTGGATGAATCTCGATTTGGAAGAACGCGTCTGACGAGTCGATCTTGCTGAATATTCTGCTGCCAAAAAGTTTCATTTGCTGACAGTGGATATTGACAGGATTGAAGTTACTTGTTGAGGCATGTAGCGTAGTCATCATATTTCCGTACATGTCCTGTCTTCTTCTGACCGCGACCATTGGAGAATGTTAAGACTTACACAATTTGTCAAATTTGGTCGCGATAGATTAGTGCAGTCAAGTACCTATGTTGGGACGAACACCAATCTTATTCAGAATATATTGCTTCACTTCCACCACGGTAGTATCATAAGCGAGTCTCAATATAAAGATTTGAAGCAGTGGAGAGACCACATGTAAATAAAAGGTCTTGCTTTAAGATGCCTTAGTATTACTTGTTAAACTCTTTCAATTGATGCTTCGTTTAATCCTCGCAGCAAAAACGAACTTGTCCCCAGCTGCAGGGTTATTCGTGACCTTTGTCACGATGGGGCCCTGCAGAATGCCTCTCCAGGGAAATCCTTTTGTTAGTTTTTACAATTTGAGCTTACACATCTGTAAGCAATTGTCAAATAGTCATCTTTTCCAAGATTTAGTAAACGATTCAAACCGTTTGGTCGAGACAAAAATTCAAATAATTCAACAAATAGCTGAAATGTGAACTCCGATCGTGGAGTTTGCTTTTATATTTGTTCATGGAGAGCCATGAAACTTAGAGTACGTTGTAAGTTTGGCTGATTTCGATATCTCTTCGGTCGCGCGTGCTATTGATGAGCTAATGTTTCGAGTGTATAACTAAGAGTGCCGTTGGAAAATCTGAAAAAGACCCTTAAATTTACCAACACCTCATATATATATATATATATATATATATATATATATATATATATATTTATATATATATATATATATATATATATATATAAATATATACATAGTTGTCTCAACGATTGACGCATACATCCTGAAAATTAGCTAGCAAACGGGTCTTAATTGATGTTTTACAACCAATTGAAGTTATACAACAGTAACTATATATGATATTGGGGAAAAAGGCATGTCTAGGCGGCCCAGGCACAGCAGATAGTTTCAAATTTTCAACAACAAAAAAAATCATAAACGGCTTGTAATATTGATAGCCCACTGCGACTACTCAAACAACTTAAGTACCCGATAATCACATATTCCATCGGTAGACTCTATATGGAAGTGAAGCTGCTACCCTGCCCCGTGAGGACTCTCCTGCTATTTCGACTTATTTGAATAATAGCTTGGCTTTGCGGTCGCGAAAAAGAATGGAAATTGCTACGTTCGCCTAGAATTTTAAAACCAACTGTAACATTATATCACGACTGATTTCAAAATCGGGTACCATTGGAGATGTAATATAAAAACATCCCGCCCTCATAATAATCTTCCAAAAGATTGTCTAAAGTAATTTCTCAACTCAACACCTGATACAAAGTTCTTAAATTAAAAAGTTTCCAAATCTGATTTGGAGTTATCGCCACCGTTGAACGATTCGAATACAAATATGTTAACAAAGTCAACATATGTGCCCTTGCCAACAATCAATTTTGTATCTCATTTCCATTTGCATTGACCATAACATTGAACCCATATCACAAAATTCGAGAAAAATGTCATTGCTCCGAAAGCAGTGTCGCTAGACATTTGAACTCTATAACAATCCTTTTCCACGAATCCTGTCGAACTGACAGTGCTCGTTGAACATGCATGCACACACATTTGCGTAGATCAACCCGCCTTATAAATATTCTAGGAGTTAGATGACAAGAAAAATTGCCCACAATCGAATAAATCAAATTGATAAGGAGTTTTCTTGGAATAGTTTTGCAGGAAAGGCGGAAATGATTGCTCGATCGGTTTGGATTTATTTAATTTACCCAAACGGTAACCAGAGCATTATTACACAAAACAGGGAAGACTAAGCGTACGTGCTTTATTGAAGGCGAATTTTCCCCAAGGCTCCTGTTATCCTTGAGACTTCATATTATTGATAGCAAATATCTTAAAGATTTGGCACCCTTAACTTTTAAGATATGCTACATCACAGTTAAATGAACGCTTCCATGTTTATTTTCCAACTACTCGATTTACATCAAACTTTATAATTTCATAGGATGATAAACAGCAAGAAGGATCTTCTCATCTGTTTCTCGTTTCGCTTATCCTTCGAAGAGCTTGAATAATTCATGAGACCAAACTCCACATGAAACACTGGAATGAATGCATAACAGATACTTTGGATTGTATTCAAACAGTATCCTCTGAGCAGATTACAACAAAAATAGAACCAGGATAGCAAAGAAGAGAGAGTTGGCTGGAAAGGGAATGGAAGGGAGTTAGGTAGTGAATGTTAAAGCGAGAAAGACTAGAACCGTTCAGCAAACTACATAATGTTATCCTTCCGTCGTTTTTGTCGCTAGGAAGTTTTCTCTGTACCTAACCACCCGAAGATTTTGACAGGAAAAGGACTAACGCGAAAAGGTAGTGAATTGGAAAAACCTAAAATCCTAGGAAGTTATAAATTTATGGATAGATGAATGTTCTGCTTGGGATTTGTAGGAGTATGTGTGCTGAGGAGTAACATGAACATTTGGAGTATGTTAATATTAATGACGGTGATAATGATATATTGTGGGGTTATGAAAACTTGTTCTTAATATTTGAATGCCTTATTGTAAATACTTTAATGGCCTTATGGGAAAAGACATTAAATGTGAATTTAATTCAAACGAGTTGGATAGACAGAATTACGCTCCTGTCAGAATGGCTTTGTACGCAAACTATGATATGTTGATATCAAAGATGAATAAACCCTAGAAAAATTTAAATGGCTTCATGGAGTGAGATCATACGACAACAGATTACATCATATCCGATCAAAGCGACAACAGATATTGGCAATAAGAGAGCACGACGACAACAAATCATGCAACAAAATAAGGAGATCATTTAATGGACAGCTACATGTAGGTTGACATACATAGATACAGTTGATACTCGGTATACTATTATTAAAAATATCAACTTATATTTCTTGCGTGCCATCAAATTTGACGAATTGAGCCTTTATGTAATTTTATTCACACTCCAAATGATCAATAAGTACTCCCATTTTCGTGTGGTGTTTGATTAAGCTACGGCCAAAACCATTTTGGCAACCGTCATCAGGAACAAATCATAATTATTTTCATACGTTTTAACTCGTAAATACAACATTATATTTTCAAAATATCGCACTTAAGGATTCGATCTCAATTTTAATTGTAAATTCATGCTTTTTAATCATAATTTTAAAATCCGATATTTTCATTGACTGAGTCAAACCAGATTTTCCACAGTGGTCTCCACCCTTCAGTTCTTGCAACGAATACCGTTTTGGGTATCCGTTATTCATCCATACAATTTGCGTGTCTAGCCAATTACAGCTTCCACAGTCCAACAATCGTTGAGACCTCCGAGTCGTCGAAAATTCCATAAAGCTCGTGTTTATGTCGAAATCGCCATTGGTCCCCGTCTAGCTTCACTCCGATTTTTTGCCTCAGGACCAGTCGCTCAAAGGCGTTCAATATATTTCCAGATGCTTGGTTTAGGGTTCATGTTTCACATTCATAGCATAAGACAGGTCTTTAGTACAGATTTGTATACTTGCAGCTTTGTTTTCCTGTGTATGCAGCTGGTCTTCAAGATCGTCAAAATTGAATAAAATATTTTATTTGCGAGCTGTATTCTTCGGCCTTTGAGCAACGAGTCCTGAAGCGAATAATCGGAGCGAAGCTAGACGGGGATCAATGGCGAATTCAAAACAACCATGAGTTGTATGAAATTTTCGACGAACCGGACGTCTAAACGATTGTAAGGCTGCGGAAGCTGCAATGGGCTGGATACATGAATTGTATGGGTGAACAACGGACACCCAAAAAGGTATTCGTTGGGAGAACTGAAGGCCGTAGACCAATGGAGAAACCGAGGAAACGCTGGTCTGAATCGGTCGGGGAAGACAATTCATCGCTGCTCGGATTTCAAAATTTGAGGATGCGGTCAATGGACCAAGACAGTTGGAGGCGCTATTTGTAGGAAGCGAAGGCCCGAGAGAGGCGCTAGTGCTACGAAGAAGAAGAAATTCAATAGCAGAAGGGTCAAGCCGTCTCCCCGCTTTAGTCCGATGTTTTGTCAAAGGCATCGATGAGTTAATGCGAACTTGGGAGGTTGTCGACGTCATTGTCATTTTGTTACGACGGACTAATTTGGCTGGGATACCAAAGCAAAGCATTATTTGGTACAGTATTACAATTCATACGTTGTATGCTTGCTCAAAGTCAACGCAAATTTGGTGTAGGTCAATGTCGAACTCTCAGCATTTTTCAGGTACTGCCCGACAGTGAATAGTTGGTCTATTGTTGATACACCTGCTCTAAAACCACCTTGATACTCCCCAATAATTCTGTTGGCGTAGGATCTGATTTTATTTTCTAAGATCTTTGAAAATATTTTCTACGCCATACAAAGCAGTGGTATGCCTCTATAGTTTTCAGACTGTAGCTTGTCACTTTTTTGTGGATAGGGAATCTTTCGGCATATGTTCTTGCTAACCAAATATGCTGGATGACTTTGTGAATAGCTTTCTTAATACCACTGCCACCATATTTAATGAACTACACTAGAATTTCATCGATGCCTGGCATTTTATTATTCTTTTTGGCTTTTTGCCAATGGAAGCTCTTTGGAAATTTCTATGGACTCCGACGTTCTGGAGCTTTTTGGAGAATTAAGGAGTTTCTTGAAATAGGATGCTCATCTTTCCTTAATCTCGGATTCATCAGTGATGTCAGCACGGCAGAGCTTGGTCTTGGGCTGATGACCACGTTTCAGGCTTTTCACTACTTTGTATGCTTGTCTTGTGTTGTTGCTCGTTAGACTTACATCAATAGCTCTCAATTGGTCATGACAATATTTTCTTTTTTTGATTCTTATTACATGTCTTATTTGCTACCCTCTCGAGATTTTCATAATGTTCTCTCTTCGTCCTTGTTTTTGAACCTAAGTATTCTTAGTACGCCTAATTCTTTTGTCCAATGAATTCACTCGTCATCAGACCAATCATGTCTTTTGCGTCAGCCTTGATGTTCTGCTAAGTCCTTAATTGCCGCTTTCATATCAACCCATAACTCATTGCTTGTTTTCAACGATGTGTCTAATAGAATGAGAGCCAACTGGGTGTCGAGGATCACCATGAAATTTTTCGCCACAAATGCCGTTTGGAGTCTTTCAATGACAAATTTCTGTAGAGGCCCGGTCTTGGCCGAAGACGCCTTTGACATAAAACATCGATAGGTCAATTTGATCAAGTAATGATCTGAGTTACAATTGGCTCTTCGGTATGTTCGGACGTCAAGTATGCTCGAGGCCCAATGTTGTTGGATCAGAACATGGTCGATCTGGTTTTGTGTGTTGCCGTGTCCGGTGATGCCTAGGTTATTTTATGTATGCATCAATGTGGGAAGCAAGTCGAGCGCATGGCATGATTTCTGCTACATGCAAAGTCAATCAGGCGCTGGCGTTGCCATTTGTTTCATAGTAGAGGCTATATCTTCATATCTTTCCCGGATGAGATAGCTCATTACCAACCTTAGCGTTGAAATCACTCGTAGCTATCTTTATGTCGTTTGTAGGTAATTGTAGAAAATTTCCTTCATTTTTTCAGTCTGGGTGTGTACTTTTATTAACCAAATTTTGCAGAATTTTGGTTTTATTTGGATCGCACACAACCGTTCATTGATTGCCCAAAAGTCAATAACGTGCGATTTGGACTCCATATCCACAATGAAGACCACTCCGAATTTTCACTTTTCAGCCGGCTTTCCACTTTTGAATATTGAGTTCGATCTCATATCTTGAATATCACTTCCAGTCCAGTTCGTGTCCAGGATTGCCAGTATTTTAATTCATGTTGACTAGCCTGCTGTAAAAGGTCCTTAACAGCACCAGAGTAGTTCAGTGATGTTACATTCCAGGATACAATACCATAATCTTTTCTTTCAGTTGCTATAGATCTAATCCATTTCGGTGCTCTGTTCCAGGTTTCAAAATGAAGTCGGGATTTCTATGGACGGGGAGTTAGCCGATCGCCCAACCTCCATCCCGGCGGTAGCATGAAAAGTTGCCTTCACCATTTTACGCCACTACAAAAGGCGAATAAGTATGATTTAGTAGTAGAGCAGTCAGTGTTTTTGCAATTATTCGCGTTTCTCGGCATTAAGCGTCCCATCATTGGGGAACCAGTAAACCCAATGTGTACTTCAAGACCAGTTACTGCTATTTGGTAGTGGGACTCAGGATGACGAATCATGGAAGCCGGAAATGGGGAAAACAAGGGGACTCCGCCTTTTTTCTCAACCAAGCTGAGGATCGCCTAAGCGGTGTTCTAACAGCTAATAGTTTACATTTTTGAAGGAGATTCGTGATTTGATATCAGACCATCTACCGATTTACTGCCCTATGTTTCTGGATCTTTTATTAGTTCTTGTTTCAGATCGTCTTTTTCTAACATCGAATTGCGATAATCGAACATTTTTGTGGATAAAATCTGGTACAATTTGTTTGATTACATTCAGTATGTTCTGATGAGTATCCTCTATTATGTTCAGAGCTTTAACATACGGGTGGTCCAGCTGATTGATTCGCATTTGTTCAATCCATTTTTTCTGTATCAATTATTTTAATATTATTTTCTTCTTCCTTGAGCAGTTCGCATGCGTGTAATTCTACGTCTTGAATTCATTGCGAACAGACCTGTCCATAATTTTGTCAATAATTTTTGAATATTAAACAATTTTTTACAAAAGTCAGATGGAAATTAATTTTTTTAAATGAAACATCACACCGTCGATTTATTCGAGCAATTATCGAAAACCTGAAGTTTTACTTCTGAATAACATAAGTTTCAAGAAGCGGAAAGGAGATATTCAAGGGGCACTCGAGTTTGATTAACATTGCCTCCAATCTTGTTGCAAAAGCAACGAAATGGAGGAGCCCGATGGCTTCAGCCATCAAATAGAACGATCATGTCCATCGTCAAGAATGAGGGACGAGAAACAATTCAAACCAATATTCGAAAGAGAGAGCAATGATGAAAAAAGCAAATTGAAAATTTTATCAGTCGACGAAATCGAAAAAATAGTTAAAACTAATGACAAGAGGTGGAGAGAGAAAATGAAGAACTCAGACTAAGAATCCATTCGCTAGAAGAACTTATTGGCAAATTAACTTTCAACAAAGGAAAACAAACGACCAAGAAAGAAAAGGAAATAAAGTGAATAGCAACTCATGAGAACAAAACAAGAAGAACATAACCAAGAGGATGTTCTCTGCGCAGGCGGAATAAATGTTAGTACAAATTATCATGCAGAGCTAGTTGAGCTAGATGATTAAATGAACATCGAAGAGGACGAAGGTAACAAAAGTTTTGAAAATTTCCATACTAAACTTGATAATACATTTATTGGATATTTTAAAATTAAAAATGTTAGGTAAAAACCTATTGTTTCTCTATTTTCAACAGTCGCCATTTTATTCCAAACTAACAAAAATCACTCAAATCATGAAGTCCCAAAAATATTTATGTTACTGATATTATTTGAAAATTTTAAGAAGATCATGTCTGATTCGATGGAAAAACCATAAAATACCAAAATCGTGTGCTTTTATTGTTGTAATTGGAGAAATGGCTATAACTTCCGTGAATATGATTCGATTTTCATCAAACTTGCAGAGTGGAAGGATCTTTTATAAGACTACTTTCGTTGAGTTTAAGAGTATCAATACAATTTTATTGGCGGAAATGTGAAATTCAATGATCATACTATTATTAACACAGGTGAGTGAATTTTGACAGCAAGAAATGCCAGTTTAAGACTTGTTTTGAAAAGACCTCATCAAAACCTTTTATTTGATATCGATATCGGCTATTTGTGGTGGAACTTTTTTCCCAAGGGGCCACTTCCCTATGTGGGGAGACCCCCTTAAATACCTTATAAATTTTATTTTGTAATTGAACTTTTAAGAGGGCATCACTTTAAACTTCTGTAAAAAATTTTATGTTTCTAGCCTATGTAGTTTGCGAGGAAAATTGCTGTGACACACGGATGGACAAACGGACAGACAGGTCGAGATTTTAGTAGGGCTTTGAAACATTATTTTACATAACCCTAAAAGAGGGAGAAAAAACGAACAGTTTTGTCTGCTGGTCCGTCTGTCAATATAAATAAAAAGAGGGGAAAATCCCACCGACAAATGTATTTGGGCATTATGGCAAAGATCTGGTTCGGCTTTTGACAGCCGAAAAAAAATTTAATGATCTTGAAACCAAAAAAACTGGAACCGACTAACTGACGACAAATCAAGCCACTGGTTGACTTTCAGATCCCAAAAAGTGCATTAAATTCTAGAGAGGTTCCGTACTTGACTTGCACCCCCAAGAGCCCGTTTTGTTGAAGGATCTGGACTGCGCAGAGGACAGAGTCGATCTCCTTCTCCGATCGATTGTCGAACATAAAAATTTGCCTTTTTATCTAGTCTTAATTTCAAGCAAAAGCAGTCCAAGTGCCCTTCAAAAAATAAGTTACTGGAACTTCCAAATGATGAGGTGGAAGCATCTCTAGGAAATCAAGGTTAACTCGTGCTATACGTGCCAACGATTTAGTCATTTGGCTGCCGATTGTGCCATCAAATACAGATTTGTAAAGTGTAAAGGTGGCCATGCCCCCGGCGAGTTTGAATTGGCTCAGACGTAGCCAAAAAAAACTATATTGTGTGAACTGCGGTGTCTTTGGTCATCCAGTATCGTATCGAGGATGCCCCCGATGTCGAGAAGCAAAAGTAAAATTTATTGATAAACAAATACAAGTATACCGCAGCGGGGTGTTATTTGTTCTTGCTGCTGGAGGACCACCAGACAACAATGTAAATAATTTAAGTGGCAATAAGGAGCTGATTATAAAAATCTACCAACAACATAATTTAATTTCAACAAGAATTAACAAACAAGATGAAAAAATTAATTTGGTTTTTCAACGTTTAGGCCAACATATCCTGAAGTAACTTGTCATCCCGTTACACTCCCACGGATAGATTTAGTCTCATCTCGATCAACGTCAAATTCATTATTAGTTGACATCGACGTGCCTGTCTTCTGAAATTCGTTGTCAAGCAAAAACCGGACATCATACTTCTCACTGAAACCCACCTCGATTCATGGCACTCCATGACATTCAAGGGTTTTGATTTCATAAGAAACGATAAGGTAAATGGTGATGAGGGAGGTGGCACCAGAATATTCGTTAGAAGACTGTTGTTTCCAAAATATTGATAAAGTCGAATTCAAAACATTTGAATTTCCTGCGTTATCTCCGCCTATGCAACTGGTCCAAACTTTTTTAAGTTGAATTTCAAAAAACGGATTAGGGTAAGTAACGAAAGAAGTTTAATGTGGATTACCAGAAGCAATGTCCTCCTCCTGATGGTGGCAACGCTTGCTTAATAGTTCTTAATGACAGGAATCTAACTAATGACGAAATAGATCTCTATTTGTCGAAATTGGAGAAGCTTACGTTAGAAACGTTTGAGAAAAAAGTTCCTTGGATCGAACATAGAAACATTATGGAAGGATATGAAACACCAAAAATCGCAAGGTTGAAAATATTGTAAAGCCTCCTCCTCACACAACAATATTTATCGGTGATTTTTGGACTACAATCATCCCTTGAAGAATGAAAGAAGGTCTGGAACTTAATCCGTTCATACCTCAGGAGTGGGGTCAGCAATCAATGGGCGGAAAAACTGACGGGTATTAGCCCACAGAACCCAGATGGCGTTTTCACAAAAGTAAATAGCTTATTCCGTAAGAAGTCGTGAGTGAAGGTATCGAATCTTGGAGTCGCTAGTGATGAGATAAATCTTCTCGTATCGAAATTGATAGTATTGATTTTATGTGATAGATTGTAGTGATTTGCCCTGATTGGAACACATTTTGAATTGGCTCATCTACCAAACCCTGAGAGAAATATTTTCAGAGGCCGATCATTCTTCATTTTAATTAAACATTAACATCTGATCTCATACTGCGCTGGTATCTCATTGATTATTTTGTCAGCTATAAAGACTTGTGTTTTATATTTGGCAGGATAAACAACAAGAAATCATGTGGTATCGACGATGTTCCAAAAATAGTTTTCCGACGTTTGCCTGTGGTTGCTGTTAGGAATTATTGCATATTGTTCAACAACATGTTGAGCGATTCATATTTCCTAAATGAGTAGAAAAAGGCCAAGGTATCTCCGATCTTAAAGAAAGCAAATCTTCGTGCCGTAAAAGCTATCACCCTTGCTACATAACATCAGCCAGGTATTTGAAGTGATACTAAACAATGTATTCAACGCCCACATTGAGAAATTGATTTTCGTGCCTGACATTTCATCATACATGTGATAGCAAAAGTAACCTGAGATATGTGTTGAAAACCAAATAAAAGAGAATGTGTTGTAGCGTTTCTCATTGATATGGAGAAAGTCTTCGATACGGTGTGTTTCGATGGACTAATTTTTAAACTCCTTCAGGATAGGCACCTCAGACACCTTGTCGCCATGATGTGCAATATGTAATATGGAAACTTATTTGTTGTAACTGGTGGAAATCGGACGACAATGCGTAGTTTCAAGATTTTGAATGGTATATAGCAGGGGACAGTTACTATGCCCCTGCTTTTCTCAATATTCATTCGCAAGCTATTGAACAGCTTTGATTTTAACGCCTTGTCAACGCAATCATTGTTAGCGTTTACTGATTATTTGATCTTATATACAGCAGACTGAAAAGCTACCATGGTTCAGAGCAATCTTCAAAAATTTTTCAATGGTGTGCAGGTCTACACCGACAATTGGCGAATGAAAATCAATGCGCAGAAGTTAGAAACAATTTTGTTGCGGACAACGCTTCAATAGGCTAATCAAGACCTGAAACGTAATTGGTAGGATTCCTACATTATCGCCGGTGAAGGTAGCTCAGAATTTGTTCCACATAAATCCTGTGTTCAATACCTCAGTGTTCATCTCGATCAGTATCTGTACTCTACAGAACATGTCCAAATCATGCTCAGTGAAGCACAGATACATTGATCAAAAGGTCAAAGCTATCTGTTACAAGGCCCTGGTTAAACCAGTTTTAAAATATGGAAGTCATATTTGATATTACTAGAGTGCTAGTACTAAAGAAAGATTAAAAATTTTTGAAAGAAAATGTGTGTGCATATGCTGGTTTGTACAGAAAGCCTGAGAGGGATTGGAAATACTACATATCGAATAGGAAAATTTATGAAACTGCTAAAGTGACAACAGGTGATATCTTCATATTGAAACTTCTTCTGAATCATATCGCAACATCTACAACCCTGGATTTCACAGAAGTTCCACCATACAGGCAGATATATTACTACATGTCTTGATACTGCCTTCATTCCTCCCGAACCAGTCGTGTATTTGGACATGAATCGATATGTTTTTGATTCTAACGGTGTCACTATCATATTGGTAGCTCTAAAAAGTATTGAGCCCTTTTTGTCATTTTTCGATTGAATATTTCTTTTACTTAAAATGGATTTTATTTAAGTACATATCGCCCATTATTATCTATAACGTTTTGCCATTTTTGGGTAGAGCCATTATTCCATCGGTGTAGAAATTCTGTGGTTTATCGGCGAAAAACTTGGCCAAGTGATTTTGACAGTCCCTTTTTGAAGTGAGTTTCTTTTCATTAAAGAAGTTTTGCAGAGACCGAAACTAATGGTAATCTAATGGTGCAAGGTATCGGTATACGGTGGATGTACCAAAACTTTCCAGCCAAGCTCTGTCAATTTTTGCCGGGTCATTAAAATATGTGTGGTCTGGCATTGGCATGATGGAAGACAACGCCCTTTCTATTGATCAATTCTGGCCGGTCTTTTTGAATTGCTTGTTGCAATCTGGTCAATTGCAGACAGTACAGAGCCAAATTGAGTGTTTGGCCAGGTTCTAGCACATCATGATAAACAATTCCCTTCCAATCCCACCATACACACAGCATAACTTTATTTGGTGTCAATCTTGACTTTGAAGTCGTTTGTGATGATTGTCTTGTTTTGACCATGATTTTTTTTTTTTGAACGAAATTCTCGTATTTTACCCATTTTTCTTGCCTGTTATAATTTACTTCAAAGATGGCCCAATTTCGTTGCGTTTTATTTGCATTTTGCAAATGAAAATTGGGTCGATCAAATTGTTTTTGTGTTAATTCATGCGGCACCCAAACGTCGAGCTTCTTTGTGTATCCAGCTTTACGCAAATGGTTCAAAACTATTTGTTGCTGGATATTCAGTTTCTTAGCGATGTCAGGGCTGCTTATGTGTCGGTCTTCTTCAATTTTTTTGTAAGATTTCATCGACTTTTTCAGTGATTGGTCGACCTGAGCAAGGTGTATCTTTGACACATAACATAGGATGAAAGTTTTCTGTTATGTTATAGTTATAGTTCATTTTTGAATAGTGCTGGTTGATTTTTTCCTCCTTTGTCCAAGTGAATCAAAAAATATGTAATAGTTTTAATTAAATTTAACTTGACATTGTTTTTTGATTAAATTTGTTTATAAATTGACATTGTTTAAATTTAGAGAGCCATTTGGGCGATTAAGTTTTCGTATTGTTATTGTTTGGCAGTTGTGTTATAATTTTTGGAAATATATAATGATAAGTATTGAATGAAGCGATTTTGACTTTGACTTCGCATGCGCGGACTGCTCAATTACTACAAGGCAAACAATAGTGAATTGACTATCTGCAAATATTTTCTTGCAAATGACTTCAGTGAATCCCTTTCAATTTATTTTCTCATTTTAAGGGTTTTGTAAAATAAACATACGAAGCCCTACTAAAATCGCGTTCTGTCTGTCCATCTGTTCGTTCGTCCATTCGTCCGTCCTTCCGTGTGTCACAGCAATTTTTCTTGCAAACTACTTAAGCTAGAAACATCAAATTTTGTACGCAGCTGTGTAGTGGTGCTCTCTTCAAAGTTCACCTATAAAAAAATTTGGTAGGGATTTTAAGGGGGGGCCTCCCCATAGAGGGGAGTGCCTCCACCCCAAAATTTCATCAAAGGCAGACGATATGGGTATCAAATGAAAGGTCCTAAAAAGAACTTTTCAAAACATGTCTTAAACTGACATTTTTTGTTTCATGGGGGGCACAGGGAGGGGAAATATACGAAAAATGTGTATCCCCCCTCTCGCGATGGGACACCTGTGATCTGAATAGTCTTAAAAAAATATGAGGTAGGTGTTTATGAGCACAACAACCTTAGAAGTCAAAGTTCACTCAACTTTGTTAATAATAGTATGATCTTCAAATTTCACTTTTTCCCCAATCAAATCGTATAGTTACCCTTAAACTTCATGAAATTCAATATTTAAGTAGTGATTTTGGTTTTTTATGGACTTTCCATCGAATCAGACACTGCAGTTTTCATTTGATTTTCTTAAAATTTTCAAATAAGATCAAAAAAATAAATATTATTGGGGAATCACGATTTTTACTATTTCGCAACAAAATGGTGACCGTTGAAAATAGAGAAACAATGAATTTTCTTTTAAACGTGCATATCTCTTTGACATGTTTCTTGACTTAATTCGGTGCTGGTGGCTGCATTTTGGAGAAGTTGGGTACAAAACCCTTCTGACATGAGTGTAGGTCTGTCTACGTAACTGTTTAAATCTCATGGGCACTGAAAGACTTTGGTATTGGTTACCAAAAACTTCAGCCATATATGTTTTTGTTTCACATTTTGGGACATGAATTTTCGTCGATTGAATTTCAAATACAGTTTTGGTAATTTTTATAGACATACACATTAATTCTCGATTAGGCTGCATTTCACGTTAACTTTTCTGCTTAATGCAAATTAATTCTTAGAACGTGTTTCTTAAACTTAATTCCTGCCACATGCAAGGGTACTGATAATAGCCATTGAACTTTAATTAATGACAACCATAATGCTGACTTTTGTTGCTGCTTAATGGTGTCGATAAGTTTTCACAAACCGATTTATATTTCAGAAATCGTTTCTTTCACGACATTTAATCGAGCTGTGATATATCAACAGGGTCCCCATACTCACGTTCGTCCTTCATTTATTATTTGCTGATATTTTCCATTATCCATTCCATTTTTATTTCCTTACATTTACCATAATTGATTTTCGCCCGTAGTATCATCTATTTTGAGCGATGGTTCGTGTCATAATCATACAACAAAATGAATTTGTGTCCTATTAAACAAATTGATTGTTAATGAACGACTATTAGTTACTATAGTGCTGTTGTAATGGCAGCTATCCCGCTGATATGGCAACTGTTCTTCGGCTTGTAATGAGATCGCGAACGTACTAGTAGTTATAATGGCGAGCTGAAATTAAATGATTCAGGGCCGGAAATAATTTGTTCAGGGATTTATGAAATCGAGTCCTTGCAATGCTTTTTAATGTCAATGAGCTAAAAGATAAATAAATATTCATGGGCGACATGGATTGAAAGTTAAATTGAATTTAAATAAAACTTTTCAAAGGGATCAGGCGCTTTTATTTATTTTAAATGGATTGGAAATTTCAATGATGTGATGGAAGTTCAGAAAAAGCGATAAAACTTTTGTAAATGTTTATTCCGAAAATTATCATTTATCTCAACAAGGACGAAGGATTTTTTCATTGTGATGAAACCTTTCACTTGTCCTTTAACACAAGCCATCAATGCATATCGAAAAAACATTTATACAAAGTTTCAATTTAAAATTTCGTAGCATACCCAACAGTTAATTAAAATTAAAACAATTTAACTGCACCATTAAGCTGATACTTTACTCCAGCGTGCAGTGAAATTTTATGGAGGAAAAAATGTCGTTTGGCGAGTGCAGAAGTGTTCCTGTTACGTAAATTAGTTCCTCAAGGATAAAGTTTGTTTCCAGTTACTTAACTATGAACTCACCGCCAGCAGCATCGAAAATTAAGAGAGACCAAGACAAAAGACTTGGGAAACTTCCCTGATGAGACTTTCTTTATGTTTCGTGCAAAGTTGAAAAATGCTCGCCATTGGCGTCCTTCGACAGAATGGTAATGTTCTGAAGTTCTTCACTTTTAAGTCAAAAAATTTTGTTTCACTTTATAAGAGGCGAGACCATGTCTTGTTTGAAGCAAAAAGGCATTTCATAAATTAATTGCAAGTTTTAAAATAGAACTTATGGAAAGTCATTATATACATTAAGTAAAGAAAAATTCAACTGTTGTTTATGGTTTTTATAATGATTTACGAAAAAGGGGAACTCCCTACAAATTTTCCTCTGGTATACATGGTGTTCTTATCAATGTTTGCGTATAGTTCTTATCTATATTATATTTCAAACAGAAGTTTAACTCGGAAAACGGAGAAGCTAAAAGCTTGAAAAACATCTAATCTGTAATCTAAAGTAGTTGAACCCGAATCTGTATCCTCACTGAAGCCAAAGTAAGCTTTTTTAAATTTTCAAGTTAGTGCTAGTGCTGCTGTTACGTCGCGACCCGGAAACAGCATCCAGGCAAATTGGTTGGCATCATCATTAGATTAATTTTTTTTACATTCTCTTATATTGAATCCTCTCCTTTCATATAATTTCTCTTTCTATTTTTATCTGCTTTAATTGTTTCTTCTTTTTCACCTTGGTTAGTCCATTACACGCTAATTAAACATAACGGGAATCATTTGACTGCTCCCTTATTGTGTGCAACAATTATGAGAAAATATCCGCAATGTATGTGAAAAAATGTTCGCAATGAATAAAGGGTGGTCCAAACATAATGCACGATGTTAATTGTGAGTCACACCTTAACGTCAAGTTTTCACCCAGCTTAATTTGACATTTCTTTGTTTCAGTGTTTGAGAAATTCAACCATGGAGAGGTACACAATTGAGCAGCGCGTTAATTTTTTTGAGAAATTCAACCATGGAGAGGTACACAATTGAGCAGCGCGTTAATTTTTTTGGAGCCTTTTACGAAAATCGGCGTTCAAATCAAAATGCATTTCGGGCACTTCGTGATTTTTTGGTCAGCATAATTGACCAAATGTGTCCACAATCGGGAGAATTGTGCACAAATTTCAGCGAACCCGGCCTGTAGGAAATGTAAAATCACCTGTGAATGCTCGCTTAGTTTGTTCTGCGGATAACATTGCTGTTGTTCACGATAGTGTAGCAGAAGGGCCGTCAACCTAGACTCGTCGTCGTGACTAACAATTGAACATCTCACGAACATCACTGATGTTAATTTTGAATAAAGATTTGAGTTTAAACGCTTGCAAGGTTCAATTGACTCAAGAGCTGAAGCCTACTGACCATTTTAAGCGTCGGAAGTACGCCGAATGGTTGGTTGAACAGTCAGAAGGGAATGGTGACTTTACAAAGAAAATCATCTTCAGCGACGAGGCACACCTTCACCTCAATGGATTCGTTAACAAGCTGAATTTGGGCAAATGAGAATCCACGAGAGATTATTAGAAAGTCAATGCATCCAAAGTGTGACTGTTTGGTGCGGTTTATGGGCTGGCGGCGTCATTGGGCCGTACTTCTTCGAAAATGAGGACGGCCAAGCAGTTACCGTGAATGGTTTTCGCTATTGTGTGATGATAATGGACTTATTGTGGCCAGGAGAAGCTATGGACCTGGATTGTATGTGGTTCCAATAGGATGGTGCCACTTGCCACACAGCCAACGAAATAGTGGTTCTTTTGCGTGAGAAATTCAATGGCCGTGGTACCTCACGTTGTGGCGATGTTAATTGGCCGACACGATCATGTGATTTGACATCGTTGGGTTTTTTTCTCTGGGGATATTTAAAAGAAAAAAGTGTACGTCAATGAGCCATAAAAAAATTTAACATAATTCTCTGAAATTATTTTTGTTTTATGTACAATTAACACCGTGCGTTTTAGTTGGACCACCCTTTATGCATATATATATATATATATATATATATATATATATATATATATATATATATATATATAATGAGGTTTTTTTCATGTAGGAATAACACACAGATTGTTTCTCTGGAATCAACAAAGTTTTATTTTCATATAGAAAACTTACATCATTAAATTTAAAGTTAGTATTGATCCTACCTGGAATTAACAAAGAAACAACATTCGATGTTGTTATTCACACTATTGTTTCTTAGTTAATTTACAATAACGTTTACGTCAACAATTTAATCTTTATGATTTTAATATTGTATTGTGTTCTGTCTGAAGTCTGACAGCTTTCATCTTACTGATTGCCACCTACAATCATAGAGAAACAAGACTGTAGAGAGGACAATAAAAAACTTTTTTGTCCGAATTTCCCCTTAATTTACTAATACTTATATAAATTTACAACAACCAACCAAATTTGTTCAGAGATGACGAAAAGCAGGGGCAATAATTCATTCATTTTCATTGCAGTAACACATAATAAATTTAATGTGGATTGTTTCATTAAAATCAATAATTTACAATTTATTTTGCTGAGGCTAAATAATTTGACAAGTTAAAAAATTTCAGACTAAAATAATAGCATCCAATTTCTATACATTAGTTTTTTTGCATTACTGATATTGATGATATTGATGATCAATCATTTCACAAAAAATTACTAGCAAAAAAAGCGAAAATTATTTGCTGCATCCGAAACTTAATAACGTACAGAAAAATCAAAATTAAAAATTACTTGCGGCGTCCAGAACTTTGAAAACTAGCAAGCAAAATAATTCATACAATACCAAATAACTAAACGGGAATGTAAGCTGAGCACGAAGAAAATAGCACGAAGAATTAAGCCACGCCCACGTAAACAAACGGATGAAGTACTGACTGATTACCAAGAAAACGCACGTAATTAACACTAACTAAAACAAAATGTTCAAAAAATACACGCGCACTCAAAAAGTAAAGCAGTAATTGCCAACTTACCTGTGAAAAGATGATCCTGGCAACCGGCATTTCGTATCATTTTCGCACGTAAACACTATGCACTTCATTATTAGTTTTCTATGTTTGTAACCAGTGTCACTATCACTTAATCACTTTACTATGTTCTTTCAACCTCACCTCACGTAATACAAGATATTAAAATCAAATCAACACCTTCGATTTGAAATTATTTGATCAAATTCGACGGAAATCCCGACGCGTAAAATTTTTACTCACTTCTATCAGTCGATTTGACAGAAGTGCAACTTCGGGTTCAATTTAAGTGACACGAATTAGCTCAGTTGCTACGGATGGGGAAAACGAATTTTTAAGTAATGACTTGTTCACGCTAAGTGAGCGATCTCATACCATCAAAGGTTGGTTAATGAGTTGCGTCCTAACTGGTTAAATATGAATTGAATGAATCAGAGTTAACGCGATCTATAATATGCGGCAATTTTCGTTTGCAGTTAATGTACTTTTATCAGTTTTGTCGTAAAACTATAATGAAAGTTAATAAAACTGAGCAAAAGTGTGACCATACCTTAACACCAAATACCTCCCTAACGGCAATGTAAGCTGAGTGACAGTTTCTAGCCCGAGTGTGCCCGAAAATGTGCACAAAAATAAATATTAATTTGAATTTGATATTTATGAATTAAAAAATTGATTTTAATCCGAGAATATGAATTTGTGACTTGTAAAATATGTGTATGAAGCTGATGTAACGAATATTAATCCCTTACGATTTATTTAATAAAAACTTTATCAATGCGAATTTGAAAGTGAAATACAATAAATTTTTTAACGAATTTTTAAGTTTCCTGACGAAAATAAGAAAATTTCTTGCGCTAAAGATTTGCATTAGATTTCTAGGTAATGAGTCATTAGAATTTTGAACGCTATAAGTGCTGTCCGCACTCATAAATCTACAAAAAGTCATAAATGACCAGGCTGGTTTAGTATATACCAATCTACAATACCCATGAAAAGAGCCGAAGGTGGTAACAGCCAATGAGGGGAAAACTGGTCAAATCAAATTGTTGGAACGCTCACGGACAGGAATTTATACGGTTACAGCCCCTCTAATATCTTGTTCCTCTAAGCCTACAATAATTGGTCTAACTTACCGACCTGTCAAGTTAAATAGAATGGTTTCCTTACAATAAGTGAACTGACTTATCGAGGCGTGGCGCTAAATTTGAATGAAGAGATAGTACTTTCCTTACGTCTCCCCCCTAAGATAAAAGATTTGGTACAAAAGTTTAAGTATAGAATCATATAAGGTCATTTGTAATTTCTTCAGTACTTTCTTCATCTGCTTTACATGGAGTTGGAATGAGTTTAGAGATATGGAACAAATTTGATTCTGATTTTATGTGTCCTGTGTCAATTTCATAGATTGAGTTTAATATTTTCTTCAAAATGTTGTAATGGCCAATCCTTAATGCATCTAATTTTTTTCCGATTTAGTCGATTACCATTTTCAATGTATACTAGATCCCCGACATTGAAGTCATAATCTGTTCTGTTTTTATCATATAATTTCTTATTATAATCATGGTGTTTGGTACTGTTCTTGAAGGCAATTGTCCTATCATTTTCAAGGTTATTATTATCTTTCTTCTTTCTTAATTCATTTGGTAATATTGAGGTGTCTTCACCTTGTAATATATATTTTGGACTGAATTTAGTGACTGTGTGTTCCGTTTCGTTGTACTTTTCTACACAGATTTGTGCTATAGTTGTCCGTGGACATCTTTTATTTTCCTCGTTTATTCGTCGTTCATTTGTGCCGTTAGAGAATGGTGCATTGACTGCAGTGAAAATTATCGTGATGTTCTTTTATTTTAGGTAGTTTTTGAATTCTTTGGAATTTATGCCTGGATATTGATCTGTTAAAATTATCTGTAGGTTATGATCTTTGAGCACGTTTTCTGTCAGTTTAATGAAATCACTTGCGTTTTGTGTTTTTGATGTTAATATGTAAGCAAATCTTGTAAAGTGATATACTAGTAGATGTAAATATTTCTTTGTGGATCGGGAACTACCGAATCTCCCTATTGTATCTATAGAAACTATTTCAAACGGTTTTCGTGCAGGACCAAGGCGTAAATAGACCAATCTTGTCTTGGTGTCTTGATTTATTGTTTATACAAATCTCGCAAATTCTGCACGTTTTCTTTATATTTTCCGATATGTTTACCGCTGTATAATATGGTAATATTTTGTTTTGCATTTGTTTTATGCCGATGTGACAAAAACTTTTGTGAACGGTTTCTAAAAGTTTCTTACAATACTTTTCTGATAGTTTAATTTTTTCTTTTTTCCTAACTTTTCTATAATACAGATTATTTTTAAAAATTAATTTATCTCTACTATCTTTTAAATATCTGTTTTCTTTTTGATCTTTTAAAATATCTTCTATTTTTACTAAATTTACAATTTTTAATTCATCGTCTGCGTCTTCATGAGACTTTAATACCGGATTTTGGCTCAAGCAGTCTGCCTCTAAATTATTTTTACCTGGGCGGTAAATTATTTCAAAATTATATTGGGATAAGATCACCCAATTCTTCATCTGTTCTTGCCTTGATATTCATTTTTTCTAGCGGCTTGTGATCTGAAAATACTTTGAATGATCTGCCTATGAGCCAGTGTTGCCAGTACTTTACTGATTCTTTAATTGCTAAGCATTCTAAGCAAATAGCTTTCTTTCTTTTTTGTGATTCATTCAGTTTCTTTGAAAAGTATGCTACAGGTTTTTCGACCTTTTCGTTAGGCTGTGGTTGTTTTAGTACAGCTCCTATACCTTACAAGCTTGCGTCTGTATATATATGTATTGACAGGTTTGGATCGAAAATAGCCCAAATTGGTTGAGTGCAAAGGAAATTTTTCATGTGTTCGAAAGTTCTTTGACACTCTTCAGTCCAAATAAATTTTTGTCCTTTTCTTAGTAAACTATGCAATGGTTCTAACATTAGTGCAATTTTCGGTACGTATTTGTTGTAAAAATTAATTTTTCGTAAGAACTGTCTAATGTTTTTCTGATTCTTTGGCACAGGAAAATTTTGTATTGAAATTAGATTATCTTTTATCGGAGAGACTGAGTTCTGCTTTATAACGTGGCCTAAATCTTGTACGGAATCTAATGCAAACGTGCATTTAGAGAGTTTTAATCAGAAACCTTCCTTCATTATTGCTTCTAGTAATTGTGAGAGGTGATTTATATGTTTATTGAAAGATTTTGAAAAAAATTAATATATCGTCAATGTAGTTTACCGTGAAATCTGATAGTTTATGCTTTCTTATTATGTTACTTAATATTCTTTGGAAAATTGCTGGCGACGTCTTTAAGCCAAATGGCAAACAAGTCCACTGAAAATGATTTTCTTGGGTTACAAATCCCGTTTTTCTCCGGTCTTCGATTCTTAATGGAATAGACCAAAATGCTGAGTTTATATCAAGTTTCGAAAAATATTTGCAGTTTCTTGTTTTTACTAATAAATCTTCCATTAACGGGAATGGTTGCGATTGAGGAATTATTATTTTATTCAAGTCTCTAAAATCTATGCATAATCTTGATTTTTTGTTCTCATCTCTTTTATATGCCAATGTTACTGGAGCAGCAAAAGGACTGTATGATTCTTCTATTAAACTTCTTCTAACTAGTACTGCCATCTGTCCTTCTATTTCTTTTTTCTCTTCAATTGTGCATCTATATGGTCTTTTACTACAATATTTGTCTACAATGAGATTTATTCTGGCTTCATAATTTTTCACTGTGCCTATATCGTATTTATCTTTCGCAAATATATTTTTATATTTATCTACAAGATTCTTTATTTTTGTTTCTTCGTGATGATTCAAGTAATTTGTTGAGATATCAAAGTTGTTTACATTAACATGTTCATTGAAATTTATTTTATATTCTTCTTGCGTTTCTGTAGAATTAGGAATCTTTTGTTCTATCTCTAAGCTCTCATTTTGTATTAATTTAAATTTCTTTATGCAATCTAATCCTATTAGAAAGTCATATTTGAAATTTTCATTATTGTATATAAAAACATCTATATTTTCTTCTAAATCTAATATTTTTGCCTTCACTGTTATCAATCCATCAGCTTTATTCACACCATTAATTGTTTTCAGGTCGGCTTTGTACATGTTTTTACTTGATTTTAATTTTATTAGTTTTGGATTAATTAATGAAACATGTGAACCTGAATCATAAATAGCAGACACTTCTAAAGTATCGTTCAAAATTACCTTGAGTCTAATTAATGGTGGAATTATTAGTTTTTTGGGCCAGTATCGCTAATTTCTACTTCTAACACGGAATTGTTGACATGTTTTATTTTGTCTTCTTTATTTTTAAACCAGCAATCAAATTCAGGATGGAAGCGTGTACCTTTACCTTTATTTTTACAAGTTTCGCATGGTATCTTTTCTTAGCTAGTATAATTCTTAATATTTCTTCTCGTTTCCATATTTTTCTTGTAAACCAGACGTTCTAATTTACCTATTTCGTTGTATAGGTCTTCGGTTTTTTCCAATTTTTGTCTGTCAATTCTATCAGCTACGAAATTTGGCAAGCTTATCGCAATTAGATCTATTAATGTTCTATTATCAATGGATTTTCTCACTTCTAGTAAAAGTTTTTCTTTTTTTATAGCAAAATCGATCAAAGAGCCAGTCTGCTATCTAAATTGCAGCGCATATCTTATTGAAGACCAACCTTTGTTTGCAATTGTATCACAAAAATTTGTTTTCCAATCTTCCCATTTTGCTTGAATAGTCAGCTTCAAAAGTGTACAACTATACCAACCTGTAGCGCCTTTTTCCATGAATGATTTTAAAATTTAATTTTATTTTATCTTTAGCTATGTCAAACCGTTCACATTCTTTTTCAAAACTAGTTATCCGTTGATCTGCATTCGAATTTTTTCCATTGAACTTTTCAATTGTAAAATCTTTAGGTATTTTGCCAATATTTTTTTTTCAGATTTCTCTTGGCTCTTTCCAAGTATTTTTTCCAGCAATTGTATTAACGGTTGTCCTGAAGTGTTAATAACACCACTTTCTTGTGTACTAATTTCTTCTTCTAAGTACACGTCACCAAATTGTAAATTTCCCCCGTCATCCAAATAAGTTTCGGTCAATTCTTTGGTCAGATTAATCCAAAGTTTTCTTGTTTGTCCCCTTTTAGTTAACGTTTTCTTTACCTTAGCAAATGCTGATGCCTTCGTGATTGCCGCATGCTCTTGTGCAAATAAGTAATTATCTGGCATCGTATAAGTCCTGCCGTCTGGTGTGCCAATTGAGGTTATGCACAGCACGTTCGTCTTTGGCTCTTCTGCGGAACCGAGCCTCTTGAATGTGAATTGCAGCTTGCCCATTGTGATTTCAACGTGAATGTTGTTTTATAATGAGGTTTTTTCATGTAGGAATAACACACGAATTGTTTCTCTGGAATTAACAAAGTTTTATTTTCATATAGAAAACTTACATCATTAAATTTAAAGTTAGAATTAATCCTACCTGGAATTAACAAGGAAACAACATTCGATGTTGTTATACACACTGTTTCTTAGTTTATTTACGATAACGTTTACGTTAACAATTTAATCTTTATGATTTTAATATTGTATTGTGTTTTGTCTGAAGTCTGACAGCTTTCGTCTTGCTGATTGCCACCGACACTAATTGGCCTAACTTACCGACCTGTCAAGTTAAATACAATGGTGTTCTTACAATAAGTGAACTGACTTATCGAAGCGTGGCGCTAAATTTAAATGAAGAGATAGTACTTTCCTTACATATATATATATATATATATATATATATATATATATATATATATATATATATATATATATATATATATATATATATATATATATATATATATATATATATATATATATATATATATATATATATATATATATTATATATATATATATATATATATATATATATACCAAAGCTAAACTAGTAGGGCTACAAATCAACGAGAATACAACCTAAACGCATAACGCAGTGGAAGTAAAATATTTCAAATGCCCAAAATAGCACACTTGGCGAGTACAGTATGGAAAATATGCGCAAGCTTGTGTACTTAGGCGCCAAAATAACGAGATCCGCTAATGAACGAGACGAGTCCCGCCGAAGAATACAGCTCGTAAATAAAATATTTTATTCAGTTTTGACGATCATGAACATCAGTTGAACACATAGGAAAACAAAGCTCCAGTATACAGGGCTTTCCAATAAGAGGTGTTATTTTGATATTAAATGAAAAATGCCATTTTTTAATATAAATGATCAAATCTTTATTTCATTATAAAGAAGAAGGTATGCCGTTAATAGTGAAAAATAACATCAGGCAAAAGACCATCACGACCACGCTTACAGGACCATATCCTTTTCATGAAATTTTCCATAACCAAATCGCAAAGTGGCTACCCTATGTCCTCGATAGGCTCACGAATTCCATCTTTGATGTCTTGAATCGACGCTGGGCTGTCGACGTAGACCTCCTCTTTTCCGTGGCCCCAAAAGAAGAAGCTGCAAGGTGTTAAATTACAAGATCTCGGTGGCCAATCATGATCACCTCTTCGAGAGGTAACACGGTCTGGAAACTTTTCCCATAAAAGATCAATGGTTTCGTTGCTTGTGTGGTACGTAGCGTCGTCTTGTTAAAGGCAAACGTTGTCCACATCAATACCATCCAATTCCAGCCATAAAAAATTATTAATCATCTATCGATAGCGCAATCATTCACCGTAACTGTTGCTCCAGCTTCATTTTCGAAAAAGTAAGGTCCGATGACTCTTCCGGACCATAAACCGCACCAAACAGTCACACGTTGAGGATAGAGAGGCTTTTCAACAATAACTCTTGGGTTTTCCGAGCCCCAGATGCGACAATTTTGCTTGTTGACGAAGCCACCGAGTTGGAAATGGGCCTCATCACTCAAGATGACTTTTCGATGGAATTACGGATCATTTTCATGCATTTCATAGACCCAATCAGTAAAGAATGATTGGGATTAGAGATGATCGACCGGCTTGAATTTTTGTGTTAACTGAACTTCATAAGCTTTAAGATCCAAATCTTTATGCAAAATACAGTGTAATGACGTTTGTGGAATGTCTAATTCCAAAGAATGGCGAGGAATGGACAAACCTGGGTTTTTTCAACACTTTCGGCTACAGCAGCCATATTCTCGGCTGTTCTTGAGTGACGTGCACAGGTTTTATTCTTCACATCACTAAGGTGCCCCTACAGCTCGAATTTTCCCACCAATTTTGTATAGCGGTCCGACAAGGTGCTTCACGACGACCCAAAAATGTTCGAGTTTTACGAACTGTCTCTGGCAAATTTTCACCATTTTTATAGTGAATTTTAATAATTTCAATGCATTGTTGAAGCGTGTATCGTTCCATTCTTAATAATGACGTTGTTTCTACTTGTCAAATAATGACAGCTTCAAAGATGACATCTACCGAAATAGCGGGCTATTCAAAATAACACGTCTCTTATATATACGCAAGACGTTTCACGTTTGTCGGGTGTGGATGCACACGCATTTTATTTATTTTTTCTCGTTAAGGAGCTCCTATGAATGTCATCAACCACTTGCAATTTAAACCGCCCTGTTGCCCTTAGCTTTCCACTGTTTCAGTTTCCCCCAGTGGACGATGTTAGCTGGTTGGTAATTTTCGACCACCGTTTCTATTATCGCCTTCAATAATTTAAATTCCTAAAGAATCATCAATAATCTCCTGCCTTGATCCTAATGCTGCACTCTTTTCGCCAATCCAATAAGACTGACTCACTAACGAAAAAAAAGAAAGGTCTTTTAACTCTGGCATTTTTTAGGGGTTTTGTAAAATAATTTCACAAAACCCTTCTAAAATCGCGTCCTGTCTGTCCGTCTGTCCGTCTGTCTGTCCGTCCGTCCGTCCGTCCGTCCGTGTGTCACAGCAGTTTTTCTCGGAAACTACTTAGGCTAGAAGCATCAAATTTTGTATGTTGGTGTAAACTGGTGCTCTCTTCAAAGTTCAATTACAAAAAAATTTTATAAGGTATTTAAGGGGGGTCTCCCCATATAGGGGAGTGACCCCCCAAAAAAAAATTTCATTGACGGTAGCCGATATGGGTATCAAATGAAAGGTCTTGATGAGAACTTTTCGAAACAGGTCTTAGTTTGGCAAAGTTTGCTTCGAGGGGCGCACAGGGAGGGGAAATACACGAAAAATTTGTGTCCCCCCCCTCGCGATTGGACACCTGTGATCCGAAAAATCTGAAAAAAATCAGGAATGTAGGCCTTGGTGAGTACAACAACAACAAATACGTGAGAAGTCGCAATTCACTCAACTTTGTTAGTAATAGTATGATTTATCGATTTTATGTTTTCTTGAATAAAATGTTAAGGGTACCCTTAAATTCAATGAAATTCAGTACACAGATGACTATTTATAAGATTGATAAACCCTGCAAGTTTCATAAAGATTGAATAATATTTAGCGAAGTTATAGCGGTTTGAATTTTCCTGTGTTACTATGGAACAATATGCGCTGCATGTATTACTATGGCAACATATGGCAATGGGGGGAAATACATGAAAAATGTGGTTTCCTCCCTCACGAATGGACATCTGAAATAATTATCAAGGGAGATATTTATGAGTATAACAATGACAAAAACCTCAGAAGTCGAAATTCGTTCAAATTTGCTAATAATAGTATGATCTTCGAATTTCATATTTTCTCCAATAAAATCGTCATTGACATGCTTCTTGACTTTATTCAATCTGGTTACTGCATTTTGAAAATTGAATACAAAACCCTTCTGACATGAGCGTAGGTCTGTTTACCCAACTTGTTATTTTCTCGTACGTAGCGGTTGGATATTTCATTGTCGAGGTCATTGGAAAGTGCATCGGGAGGAATTGCATTTTTGCACCATATCCATGAACCATTCCTCACTCCAAATACTTGTAATCACCTGACTGTGTTAGGTTTTTACAATCCACAACCTTGTGATTGGTGCCGAGTCAGTTGACAGTTCAAATTGCTTATTTTTGGTTTCGAGAGGTGTTTTTTAGGGTTTTGTACTAAAATACAAAACCCTATTGCAATCACGACCTGTGTCCGTCTGTCCGTCCGTCCGTCCGTCCGTCTGTATGTCACAGCACTTTTTCTCCGAAACTGTAGAGGCTACAGCCATGAAACTTTGTGGAAAGGTCAGAAGTGGTGACCTCTTGAAAGTTCAAGGGTGAAAAAATTTTTCAAAGGGGTTTAAGGGGGGTCTCCCCATATAGGGAGTTGACCCCTCAAAAAAAAAATTTTCACCATTGGTAGTCGAGTAGGGTGTCGTTGGAAAGGTCTTAATGAGATCTTTTCAAAACAGGTCTTAAGATTGCCTTATGAGTACCGAGGGGGGAAGGGGAAGGGGAAATGTACGAACTTTTCGCGTACCCCCCCTCGCGATTGGACACCTTCCATCCGAAAAATCTGAAAAAAATCATGAATGTAGGCCTTAATGAGTACAACAACAACAAATACATGAGAAGTCGAAATTCACTCAACTTTGTTAGTAATAGTATGATTTATCGATTTTATGTTTTCTCGAATAAAATCTAAATGGTACCCTTAAATTCAATAAAATTTAGCAAAAAGATGACTATTTATAAGATTGATCTTTTCTGAAAGTTTCATAAAGATCGAATAGTATTTAACGAAGTTATAGCGATTTGAATTTTCCCGTATTACTATGGAACAATGTGCCCTGTATTACTATGGAAACATATGGCTATGGAGCCATATGCGCTTTTTACCGACTTAGACACTACAGCTTTGCTAGGATTTGCATGAAAATTTCAGGAATGATAGATATCATGAGGATGACTACATACAATTGAAACAAGTCGAAGAGGCAAGAGAGAGCTCCTAGCAAAAGGGCTTTGTAGCCATTCTAGGATTCGAAAAAATAGGCCATGAATCGATGCTTACAATACAAAGGAGTGGCCCCTGAAAAAAATTTCATGAAAGGTAGCCGATATGAGTATCAAATGAAAGTTCTCTATGAGAGTTTTTCAAAACAGTTCTTAAACTGACCGTTTTTGCTTCAGTGGGGGCACAGAGAGGGGGGGAAATACATGAAAAATGTGTTTTCTCCCTCGCGAATGAACACCCGTGATCTAAAAAAATCTAAAAAAATTATCAAGCGAAATATTTATGGGTATAATTTTAACAAATACCTCAGAATTAAAAAATTCTTTCAACTTAGTTAATAATAGTATGATCCTCGAACATGACGTGTTTCTTAATTTTATTCGTTGCTGGTTACGGCATTTTGTATGTTGAGTACAAAACCCTTCTGACATGAGCATAGGTCTGTCTACCCAACTTGTTTTTATTTATTACGCAGACTTGAAAGTATCAACGTTGGATGATTTGCCAAGTGAGTGTTGCAGACTTAGTTCAGGGATAAAGTGTAACGTTGAATTCGTGAGCCATACGGGGTATTCGACTACCTCATAGCCAAATTTTAAACCACAGATAGACGGCGAGAAGTCAAGGTATATTTTGTTAGTGAGTGGTTACATACGAGGGCGGTCCCAAAAATACCCGACCCGACAAAGATAACAGTAAAAAAATTACCAAAGTGAATAGGGTGCATAAGGAAGCAATTCGAACTTCGACTCCTTGATTTTAGCCATCGCAATGACGCACGTGTGGACTGGTGCGTTCTCGTGACGAAAGAACACTTTCTTTTTCGTCAGATAGGGCCGTTTTGCCTTGATTTCATCACTCAAATGCTGCAATAAGGCTGCATAATATACGCCGTTGATTGTTTTACCTTTTTCGAGATAATCAATAAATATTATTCTACGCACATCCCAGAAAACGGTTGCCATGACCTTGCCAGCTGACTGAACTGTCTTTCCTTTCTTTGGAGCCGGTTCTCCCTTTTCAGTCCGCTGCTTTGACCGCGCCTTGGTCTCAAGTGTAAAATGATGGACCCATCCATGGTTATGAATCGACGCAAAAACTGGGCTTTATTGCTGCAAAACATTGTCAAACACTAGATCGAAACATCCATCTTATGCACAGTTTTCTCATGTCCAAATTTTTGGTCAAAATGCGATGCACAGCACTTTTTGAAATGCCTGCCATATCTACTATCTCGCGCACTTTTAGTCGACGGTCATCCAATACCATTTTGCGTATTTTCGTCACATTTTCTGACGTAGTGACCTCACTTGGTCGACCACTGCGATGTTCATCTTGGCAGCTCGTACGACCTCGCTTAAACTCAGCTACCCAATATTTGACCATTGTAAACGAAGCAGCAGACTTTCCCAGAGTAGAATCAAACTCGGCTTTGATACCGTTCTGAATTTTTCACATTAAACTGTTGAAAGGTGGTGTTGTCAATCGCAGTAATTGTTTTATTAAAACTACTTATATTCATAAGTCAGGTCAGATACTTTTGGGACTACTCTCGTAGAATTCAGCATTTGTCTTGGTTGGGGGTCTTTACTACGAAATGGATTTGTTTGAGCCAAAAAGTAAAACAGCATTCGGTGGATGATTTTCATTGAACTATTCTGGCATGCTCGAACAGTAATCCTTCTCTCCTAGGCTGCTTGTTGCATCCAAGCCATTGTATCTTGAAATTGTTACCTCCTGTTATCGATGCGCTTGTCCTACAGTTCATTGTATAAAAGTTGTTTCGATAGTTTGATATTACTCCCTGTATTGCAGTCAATTGGATTTAAACATGCTTCTATGTAATTGCCAAAAAGTTTGCGTACGGTTGGTGCTGGTCTCATTCCAGTTACAATGTAAACACAAATATTGATCTATTTTGCCAACCTACAGAAAATTAAAAGTTCTTCCATATTAAACCATGTGTACATAATTATAACCCAAAAGTGCTTCGTTAAATTCAAGAGCACAATTAACGGTACTTAAAGCAGAGAGTTCAAGAAATTTACTTTGCTCGTCGTTGAGTGAAAAGATGAGATGAAATCTTACCGTAAATTGAAAATCGATTAAGTCAATGTAATTATCAGATTATATACAAAACTTGACAGTCTTCGGAGTATGCTCTCCCACCCTTCTTTCATATTTTGAACAAACTTATTTCTCGTATTATTTTTCTTCTCTTGCAGCACGAAACTTAATAAACTCTCGTCGTTATCGTAAGAGCTTCTTTCCGGTGTTATCCGTTGAATGGTTTCCGTGCATGCTCATACTCATGTAAAGGGTTCCCGAAAATTTTCTTGGAGGCTATAGTGTAATGTCGTGCGTACGTGTATGATGGAAATATATTATTTTCGATAGTACCTCATCATTTTTGAGTCAAGATTGATTGCTTCAAGGATGAAAATATATTCATTTGCAAGTGTCGTTATCAAGAAATGATTTATTAGTTTGTTTAAAATTCGTGGATTCATATTACATCACATATTATTTAAGACAAGTTGATTAAAATGCACAAGAACGTAGGTTAATTAAGCTTTTTCATATAAGGAAATGACAAATTTCAGAAGATTATTTTCATATGAAAATTCCTTGAAAAATTATCTCAGGAAAAAGAAAAATATTTAAGTTATGAAATCGATTTTCTAGCTTCATATGATAAAAATGTGAGAGCACTGTTAAATAGTTGGTAAAAGTACATTTAACAACATATGAAAGAACTCGTTGGGCGAGGTAACTCTGGCCTAGTTTCTCTCAGTAACGGAAAAGTTTCCCATGTTGGTAATCCGTAATTGTTTACAGTCAAGCAGGTACTTAGAAAATGCTGAGAATTCAACCAAAATGACAAAACGTCGACAGCCTGCCAAGTCCGCATCAGTAACTAACGCTGACGAAGCAGGAAAATGGGGTGGCACTATTGCTATTCAATTAGGCTCTGGAATATGTCATCAGAAAGCTATCCGTGGAAACAAGAAGTAAGTTATTATACAAGTCGAGTCAAGTGGTGGTCTATGCGGACGACATCAATATTTTGTCGCGGTCGTTAACAACGGCATAGGGATATTTTCTGAAACTCGATACCAAAGCTAGTAGGGCTACAAATCAATGAAAACACAATCCAAGCTTATGACGCAGTCGAGAAAAAAAAATCCAAAATGCCCAAAATAGCACACTTGGCGAGAACAGTATCGAAAATATGAGATAATTTGTGTATTTAGGCGCCTAAATAGCAAGAACCGCTAATGAAAGAAACGAGATCGGCTACAGAATACAGCTCGCAAAAAAATATTTTATTCAGTTTTGACGATCTTGAAGACCAGTTGCATACGCAAATATGTGATGACACCTGTGTTATGCTATGGGTTTGAAACATAGACCCTAACCAAAGCATCCGCAAATATATTGAACGACTTTGCGCGACATGTCCTGGGGCGAATAATTGGAGAGAAGCTGGACGGGAACCAAAGGCGGATTCGACAAACCGGAAGCCTCAATGATTGTAAGATTGTGGAAGCTGCGATGGGGTGGCCACATAAATCGTATGAACAATGGATACCAAAAAGGTATTTATTGGGAGAACTGAAGGCTGGAGATCAGTAGGGAAGCCGAAGAAACGCTGGTCTGATTCAGTCGACGAAAATAGTTCATCGCTGTTCGAATTTCAAAATCGGAGGGCACAGTTAATGGACCGAGACAGTTGCAGGCGCTATTTGAAGGGAGCGAAGGCCCGAGAAGGGCTTTAGTGCTACGCGGAAGAAAAACTTGAGTTGAAATTACGAGTTAAGTTACAAACTGAACAGTTAAATAAAATATTAACTCTTTGATATAATCTATGCTGCTAAGCACCTATCCCCGCAGGCGTATGGTTTGCAACCAGCGCATTTCATCATTGATGTGGTCATGAAGATGCTGACAGTGGCACAAGTGAGAAGGAATACATTAGTTCTGTGGATAATATTGCTAAAGTGTTTTCGAATAAGAGGTGCTATTTTGAATTGCCCGCTATTTTGGTAGATGTCACTTTTGAAGCTGTCATTTTTAGACGCTTGACAAGTAAAAACTACGCCGCCATTAATGAAAATGGAATAACACACGCTTCAACAACGCATTGAAAGTATTGAACTCACTATAAACATGGTGAAATTTTGGCAGAGACAGTTCGTAAAACTCGAACATTTTTGGGTCGTCGTGAAGCACCTTGTCAGACCGCAATACAGAAATTGGTGGAAAAATTCGAGCTGTTGGGACAATTTAGTAATATGAAGAATAAAACCCGTGCTCGTCACTCAAGCACAGCCGAGAATATGGCTGCTGTAGCCGAAAGTGTTGAAAAAACCCAGGTTTGTCCATTCCTCGTCATTCTTTGGAATTAAGCATTCCACAAACGTCATTACAACGTATTTTGCATAAAGATTTGGGTCTTCAGTTAACACAAGAATTCAAGCCGACCGAAAATCAACAAAGTCGTCTCTTTGCTGATTGGGTCCTTGAAACGCATGAAAATGATCCGGAATTCCATAGAAAAATCATCTTGAGTGATGAGGCCCATTTCGTCAACAAGCAGAATTGTCGCATCTGGGGCTCGGAAAACCCAACAGTTATTGTTGAAAAGCCTCTCCATCCTCAATGTGTGACTGTTTGGTGCGGTTTATGGTCCGGCGGAGTCATTGGGTCTAACTCTTTCGAAAAATGAGGCTGGAACAACAGTTACGGTGAATGGATTGCGCTATCGATATATGATTAATGATTTTTTATGGCCGGAATTGGATGGTATTGATCTGGACAACTGTTGCTTTCAACAAGACGACGCTACGTACCACACAAGCAACGAAAACATTGATATTTTATGGGAAAAGTTTTCGGACCGTCTTATCTCTCGAAGAGGTGATCACAATTGGCCACCGAGACCTTGTGATTTAACACCTTGCGACTTCTTCCTTTGGGGCCACGTGAAAGAGAAGGTCTTAGCCAATAGCACAGCGTCGATTCAACACATCAAAGATAGAATTGGTGAAGCTATCGAGGACATAGGGCAGCCACTTTGCGATTTGGTTATAGAAAATTTCATGAAAAGGATATGGTCCTGTAAGCGTGGTCGTGATGGTCATTTGCCTGACGTTATTTTTCACTATTAACAGCATACCTTCTTCTTAATAATGAAATAAACATTCGATCATTTATATTAAAGAGACACTGAAGATGAATCAAAGAAATTTGAATGTGTTTGCTCATACAACAATGCAAGGCCCGACGGTTTTCAAGAAAAAAAAATTTCTATATATATATATTTATATATATATATATATATATATATATATATATATATATATATATATATATATATATATATGTATATATATATATATATATATATATGTATATATATATATATATATATATATATATATATATATACATACATACATATATATACATATATATACATATATACGAGGTCTGTTCAAAATGTACCCGGAATTTTCAAATTTCGCGGGTCTGGAGAGTCCATTTGTCAAATTTTTTTATTGTGTGGGTATACATACCCTAAAGTATGATAAAATTTTCAGCCATATTCACTGTTTACTTTGTCTGTGGTAGTCGCTAAGGTTCGACGTGTTTTTATGAGCTCGGCGATTTTCGCTTGTTTAAACAATGGAAAAATTGAAGAGTCAAAGAATTTGTATTAAATTTTGCGTAAAAAATGAAATAAAGTGTTAAAAAGGAGTATTACCTTGAAGTTATGCGACGTTTGCATGTAGCAATCCGAAAAAATTTATGGAAAAAGAATTCATGGCTTTCGCTCCACGATAACGCACCTGCTCACTCGTCGTTGCTTGTTCGTAATTTTTTGGCCAAAAACAATATCGTAGTCACGCCGCAACCTTCATATTCACCAGATATGGCTCCGTGTGACTTTTTCCTGTTCCCAAAGTTGAAGAGACCCATGAAAGGTCGGCGAAGAAATAAAGGCCGAATCGCTGAGAGTGCTCAAGGATATACCAAAAAGTGAATATCAAAAGTGCTTAGAAGATTGGAAAAAACGCTGGCATAAGTGTATTATATCTGGGGGGACTACTTTGAAGGGGACCACATTGATGTAGACGAAAAAATAAATATTTTTTTGAAAAAACGAAAATTCCAGACCTCGTATATATATATATATATATATATATATATATATATATATATATTTATTTATATATATATACATATATATATATGTGTATATATATATGAAGATGCTTAAAGACCCCGAAGTGAGGCATAAGATTCAATTTTCTTATAATTTAAATGAATGAGGCTCGATAATGAGTTGATGATAATTTATTAAATCTAATTATGTATGTTAGCTTGCAAGTCAAGGCTATTTTAAGAACTAAAACAATAATCACAACTGTTATCATCAGCAACATACACGTAGGACGAGCAGCACCAGAGCAAGCCTTATTCCTACAGCAAGGTCCGATCCCACAGACCCAGCAACATCTGAGTTCAATCTTCAAATCGTTGATTCTGCAAAAAGTGCCACATCCGCACCAACTTCCCACAACGGTCTATATGCTGAAACGTTCCTTAAACGGGACCCCGTGTCGTTAGGGTACCCTGCACCGGAATATTATGACAGCGATGAAAAATTGAAGTTAAGACAGAATGTGCTGAAAAAGCAGGACGCTGATCAGCATATCGAGATGGAGAAGCTCGAGTGTAAGCTTAATTTGCATACCAGGAAACTGAAGCGAATATTGAACGATGATCAGTCACGATTCAACAATCAAATAAACGTCAAATAAATGTCGACCGAAGCCGAAAAGGAGGTAATCAACTAAGAGTTGGAAATTGCTGACGCAAGACAGACGGACTTAGTAGGACTTCGTCGTTACCGACGATTCTTGTGACCCACAAATAAGAGACATCTAGAGAGAGGTGGTGTCCCCTCGCATCCTCGCAACCGGATCAAGACCCAAACGTAGACGTGGCCATATATTTCCCATTTGAGTGAAAAACTCATACAAACATAATTTGCATGAATTTTCCCATCAAATGAGAAGTATAGACGTGACCAATTTATGTTATAGAATTGTGTGATGGAATTACATAACTCTACACCATAAAAGGGCACCCGAGCGGAAGGCCACTCCACCCGGTAAGAGCCCCTGTGAAACAACAAAGAACTGAGCGCACCCGACAGCTAGCCCAAATTTGTGGAGGAGCCTGCCATCAATGTGGGTCCTATACCCGGTCCCGTAAAACAAAATGGAAGGACCGAAAGTTATAATGTTTAACAATTCATTGTTTTATTTATTAATGATTTCATATTACTATTATTCTAGTGAATTTAACAGTATAATTTGGTCTGTTGCTATGCATTTAAAACTGCCTTATTTGTTGACATATATGAATATAAAATTGTCTTGACTTTAGTGTCGAAAACGATAATAAAAACAGAAGAAATCATGCATTTGGAAAAATAGTAGAACAGATAAAAAATTCAAAATTCAGAATCTATTGTAAATGGTGCTGTGAAAGCTGATCTGGGTGGGATATGATTAAATTTACGTTTAAGATAAAATAAATGGAGTCTTCACTTGAAGAAAAAGTCAAATGAATATCGGAGCTTACGGTTGTTTTGTAACTAATACTCCTTTATCGATTCATTAGAAAAGGCTTAACTTAACCTACAAGTGTATAATTTTTAATTAATTTCTACCAATATCGATCGATATATCAAAAGAACGCATAAGAAAATCAAATAGCCGTGAAATATTTCCTGAAAATATTTCGTTAATTTTAATATTTTTGATGACAATAAAATAATTCCATTGCAAAGCACTTCCAACAAAAATATATGTGAATAATTTTAAAAGGATTTAAAATTAAATAGCGATAGATATACAAGTATCTATTTTGAAAGAATTTCAATTTTCTCTATAAAAATACTCTTGGCACAATAGAAAAAATATACGTTTCTCCTTTTGCTTTGCAATCGAAATATTTTTCTAGGATTTCATTATGATATTTAGCACTGAACCAGGCGTATTTAGCATTAAGAACAATTAATATCGTTTTCCAACATAATATAAAAATCTGAATTTCTTTTAACAAGTTAGTTCATCAGAATAAAATGAGGAATCTTTGGGGTTAAGATTGTGCATGAATATTCGATTTAGTTTTTATACTGTCGCGTGTTATTGTTCGCGGCCAATAATTTTAATGTTCCGGGAAAGTGAAAACGCAATTTCTTTTAAGTTAAATTAATAAAGTTTATTTAACTACTAAAAATGTACAATCAGTTATTAAACTATTTCACAATTTTAATTTACACTATTAAAAGTGTAACTTCCAAGTGTCCATAAACTTCTATCGCAATTGTCTTCTAAAATCACTTCACAATCAACGAAAATCACTTTTCTATTACTCGAACAATATCGCCCTTCTATTCGCTTCACACTTTCGCAGTTTTTACTATCGCGGTTCTAATGAATTCCCCCATTCATTCAGCGCGCCTTTATATAGGGTCTCTAGTCATTTAACCCAGTTCTCGTACATTGGCGAATTAGTGGGAACATTCGAGCAGCGTAAAGAATGGAGCAGTGACTCACTTTCAGATGTTGATCCTTGGTGGGTTTTCGAGTACGTTCGTTTTGTTGATCATGATCTTCTTAACGATTGTGAAAATAATTGCAACAGTAACTCGCAAAATTATTCGTGCATGTAACAATACCTAAATCACCCCATGAATGTTTTGAAAGCTGCGTTGAATAAATCCTTTGAAACTGGCGCAAACGTCTTTAACATTCAATATTTACAACTTTGGCCAATAAGTTGTAGTACGTTTGCCTACTCAAAATCGCGTTAAAATCAGTTTTCACTGTTCCGTGTGATATTTTGATGCATCTTATATAGAATTTAAAAGAGGTTCAAGGTATATTTTATTTATAATACACTATACTGTGTTTTAGTTGTCTCGATTTCACAGTATATATGCTAAAATTTTAACTTATCATCGTAATTTAAAATAATTTAACGTAATTTTTGTACATGCTCATTCGAGGTGACAGTAACATATGTTTTCCTTGAGTTTAGCATTGCATGCTCAAGTTTGGACCACTCTTTTGAAATAGAGGGGGTAAAGTTGTATATGTTGATGTCATTATTAATGTCGAAAACTGAGGCGATTTTGAGTACAAATAATGCGATTGACTAAGCGACACACTATTCAATGATGAAACTGGTTGTGGGGAGGCTATAAAAACTCCTTCTTTACAACGTTGCCAGCATTATTTACAGCACCCTGTCGAAATTTTTGTTGATAACCCTTTGAGATGGGTTTAGAATCAGGCACACTGACTATTTTATAAAATCCAGTTACTAAAGGGTGGGGAAGACCGTCTACGCGACTGTCGATGTTTTGTCGATTATTCACGTTTAATTTTTCAATTTGTTTTCGAAGTTGGCGAAAAAAAATGTAGAGACAGAGTATGATTTGAGTAATTTCTATCGGGTTGCTCCAGTTTTTAGACATTACACTAATGTAATCTAATCTTTTATTGAATAGTACGCATCTTTTTTTTCTTCCCTATTTTGATAGTAGCTTGCAAATATTACCACTTCTGTTTTGAGGTTGTTTGTCGTAGGAAGCCATCGAGGACAAAAACTTAAATCGTGGACGTCCAACTGATACTTTCTATTCCTCCGACAAACTATACTTAATAAATCTTAAATTGTCAGCACACATTCGAAAGGAAATTGATTTACAAACTCATTCGTATTTGTTTGATTAAGTTCTCCGAAAGATTTATAATGTGATGCTAGCCATCAAACATCTGCATTCTCTTCACTGTCAACTATTTGAAATGAGGGATTGGTAAGTGATTTTGATAAAATATCGTTTTATTCTATTATGGGATCTTCTCTTTGTCCGTCTAACAAATTTTCGGGTATGTGACCTTCAGTAAAGTATTCTTCTGGTGGTTCCGTTTGAGTGAATGGCAGAAGAAGTGCGTTTCTGTATAAACTGTCTTTGGGAATATTTTCCAGACAGTCTCGGCATACCACGTCACCTGACTCAGCATTTTTTTAAAAGAAACAAAATACTACGAGTAACTTGTCCTGGAATGTATAAAAACGGAACAATACAAAGATTTGGATCATCCGAATGATTAATATCTGAGCCAAATTCATCAATTAAGTACCTTCCAAAAATCGCCAATGCTGTTCAAGACTTTTATGTGGGATTGGCGCTGATGATATATTCGACAGTGGCAATCACGTGGACGAGAGTTCATCAGTAGCAGAGATACCTGTTGCATTGGTAAAACCTGTGCCTGTCGATAACGCTGAAGCACTCGTTGGTTTTTATGTTGATGTTTTTGGGTCTCCGTTAACTTCAACGGGACTATCCTTTGATGTTATATCCACTATTGCGGCGGCTGCAGAGCTCCTTCTATCGGCAGCAAACGATTCTTACCGATTTTATCCAGGTGTTAACTTGCCACCGCTATTCCGATCAGTGCAGCCCGTTACTTTTTCTTCGTCGGAAAATGCGCCACAAACTTCGACAAATCGATTCGAGACCAATCGATACAACATTCCACCACTGCGAACAAACAATCACGTATACAGTTATTTTTCTCTCGACTAATATGAAGGCTTTTCTTCGCAGTAACTCACCTGACTTCGGTCTTATCTTTGCAAAGATTTTCTCCTTGGAATCGTTCTTTCCTCTACACGACGTCCAACACTATTACCGACTATTCGATTATTTTGCATCCACTCGCCATTGAACCACTCCGGGTACGACAAATTGACTTAGACGTCAATCCATCTGCTCAATTCCATTCCATTCGCCGATCTAGTACACTGTTGAGGTGTACTACATCAGTGTTCCTACATTGTAAATTTTATGTGGCAGATTTGAAATTTTTTTAAAAACTAAAATTGACCGAAGTTAAGACAAATGAAGAGGATTTGAAATAGTGATAAAAGTTGAATCTCATAACGAATATAATTAGAGGGAAACATTTAAATTTAATATAAAGGAAAATTGATATAAAATTACATTTAATAATAATAATAAGAAAGAAAATTATTTTACAAATTACGATTACGAATGGAAATAATTACATATTTTTTCTAAATCTGCCACATAATTTCGAGTAGGGGATAGGAAGGTTTTCGAGCAGTTTGCTTGTGTGACTGCTTAGACTGAGACTAGCAACACTAATGCAATGAATGAAGAACAGGATGTCCACTAGCAGATTTATCTCAAAATCGAAGTGGTCAGCTTGAAAAAGCTGAGTCATTATACTGAAGATAATCTGTACCGAAGGAACCAAGAGTGGAGCTCGTGAGCTTTTAAATGGACTTGAAGCTGATGAGCAGTTCTCTAATAACTTATAGTCAATACCACTTCATGAATATGGCGACTCTTGGTGAAAACTTCGATGCTTGTGCATCTGCATAGATTTGAGGTATAGAGTGACGCTCTAAACAAGGAGTTCTACGTAAAGCATCTGTCTACAGCTTTGAGGTAACGGAGTAGATGATCATAGGACAAAAATTAGAGCATAAGGCACGCTGTCACTCACAAAGAGAGATAATGCACTCAAATTTATTGATGACAAGCATGAAAGCGATGGGTACAATGGATGGACCAATTTGAAAGCATAATGACAATGATTTCTTTCTGACCTGATAAATCATGGTTTCCTCATTGAAGATTTTGTGGAGGAGGGAAAGACAATACTTACTGTATATGCAAGGATAGTGCTTCTTTCAGAAGGGCTCCTTAAGCCAATTAGTAACTCAAACATCTATTGAATAACAAAAGTTGAGTCACATACAGATTCCATACATTCTTTTCGAAAAGCAAACACATGATTATTATATATTTGAATTTGCCGGCATTTTTTTAATAGTGGATTATCTCATGGTTTAGTAGTCATGATAAGATATCAATGTAAAAAAAACTATTTCTAAAATACTCATCGAAATTCCTACATACCTGTAGCGTCTAGGTTTTTTGCAAGATTGATCTCCTCAGTCTTACGAGTTTTTGGCTAATTTAAGGGCTCCGTCTTGATTTTATAGGCAAAAAAGTAGAATCCATAATAAGCGCCATCACAAACAAAGTTGGTTGAATTTGGACTTCTGAAGTCTGGGCTTATTCATAGTACTCGTATTGTATAAGCCCAGACCTCAGAAGCCTACTTTTATGAATTTTTACAGGTTATTGGATTCAAGATACTGAATCGCAGGGGGAGTACACATTTTTCGTACATTTCCCCTTCCCTTGCACTCTTTGCAGCAAAAAATGTCAGTTTAAGACCTGCTTTGAAAGATCATCAAGACCTTTCACTTGACACCATATTGGCTATGGCCTATGTGTGGAGACTCCCCTTAAACACGTAATAAATTTAATTTTGTAGTGAAACTTTAAGAGGGCACCACTTTTGATCTATAAAGGGTATTTTATATTTACACCTTATTTGGTCTGCGAGGAAACTTGCTAGGATGAACGGACAAACAGACGAACAGATGGATAGACTAGTCGCAATTTTTTAGGGTTTTGTAAAATAATTTTCAAAAACATAAAAAACTGCAGCTCTCTTGGATTGGGTCATTGAAGAGATGATCAAATTAATCACCAAATGGAATCAGCGGGTAAAGAATGGCAATTTTGGTCATATAGATGCATTAAGGCTAGAAAAGTCCCTTTTCTAGTAACATTCTTTTCTTCTTCGCTTCTCACTACAAAAGAAACTCTTGCATCATATCTATGTTTTTAGGCTGAAAAGAAAGTTGTTTAATGGGTAGTTCAAAAGCCTGATACTACTGGGGGGTTTGAGTGCAAATCAGATTCACCTTTACACCATAAACAAAATTCGTCATAAAAAAACGGATTTATGGTGCCTCTGTTTTTAGTTATCTTTAGAAAGTTTCAAAAGATATAAATCAGTTATTTTGATGATGATGGCTGGACAGATAATCGGTATGCGAGCCTTATATACTACATGAAACCTAGTATAATAGTTTTGAAACATAGTATAAACCTAGTATCGATAGCAAGATCAATTGCCGGGATAAACGAAATTTTCCTGTATCAAACAAATTAAATTGATTTATCGACAATATTTATTTATTCCTTCTGATACAAGTTCACCAATTACACTGGTTAACAATGGTTTTGCCCATGAATGATGAAATACAAAAATAGGCAGTACCTGGTAAATACTAATCATCAACTATAATATTACATGTGTCTTAGCTCGTGTTATCGAGCAATGCAAGTTTAATCTTGTGTTGCGTTCGCCACACTCTCGCAAGTTTCGACTTGTTCGTTATTATAGCATGGGTTTACTTTACTAGATTTAATACATCATAAAGAACGTTAAGATTGCGCTGGCATTCACTATCAAAAACCGTGAAAATACAATTAGTGTATGACGTGGTAATAGCACTGTAACATACAGCAACGTCTTACGTGTATCAAACAAATTTTGTTTTTAGTTTTTATTGTGAAGTTTGAACTAAAACTTTGTGAATTTATATTTTTGATATGCCTCGTTCCTTGAAAGCAATCCTAACAATTTTTTTACGTCTGTGGTAAATTCACTACAAAAATACGAGCAAAAACTTCAGTCCTAGGATCTGTCGTGCTTACGAACTTTATTTCCGAATACCAGTGAAAAATCAAGACAAGCCCTGGGTTCCGCATGTAATATGCTCGATTTGTGGTAAATACTTGCGAGATTGGCTATCCGGCCGCCGATCATGTTTGCCTTTCGCAACACCGTTGCTGTGGAAAGAACAAAAGGATCACATTGAAGATTGTTATTTTTGCATAAATGAGACAGAAGGGCTTAATACGCGCAAAAAGAGAAAACATAGTTATATTGAAACGCCATCTGCTCAAAGACCTCGCCCGCATGATGAAAATCACCCCATTCCGGCGCCACCAATGGATGCTTCTGAAGAAATTGACTAGCTTAGCACTGAAGAAGATGATCTTACGGATCCTGATTTTAGTCCTCACAGCCAGGTACTGCAACCCCATCTAATTACTCAACCAGAATTAAATGATCTAGTACGAGACCCAAGTTTATCAAAATCACAAGCTGAACTTCTTAGTTCGCGTCTCCAGCAATGGAATCTCTTGGCAAAGGGAACAAAAATTACTGTTTTTCGGAACCGACACGATGATCTTGTAGCTTTTTTTAGTATGGATGATAAGAATAATCTTATTTACTGCAACGATATTGATGCGCTGTTCGAAGCTTTCGGAATGGAGTATGAACCAAATGCTTGGAGATTATTCATAGACTCGTCGAAAACCAGTTTAAAAGCTATATTATTGCACAACGGTAACACGTATCCATCTATTCCTGTCGGTTACGCTGTATCTTTGAAAGAAACCTATGAAAATATTAAACATCTATTACAAATTATAAAATATGAAAGATATTCTTGGAAAATATGTGCAGACTTTAAAGTGATTGCAATCATTTTAGGCATGCAACAGGGTTACACAAGGTATTGCTGTTTCTTGTGTCTTTGGGACAGTCGCGACAGGGAAAACCATTATATAAAAAAAAGTGTGGCCGTTACGAAAAGCTTTTACACCAGGAACTGAAAATATTTTTTATCCACCTTTAGTGCAAAAAGAAAATATTATTATACCACCTCTGCATATGAAATTAGGATTGATGAAAAACTTCGTAAAAGCACTTTAAAAAAAAAGTTTACAAAAATGACAGATGCCAAGTTAAAAGAAAGAATTTTCATAGGACCTCAAATAAAAGAATTAATGAATGACAAGACTTTTGAAAGCACATTGAATAGCAAGGAAAAATAGGCCTGGACATCCATGATAAAAGTTTTTCAAAATTTCTTGGGGAAAAAAAAAATCTGAAGACTATGAAAACCTGGTTAAGAATATGATCCAAGCATTGTACGCTCTCGGTTGCAAAATGTCCCTCAAAATACATATTCTCCACTCACATTTGGATTTTTGTCCTGAAAATATGGGAGATGTTAGCGACGAACATGGTGAACGTTTTCACCAGGATATTTCAGGCATGGAACAGCGATACCAGGGCAAATGGAGTCCTGCTATGTTAGCAGACTACTGCTGGACGTTGAAGAGAGAGGCTGGAGGTATTATTTATAAACGGGAAAGCAATATATTAACTCATTTTTAAATTTTATAATATGTGATTTATGAATATAATGTTATCTTAGGTCAAAAGATAACATTATACTCATAAATTATTTGATTCCACAATTAACGCGAGGTAACTCGACCTTAAAACTTACGTCAAAATGTATGTTTAGATGTATTCTTTCGCAATTAGCACAACTCATTTCAATGACTAACAAAACATTAAAATTTTTTTACCAGTGTTACTAGAGCCGATCGAACCATGTTGCATGCAAACATTTAAAAAAAATATAGCTAGGTATCAAATAAATTTATCGCTGCTATCATTTCATGGTTTAGGTTTATACTACAGCTTTATGTCTTTCATGGTTACCTGTTGTATTGCTGCTGGGTTTTATCCTATACAACATGTCTGCCTAGGGGCTAAGTATTTATATAGATGGAGATATTTCTACATAAATTTCTTGTGAGTAGATATTACAGGTGCCATCTTATCTTATTTCACCCTTGAATATATCAAGGGAATTGATAGACGTTATCTGATCTTCCAACAAACTTTCAAACTTCAACAAGGAAAAAGTTATATTTTAACAAAATAAAGACAAAGATAGGAAAATTTCCTTTCTTCTTCAAGTGACTCTCCATACTATCCTTACAATATCGCGCGATATCCTATCACTCGAAAAGTATCTGAATAATCAAAATTTATTCGGATGCAAGATAGATTTAAGCTCATTATTTTGACATTTTGAAAGCATTATTCTTATTTCTACTCACTTCACCATTGCCTTCCTTCTGCTAACCATACCTACCATAGTCAGCTATTAATTAAAATACGGAAATATGTCAACGGAAGAAATGAAAAGGCAGACGAGTCTAATCAACAATAATATTATCTTGATTTTAATTTATGCAAAGCTTCTTAGGTTCAGTTTGAGGTAATTGCGAGGAGCATTTATCTTTTGACTTATAGTAAGCCATCACCATGACATATTATCTTATAAGAATGATTGATAAGATAATCATTTATTCAATGGCAAAACATATTAGACACGTCCGTGCTTAATGACTGACGAAGAATTATATGATGTAATTGAAAATGATGATAAAGAAGGCTTGCTCTTAGGCAGATTACTTTGTGATGTTAGGGGTCTGGCCTGGGTGCATTAATTTTTAAGTATGTGAAAATTGCATACTCGTAATTATGGTATCTATCACTAATACAAAATTGACGATTGAAATAGTTAATCTTGATGCGACTGCATTAAGGAAGCCTTGCAGTGTGTTTTTGGAATCAAGTAACAATAAATTTAATGAAAGTTTCAAACTCCAATTAAAATCAAATAGATTACACTAGAATCATTGCAGAATAATTATACAGTCAAGTATGCACTTATTTGATTGAATGCAAATATGAAGGGCAATTTCTAGCACTGAAGTATGTATTGTCAAAGTTTGTAATGATTTTCTCGTTCTCGTCTTCTATTTTTCAAGAAAATTCAATTTGGCCTCTCAACAAATTTAGATACCTACCAACAAATCTTACCTTTAATGTCAACGAATTTGGACACTCACAAGCTACTCCGTTGGTGACTGCTGATCAGCTAGCTAGTTTGGAAAGGAGAAAGGATCGTACCGTTAGTAGAATTGTCGCTCACTTACATTTTTCAGTCACCATCAAACTTTTGCCTGATTTCAAATGCGTTTACTTTTTCGTAACACTACGTTACTCAACCAATTCCTTATACTTTCATTGAAAACAAAGAAAAATTCTTGACAGCGACAAAAATCCGATCACGTCGCATTCCCTTCTTCCCTACCATTGCAATGCTAATATCTAATCTACTCTACTGTAATCAGAAATAAATTTTGCTAATAAGACTGTGCAAAAACAATCAAGAAACATTGCAAACCCGACCCGAGCAACGAAATATCGATCAGAAAATCTCTTTAGGAGAACCTTGCCAACTTGGAGCGATACTTAGCAATAGCTTGGATTCCTCCTTATAGTTCGGGATCAGCTTAACAGTGCATGACTTATGTTTGTTGTATTTTTTTTAATTGTCTTTCCGCTGATTACGGTTATTAGTGAACCACTAAATATTTTTCCTCTGCACCCCATAAATCAACATCAGATGGTATTATATTTAGATCTTAGATGGAGGATAGATCTTCTATTGAACTGTTCAATTTTTCGTTGCTTTTTTCAAAATATCGTTGTTCATATAAAAAAATTATTGGTCAATATCTTTTGATTATAATTGATAAACAAATTTTTTATTAAAGTTGTTAAAAGTCTCAAAGAATATTTTAAAGCCTGAAGTAAGTAAATTAAGTCTCTATGTGATTCGTATCAAGACCAAGTTCTGGCTGGTCAATTGTCACGCGCCCACAGAAAACAAGGAAGAGGCAACCAAGCAAATATCAAACATCATTAAAATTGTTTTGGGTGACTTCAACGGATAAATCGGCCAAGAAGCGGCACATAAAGGAACATCCGGAGAACACAGCCTCCATGCAGAGACCAGCAACAATGGACAACGGCTGATAGGCTACTAGCAAAAGCTTTACAGTAGCCTCCATACGATTCCCGCATCAAGGCGATCCATGACAGAACGCAAGCATCCGCAAACGGTCACACATTTAACCAGTTTGACCATATTCTCATTCTGTGGTTTGGACCACTACCTTCTTCTTCGTACCACTACAGCCCCTCTCGAGCTTTTGCTTCATACAAATAGCGCCTCCAACTTTCTCGGTCCGTTGACTGCGTCCGCCAAATTCAAAATCTGAGCAGCGAAGAACTGTCTTCGTCGACTGAGTCAGACCAGCGTTTCTTCGGTTTCCCCACTGGTCTCCAGCCTTCAGTTCTCCCAACGAATACCTTTTTGGGTATTCGTTGCTCGTCCATACAATTCATGTGTCCAGCCCATTGTAGCTTCCGCACTCTGACAATCGTTGAGACCTCAGGCTCGTCAAAAATTTCATACAGCTCATGTTTGTATCGAATTCGCATTTGGTCCCCGTCTAGCTTCCTCCAATTATTTGCATCACTACTACTACCTTATAAGGATCAAGGTCCAATGCCACATCTTGCTGTAAACGAGGAGCTTCAGTTACTCGGAGGTACCAGAAACAGAACCTAAATGATAGCTCGGTAGCGCCCACATATATGACAACACTGGAAAATTGCCCCAACATGTTCCCGCAGGCGGATGAATGTAATAATGACATCACAACCATATGGATGACAGTAAGAGATGCGGTAACATAAGCGGCCGCAGAGATCTTGGGGTACCAGACAAAGAAAAGCAGGCACGACTGGTAGACAGAGCAACGCTCATGTCAGAAGGGTTGTGTGCCAAAATTACGAAATGCGGTCACCAGCAACGAATAAAGTCAAGAAACATGCAAAACAGATTTGCACGTTTAAAAGAAAACCTATTGTTTCTCTATCTTCAACGGTCGCCATTTTGTTGCAAACTAACGAAAATCCCCAAAAATATTTTATATTAGTTGAAAGTTTCAAGAACATCAAATCAAAACTGCAGTGTCTGATTCGATGGAAAGTCCATAAAAGACCAAAATCGTGTGTGTGGAGGGATTTCAAATGGCTATAACTTCCGTGAATATGATTCGATTTTCATCAAACTTGCAGTGCATTAGGATCTTTTATAAGACTACTGAAATTCGAAGATCATACCTTTATTAACAAAGTTGAGTGAATTTTGACTTCTAAGGTATTTGTTGTTGTTTTACTCATAAACACCTACCTCCTTATTTTTTTCAAATTTTTCAGATCACAGGTGTGCAAAAAATTCCAGTTTAAAACCTGTTTTAGAAACATTTGACACACATTTGACCCCCTTTAAATACCTTATACGATTTTTTTGGAGCTTAACTTTGACGAGCACACCACTCTACATCTACGTACAAAATTTTGTTTTTCTACCTTGTATCATTTGCGAGAAAAATAGGCGTGACACACAAACGGACGGACGGGCGTACGCACGGACAGGCAGGATGCAATTTTAGTAGGATCTTGTAAAATTATTTTACAAAACCCTAAAAAAGGAACCAGACACACAAAATATGCATCGAGTGACCAACTCGGACCAAAGAAGAATAATATCACACCCTCGAAAGACAAGCTAAAAAACTATGTCCAAGAAAGAAACGACCATCAACACCAAGATCTAACAGATAAACAAAAACATGATCCTACATGAAGTCAGATCTGCATATAATTCTCTAAAATAAATAAGAGACGGCTTCAATCCACAAACAAGTCTTTACAAAAGAGCACAAGGAGCAATCATACGTTACCCAGTCGAAATTAAAAACCAATGGCTGCAATATTTTCTGAAGCTATTCACAGTATTCTCAACAACGGCTGAGCTGTGAGCTTTCAAGGAGCAGAGCAAGAGATCCCGGTCTAACCATCAACCAGAAACGAAGTACAGGCTGCGGTACGGGAGCTCAGAAAAAATAAGGCTCCTGGAATAGATGGCATGCCAGCAGAAATGCTCCAGATTTGGGGTCCCCATCTAAGTAACTGTATGCATTGACTAATGTGCGGAATACGTGAGATGGCACTTAAGAGAGGACTGGTAAAAACGTATAATATGTTCTGTATACAAAAAGGGGGACAAGTTAAGATGTGACAATTATAGAAACATAGCTTTTCTGTGCACGGCTTATAAAGTACTCTCAAACATTATAGAAAGAAAATTAAAGCCGTACCATAACTGACCAAATATTCTTAGTTACGTAGAGATTCGAAAAAATCTGGGCATATAACATCGATGTACACGAACTCTTTGTAGACTTCATGCAAGCATTTGACAGTGTTGACAGAAATGTCCAGTATAAAATAATGCTTGACTTTCGCTTCGCAACAGAACTAGTCCGCATGATCATAATCACGATGATAAACACATAGTTCCAGGTCAAGCCAAACGGTGAACTAATGAACAGCTTCATAATAGAATCAAGTTTAACGCAAGGGGATGGAATTGCCGCAATGCTCTTTAATTGTACGCTGGAATACGTCATCAGGAAGACATCAGCTGAAACTTCGGGTACACTAATGTTCAAGTCAACACAATGGGTAGCATATGCTGATGATGTCAATATTATGGCACATTCAGTCTCAGATGACAAAGGAGCATTTCTGAACCTAGGACCTGAGGTAAACTGAATTGGCAGACGAGTTAGTGAAACTAAAACTAAATTCATGACTCAAGTGAGAAAAGAAATTCCAGTTTGACAAAACCTAAGCATAGGAGACAATAACCTTGAAAGTGCTGATAGTTTTGTGCATTTTTGAGCCAACCTGAATGGTAGAGCGACCGAAAAAAACGAAATTGGCGCCACAAATAGGACTTTTTACTTCATACTTCCCATTCTAAGGTGGAGAGTTGTGAACAAGCAAAATAAGCTCCAGATCAAGAGTCAAACTTTGGCTGTTATACTGAAGGAAAATATGGACCCTGAATGGCGAAACTGAAAAAGCAGTGGACATATTTGAATACAAATTCATCTGGAAAATCCACGGCCCAGTGAAATAAGGAAAAAAGCGGAGACTACGTTAGAACGATGAATTGTATGAAGTACTTGGCGATCCTTCTGTATCCGACAGCATAAAGTTTCGTAAATTGCAATGAGCAGGCCATGTTGAAAGAATAGAACAAAGCTGGCTAGCCACAAGAACACTAGTAGGTAGAGAACAAGGTAGAAGCCTAGCAGGAAGACCAAGGCCTCGATGGGAAGACACTTTAGAAACTGATCTACTGGTGGATGAGGCCGCAATGATTGCAGGGGATTAATTCTGGAGGTAAAGACCGTGCTTAGGTTGTCGTGCTGTAGATGATGATGACTTACGAGAGCAAGTTTTAATCAATTTTTGTTATTGTGCCTAATTCATGTTATTTATGCGATATATACCATTTGAATTTCAATATACAGTCAATGCGTATCAAGTTTGCCAAAAGATACATATTGGAATATGCTTTAAATTTTACCAATACAGATATTTACCTTAATGAAATTAATCACTTTTTAAGTTTTATTTATTTATTTACTTATTCTATTTAACAGAACAAAATTCCAATAACAAAATAGATAAAATAAAAGTGGAGTAAAATGAATTAAAAAATAGCACAGCACAGAAAAAAGGAATAAAAAATGCAAAAATTAGGAGAAAATAAATAAGAAAAATTACTGAGGGCTAAGAAGAAGACAGTTAACAAATCTTTTATAAACTAAATACGAAAGGGGGAAGGGCCCAAGCTAAAGGTCATCATGGTTACGAGGTAATCTGAGCATGGGTGAGTGAAAATACACCAAACTACGGGCAAACGGAACATCAAAGATATTCGACGAAGTTATAATTATAACTGAATAAATAACTGCATTTAAAAGTCGTATTTTATGGCGTTTTACTTATTTTACTTCTAATTAAAAGAAAGTCAATAGCAGCTTAGTTTGAAAAATTTTAATGTCGTTTTCACAACCCCGAAGAATCAGGAACTAGCTTTTATATTAAACAAATCGAAGGATAGTACCTACATACGAGTAATTGTCAGATTTGAACACTTTAGTCTTCCTACGCAATATAATATCGCTGTTTCGTTGATGTCGATGTTTTAGTTTTCAGCTCGGGTAACTAATTTAGGTGTGTCTTTGCAATGATGATTCTCATTTTTCCAGGAGCTCACTGGATTCTGGCGGTGCTGGCAAGCAATTCTTAAGGATTGCGTAAGTTGGTAGATAGATAGTCCGCGAGGTGTAGTGGTTGGTTGCATATACGGATATACAGTTAAAGCATGATAGTGACCATATCACCTTCTCGAGTGCCGATACATTTGATCAGGCAAATGAGATAAGGTAAGCGAAGGCCTGAAAGGGGCTGTAGTGCTAAAGCAAAAAACAATTGTTTTTTGCAGTGTGATGATGTCATAGCGTTTAAATGGATCTCGATCGTAAACGTTCTCCTAGATTTTTCTATTTTATAATATTTATTAAAGAAAGCCATGAGTGTTTGTGATTGCGTGGGGTTTGTTTATGTGGTCACCCTCTTTTTGAAAAGCAATTTCATTTATAAGGACATGAACGCTAACATCAAACGCCTTCGCTGTTCAGTCTGATGAATGATACTGTAGTTTTTAATTTTTTCTTTTATTTTTTAAAATTTTTCTTTCAATCAAATTTCACTACGCAAATGCAAGCGCCTTTGCTGTGGGCATTACCTTTTAATAAGAACATGTGCTGTCAGTAAAAGAGGGTTTATTCACAACTTGCTTCTACTTATGTACTATTTAAACTAAAAGTAAATTTTAAACGCTTAGGATTTAATTCAATTCTAAACATGAATATGACATCATTAATAGTTATAGATTTATTCATGAATTAGATTAGAATGTAATGGAAATGGATGACTGTATCAAAGGAGGCTTTCACTTGATGGTCGAATGTATTGAGCCATATTACAAATCAATTTAACAAATACACGAAGTACCCACTGCAATATGGAGATCCCCGAGAACAAATTAACCACTCCACAGTTTCACCCACCAAAACGCACAAATCATACAATGCCCATGCTGTCAGCAAGCCTTGCTACGAATGTTGCCAGATTGCACCCCTAATAAAAGGTCCAGGTTTTCAACTTCTGACCGATCCACATTTTCAACTGAGAGGTTGGTTGCATGAGTGCTTTAGGTCCCGTATAACTGGAGCAAACTTATCACGACTCTATGTCAACCAGCTGACCTCTAGGATACAAAATGGAACATAATCATAGAGATGGCTTGAATGCGTCACCAAACTTGATTGTGGAGGCCCTCGTTTTTGGTTTGTTTTGCTCAACACTTAAGCGACATGCGTTGTTGTGCATCAAACTATATTTAAAAATTTTACTTATTGTTGGGCTGAGCTTTCCACTGGAAACTTTCATGGATTCAGTGTAAACTATTGACCGACAGCCTCGCGTTTCACATCAACTCACTACCGGGACGAGGTTCCCTGCCGGTGACTTTGACAGGAATATACGCCGTCCCATGGGCAGTGTTGCCAATATTCAATTTAGACAAAATCGCCCTGGACATTGAGAAATTTATGTGACGCAAAATCAATTTCGAATCTGAAGTACTATATCTGTTACTTAACATTAACAATCAAACTTAGATTCAACCAAGTCTTGAGTGAACGTGGTCCACACGTAGAAACTTACTCGCTCAAAATCAGGGCACTTATCAATTAGAACAGAAAAACGGTACTACTGTCTTATGGTTATTTTCATATCAAGTATCGTTACGAAAATTGTTGGTCACAAAAATTGGACAACAAGTCTTTCCCATTCCATACAGCACAAATTTTCAAAATGATGACTAATCATTACATATAAGGTACAGTGTATTTAATACTGAGCTTATTGTAAGTGAAAATTTGATTAATAGTCATCTTTTTGTCTCGACTTTATTACGAAAAAATTTTAGAATTTATACATACTTATTTTAGCAACTGTTTGCTTTTGCAATGTATTTGATAATTAAAAGCAGGGGACAGAATGTTACCTCCTTCTTCTTATCCATAGCACTAAAGCCCTTCTCGGGCCTTTGCTTCCTGCAACAAGCACCTCCAACTGTTTCTGTCTATCGATCGATTCCTCCAATTTCAAAATCCAAGCAGCAATGAACTGTCTTTGCCAACCAAGCCAGACCACCGTTTCCTCGGTCTCACCACTTCACCTGTTTCAATCCATTGACCGTGTCCCCCAATTTTCAAATCTGAGTAGCAATGAACTGTCTGTGTCAACTGACTCAGACCAGGGTTTCCTCAGTTTCCTCACTGGTCTCCGGCCTTCAGTTCTCCCAACAAATACCTTTTTGGGTATCTGTTGTTCGTCCATACGATTCATCCTCCAGCTCTTCAAAAGTTTCATACAGCTCATGGTTGTATTGAATTTGTCATTGGTCTCCACCTAGTTTCGCTCAAATTATTCGCCTCAGGAACCGTCGCGCAGAAGAGTTCAATATATTCCCCGATGCTTGGGTTAGGGTCCATGTTTCATACCCATAACACAGCACAGGGTTATCACAGATTTTTATTTTTGGAGCTTTGTTTCTTCACGGTTGTCAAAACTGAATAAAATATTTTAATTGCGAGTTGTAGTCTTTGGCGTTCTTCGTCTCTTTCATTACCGGTTCTCATTATTTTAGCACCCAAATGCACAAATTCGCCCACATTTTCGATACTGCATTCGCCAAGTGTGATATTTTGGGTATTTGAGGTATTTTCCCTCGGCTGCGTCATGAGCTTGGTTGTATTTCGCTGATTTTCAGCTCTAATAGCTTTGCTTTATTGTCGAGTTTCAGGAAAAATTCTTTGGTAGTTGTTAGTAACCGTGACAAAATGTTGATGTCATCCGTATACGCTACCACTTGCCTTGATTTGTATGATAGTGTAACTCTTGTACCGATAGGTAGCTTTATTATGACATATTCTTGAGCCGAATTGAATAGCAATGCAGACTTGGAAGGTTGTCGACGTCATTTTGGAAAGACGGATAGAATGTGATACCACGATGAAAGGGTAATGATTATACGAATACATTCTTATAGTTTATCCTACACTTCAAAATTATGTCCCATACAGCTTCACCCCGATGATCTACGGAGATCATTGTCGAGCTGAAACTAGGAAATTAAATATGCATATAAGTATGTATATCATGCAGATGATTAAAGAATGATTGAGTTTGTAAATCATCGTCCATAAGTTTCCTAACAATGACTAAAGATGACTTAAAATAGAAATCATTTTACTCGGAATAATGCCTGGGGTAGCTGTCTAATGCCTATCGAATTAAATTTTGTAGAAAGAAAATTTCTAAGCAAGTCACTCATAATCACATCTTGAATTCTTATCAAGACTCCCAAGAGAAAAGTGAAAATCCATATGACTTAATGAATAATTCATTCTAACGTACATTCATCTTTGTTTTGTTCTAGCTGTAACCGAAAACAAAAACAATACTATCATCTCGTAGCAACACAAACAACATCAACATCTCATTGTTCTTTGTCTTCTCTAATAAATATTCTCACTCTAACTGTGAATAAATTGAAGGCTATTATATGGACACGAACTCTCGAAAAGTCCAAGAAACATATTCTCTCCTGAATACAAGTATTGTATTTTCCACATGTGGAGCAAGTTAAATTGTTTAAGCTTACACGAACCATGTGAGCTAAGTCGCAATATCCTTTTCGCCCCAACAACTATTACGAAACTAAATACAAGTACACGAGCAGTAAATATACATTCTTTTCACGTCTCATTATCCCTGAGCATTTGTATCAATTAAAAGTTTTGCAAGCTGAAAAGAACTAGAGAACAAAACAAACATGCTGCATGAAAAAATTTCTAGGTTAAATTAAGGGAGAACGGTGTCGTGAAAAATTATTATATTTTGCTATTTAGCGAGGAAAGATTTTCGAAAGATTCTTTATAGTTATGTTTGGAGGGATTTGCGTACGTTTTTTTCCTTTCTATGTAAAACCATGTATATAAGTAAATATAAATATATATGAATATAGAAAAAAACAAACGCGTACTCACCAACATCCTCACTGGGCGCCCGCTAGTGATGTTGTGATGCCTGAAAGCTCACATTCCATTATGAGTGCTTGCAAAAACTTGTCACGTTTTATAATTATTAAACAGGGTGAGAAAAATTCCAAATCACACGTTTGAGCTGTAGCATATATAAATTAACCTCCTCAATCATATATGATGTCGAGACAGCTGCTTTGGGTCAATTACATCAGGACATGGTTCAGTTATAGCTACTTTCCGAATAAAACTCATATCAGACCCATGAACCTCGTTCCATTTTCTTTTGCCACTTACCTCTTGAGAACAATACCGTATCTAACATTGATCCGAAAAATAAACAGTATCCAACCCATTCAGATATAATAATATCAAATTTCTCAATCCCATCTGGCATTTCCAAGTCTTCGACTTTCTCTACTTAAAGCAACGTAGACAAAATATTACGACGCTGGTAACTCCTACTAGAATTGAGCCCATTAGATAACCAAGAAACTTTAACTTTGGAATGTCTTTACTGTTGTTTCCGGATTTCTTGTTCTTCTTTGGGGACCGGATTATTTCTGGGAGCTTAAGAATAATTTTTTGAAAGATGTTTTTGATGAAGCACTTGAGTTTCATTTCACTGTTCGCTAACCCATATAGCTCAAGGTGCTCACAATTTGCACAATAACTTTATCCGATAATCTATGCACCACAGCATTAGTTGAAATTTCCCTTCTTTGATTTTTCTCTTTTGAGGAATGCTTTGCTTAAATAAACTACATGGATAAATTCTTTCATCAGCGCTGCCGCATGTTACTCGGTCCATTTCCACAATTTTCAGTAATTCCGTCCATTTCTACAATTTTCGTTTATATTTATTACAGTTATCTTTAGTGTTGAATGCTCTTTTTCGTTTCCATCGATGGGGCGTGCATGAAGGTCGATAAAAATGTTTGTTTCTTGAATTCTCGATTAATATGTTTCTTCTTGAATTCCTGTTTCTTCTAATTAATTTTTTTACTTACGACAGCTAAATTTCGCATCACACATATCTATTCCGTTCATGGCAGTATATCTTCTCATAGGAACTCTGGTGATTTTTCCGTTACCGCCAATTCCTCGTGCCGACTGACTACCGGGCACTATTGGCGTCAACGAATGCGAATCACATATAGGAATGAACAATGGATTCTCACAAAGTAATTTACACATGCACTGTGCTTTTACCACCAACGATTTTTTGACCATCCTAATCCACACAAATTGCACTGAATCGCGTCATATCGTATCCGGAATATCAAATTTGACGAAACGGCCATCAAGATAATCCAAAAATAACACACATATGAGATATTATCTTCGCTGACGTGATCACTGTGGCGATTCACAGCAGACTCCCCGATCCGTTCAAATCCCAGCATGATCTTTATGCCACAATGGTAGTTTTTCCGCGCCCAAACAAATTTTTCTCTCGCCTCTCCGTCGTCCACCGTATCGTCATGCCGCAACAGTGGATTGACGAGCCTCTAGCTCAGCCACTGAAGATTGCATTCAACAATGAAATACGTGAATGGGCTGTATTATCTCAGTGTTCTCATGTGCAAAATTTTAATTGCAGATTTGAATTTTTAAGTTAATAGAAGACAATAATGACAAAACAAAAATTTAAATAATAATACAAGATAAATATCATTATAAAGAAAAATCTAACTTTAATATAGGGAGGAAAAAGATAATATAAAATTTATATTTACAAAAAAAGAAATTTTATAATTTATAACTATAAATTGGAATAATTAAATTTTTCAAACCTGCAATTAAAATTTCGGATCAGTGTTATGCTGGTTTTCGAGCAGTTTGCTTAGGCAACTGCTCGATTACTACATAATGTAGCCTGTGCTTCTTCTCTGGTTGGTGGTGAGACTGGGTCCTCTTGCTCTGCTTCTAGAATGTTTACAGCTTCAGCTGTGAATAGCTTCTGGAAATATTGCAGCCATCTGTTTTTAATTTTGACTGATTTGCCTATGATTGCTGCTTGTGCACTTCTGCAAGGACTATTATTAATACTATTATTTATAGTATTTATTTACTTATGTCAAATCTCAGATAGTCCAGAGTGGTGTCTGCCAGATATTACTTCCATTCAAGAGATAGGAAAGGGAACTATTTATTTGTATTTCTGGTTAGTCTAAATAAAGAAATCCTCCCATTTGTTGATCAGTAGAGTTTTGTGGCATCTCAGGCTCAAGTAGTGCTCACATAAAATGGAAATGCTCAGTGTAAGTAACTGCCAAGTTAGACGTAATATCGCGATTTCCGTACATGGAGTGGAATCAACTGACAAGCAATACCCCTCGCCTATAAGATGACATCTCCAATTCCCCAGGTTTGGATACCGATAAAACCCATTGCCTAGCTATAATTAAAAATCAGTAACTACCACGCTTTAGCCAGGGTTGACTCTAACCCATGTAAAGGATCATAGCAACTTACCGTGGATATGCACAAGCCTGAAATATAGATAATTTCTCTTCTCAGGTTGATTTTGGTCTGAGTGTCTCTACCAATTTCCGCTGTCAACAATAATTGGTTATCGATTCAGCCTGTACTCCAAGCGAGACTCCCTAAAAATTTACAATGTTGTTAATCCGATTCTGGTCTATCTCCTTGCAAGTGTCTACCTATTTGTCCACTGCTAGTCTACTCCCAGCAGAGACATCCATTAAATAGCTTATCTCAAACATCTTACGTTGCCATATGCTATGCAGAACTATGAGCTTCCCCCACTGAGCAGAGCTGCAGCCACGGTCATAAAACTCATCAAGTATATGTTTGCGCCCCGTGAATTGTGTGGTATCTTTCATAAACTTCCTACTATTTTAAAACATCTAGGTGTCTGTGCTACATGCACTGTGGAGCGCGCCATACGTTTTTTTTTTGTGGTAGGGAGGTGAATGTTCATTTACGCACAGAGCGTGGGACTCCCATGTTCACAAGAAGGCAACTGGAGTACCCACTAAACACCTCCCCTTTCAACCTGAGAACCTAGCCTGGAACTGTTTGACATATTACTTCGGGCTAGGTCACGTTTTGTTGCGACACGAGCCTTCAAGCTGGGGGATTCCTCTTCTAGCGGGAGGGGAGAGGGAAAGAGGAAGGGCCAGACAATCGATCCCCCAACCCCAACATCCCCGGCTCCTGTGGGTCCCCTTTATCTTTGAGGACTGCCCAAACATAATGTGCCACCTGGTTCCATTTGTCAACTGATTCGAGCATCACCGCGACTATATTATCCGAGGTGAGCTCTCCTGACCCCCTGTAGAGGCCCTTCGCAGCCTGACCCATTTCGTATACGCAAAAAATTTGTGGTAGGCATTGTCTTCCTCCCCTGGGCAAAACCAACAATCGGGGGACCGTGAGTTTCCAATCTTGTGTGGGTAAGATTGAAAACAGCCATGCCCGCTCAAAAGCTGGGTCAGATAGAAGTTCCCTTCGTGCAATTCACCCAAGACTGCTGCCAATCGTTTAGTGAGCGCTGGTTCTCTTCGCGGACAACCATCTCCGTCACATCCTCATTTCGACGCAGATAAATGGAGCAGCGCTTTCTAGCAAGGAAGCCGACAAGTATCACGCCTGCAATGACTTTCACCGCCAAATCAGAGACTGTCGAAGATACAATCTTGCGCGCTCCTCTTCTCTGTAACTGTGCCAGGCGTTTTCGGTACACCTCATTACTGAGAGCGTCGCCCCATACCTCTGCCCCGTACAGTAGAACAGATCCTACAGCACTCATCAAGAGGCGTCTTCTTGATGGGCTGGGTCCCCCTACGTTGGCCATAACTCGACTCAGCGCCGATACTCCTGAAGCAGCTTTCTCAGTCGTTGCCCTGATTTGCTCAGAGAAATTCATTTTCGAGTCGATCAGTAGCCCCAGGTACTTCACCGCTGGCTTCGATTCGACTTGTATGTCTCCAATACTGATCATCCTTACTCTAGGGATTCTTTTTTTTCTCCAGTGCTAAACTGAGACCACGAGCAGTCATCCAGTCTCTCACTCAGCACATTAGCATACCTAGCATAAGTTGCGCTTGTTCAACGGTGCGTCCAATGACCAGAGCCGCAACATCATCCGCAGAGCCGATTAAGCGCGATTCATCTGGCATCTCCAGTCTCAGTAGCCCGTTGTAAGACACGTTCCACATGTTCCGATGCAACCGTCATCTTTCGTAGGCCCTGTGTGGTGTCGTAGAGCAGGCTTCAGTCTTTCAGGTAGTCCCTCAAAAGCCGCATTAGATATTCTGGAACTTGAAAAGGATTTTCCAGCGTATCCAGAATATCCACCCATTTAGTGGGGTTGAAGGCGTTCCTGACATCGAGTGTCACCAACAGGACCATCCGTCGCTTGGGGTGACCATGTGCCTCTGCTTTTTGGACCGCGTTCACCACCTCTGCGATCGCATCAATAGTAGAACGTCCTGCTCTAAAGTAGTACTGCCGAGGAAATAGGTCTCCAGCAGCACAAATTGTGTCAGTGAGTCTTCCCTTGATGATTTTCTCGCGGTTCGGGACTTCTCTTCCTCTTGCAGATCAACCCGAGCCTAACCACCTTCCATCGCACCGGGGAAACCCCGTTTGATGTGCTGAGCAGCAAGTCAGGACAATGGTGATAGATAAGCCGCAACACCTCAGCCAGAACACCATCTGGACCTGGAGCCTTCCTCGCTTTCAATGAAAGGACTGGCTCCTCCATTTCTGGCTGTGTGATGAGTGGACACTCGACTGCTGTTCCACCATGGACAGTGTCAACACGGACGGGATGGGCGGGGAAGAGTCCCCGCACTATCTCATCCATCTTTTCCGCATCATGTATGCAAGGTTCGCGGAGGGCGCCAAGTTTCCGCATAACTAGCCTGTAACCAAGGCCCCACGGATCCTTGTTCACATTGTCTACTAGGTCTTGCCAGGAGTGAGCCTTGCTGCTGTTGATCAATTTGCGAAGGCATTTCCTGGCGGACTTATATGCTGCCACCCGGTCGAAGCTTGTGACACTCCCTTTGCTTTTCAGCGATTTCAGTTGACCACCAGTACACTGGCGGCTTGCCGTGCCGGGGTCTTCGGCGGGGCATAGAAGCGCAGCAAGCAGTCGTGATTATGCTCATAGTAGAGTTCACCACGTCTTGAGTTGCCAGTTCTTCCGTCCCCTCCGAAGCTCCCTGTAGCGGCTCACCTGCTGTGAGCACCTCGACGAACCTCTCGACGTCTATCCTTCCAATGCTCCATCCAGTTGCAGAAAGCCGAGAGCATGGACGTCGGGAGGCAACATTGCTTATCTCAAGCAGAATGCACTGATGATCACTGGCTGAGTAGTCCTCTAATATTTTCCAATTATGTATCCTCCGTACTAAGGACGCCGAGGCGAATATCACGTCCGGTATGGTTCCCTTGCAGCCTATACGGCGAAAAGTCGGTGTATTTCCGGTGTTTAGCACGACGAGCGCCATCCTGGCTGCCATTTCCAGGATTCGTTTTCCCCGCGGATCTGTTTGAGGCATGCCCCATTTGATTGCTTTAGCATTGAAATCTCCCCCGACGACGTTCTAGACAGCGCCCTCCAGAGCATTAAGCTTGGCTTGAAAATATGATATCAATTCGCTCGGCCTTAGGTACACACTAAAGAAGGTGGTTCCTGAACACCGGACCTATACGAAACCATCCCCCCATCCACAACTCTCTGCTTGGAAATCACTGTTCCGAACCCAAATGGCAGCAGTACCAGTTTCGTCAGGATACTATAATGCAGAACTTTTAGCATGGTGTTGCTTATTCAGCAGCAATGAGTCGGCTTTCATGTCCCTCGCAAACTGCTCAAGCAGATTTTGGGCGGTTGAACTGCGGTGTAGGCTTAGCTGCAGGATGCAGGTCATTTAAGTTCTGATTTAGCCTTGGCTAGGGCTTTCTAGAAAACCCGGCATTTTTCTGATCCCAAGACGTGTCCAAAATCAGGTCTTGGATTGGCATCCTTGCAAAGGATACAGCGTGCCTCTTTTGTACACTCTTTTCATTTATGTCCCATTTCACGGCATCTGTTACGTAGAGAACTCCTATCGGGTCCTTTGCATACTGTGTGGTGTGACCATAGCCAAGGCATTTGAAACATTGAAGAGGCGTTGCTCTTTGCCATATCCTACAGACAACCCACCATATTCTTACTTTGCCTTAGTTCAGGAATTGTTCGGCGTCCTTCTCGGTGAAGTCAACTATGGCCATGCGTTGTCTTTTGTTGTTTTCTGGTGTCAGTCTCACTTTGAATGGGGCCAGCCCATCTCCCTACTTTAGTCCGATATTTGTGTCAAAGGCGTCAGTGAGTTTGCTTTTCATGTGGACGTATGAGGTTGCTGACGTCGTTGTCTTTTTGGAAAGACAGAATGCTTTGGCTTGGATACAGAAGTAAAGCATTATTCGCTACAATATGTTACAATCAATACTGTCGTATGCTTGCTTAAAGTCAATGAATACTTGGTGTACGTCTATGTTGAACTCACAGCGTTTTTCAAGTACCTGCTTGACAGTGAACAGTTGATCCATTGTCGATGTACCTGCTCTAAACTGACTCCCCAATATTACTGCTAGCGTATGATTCGATTTTATTTTCTAAAACCTTTGAAAATATTTTGTACACCGTACAAAGTACTGATATGCCTCTATAGTTTTCACACTGTAATATAATTGATTGACTGTAATATAATTGATTGATTCCACTCTTTTGGCATATGCTCTTGTTGCCAAATATGTCGGATGACTTTGCGAATAGCTTTTTGAACACTATTGCCACCATATTTGATGCGCCCCACTGGAGTCTCGTTGATCCTCGGTGCTTTATTATTCTTTGGGACCTTGATGGTGGTCCCAAACTTCATCTTGAGTAGGTGGGACTAATGGAAATTCTCCAGAAACTTCTATAGGGTTCAGTGTTCTGGAGCTATGCGGAGCATTAAGGGAACTCTTGAAATATGATTCCCATTTTTCTCTTTAACTTATTTTCATCAGCGATGATGTCGACGATGTCACCTCGGCAGAGCGGGGTTTTGGGCTGTTAACTTCGTTTCAGGCTTTCCACTACTTTGTATGCTTGTCGTGTTGCTCGCTAAGCTTACCTCTATACTTCTCAATTGGTCTTCATAGTGTTTTCTTTTCTTAATTTTAATGATTTTAATCGCTACCCTTCTAAAATTTCCATAATTTTCCCTCTTTGTTCTAGTTTTTCTGCCTAAGAATTCTTTACACGCCTGATTCTTTTCACCCAACACATTTTGGCGCTCATTATCGAACTAATCATGTCTTTTGCGGTGGGCATGATATCCGATTCTGTCTTAATAGTTGCTTTCACTTCCATCCAGAGCTCATTGCTTGTTTTCAGCGATGTGTCTGATAAGATGGGAGCCAGCTGGCTTTCGAGGGTCTCAGTGAAATTGTTTGCCACAGACGCTCTTTGAAGCCTTTCAATGACGAAGTTTTTGAGATCGATACGTTCATTTGATAAAGTAATTATCTAGGTTATAATTGGCGTACTCGGTATGTACGGACGTCAAGTTTGCTCGAAGCCCAACGTTGTTGGATAAAAACATGATCCATCTGGTTTTGTATGTTGCCAACCGGTGATACCCAGGTCATTTTATGTATGCGTCGATGTGGGAAGCAAGTCGAACGTATTACTAGATTTCTTCTGCTATATGCAAAATCGATCAGGCGCTGGCTATTGTCATTTGTTGCATCGTAGAGGCTATATCCTCCAGTCGTTCTCCGAAAAGATAGCTCATTGCCAACCTTAGCATTGAAATCACCCAGAATTATTTTTAAGTTGTTTGTAGGCAATTAATCGACTAGTCTTTTCAGGTGATTGTAGAATGTTTCCTTCGTTTCTTTGTCTATTTCTTCGATTGGGGCTTATACGTTTATTAGCCAAGTTTAAATAATTTCACTTTTATAGGGATTGCACACAATCACTCATCGACTGCCTTAAAGCCAATAATTTGTGATTTCCAGTTTGTTCCCGGCTTTGCCAGTATGTTTGTTGGCGTGTTGTGCAAGGTCCCTAACAGCGCCAGGAAAGTTGTGTGATCTGACATTTCAGGATCCAATGTCATTTTTCGTTTACGCGGTTGCCGCCATTGATCCAATTTATTTCAAGGCCCTTCTGCAGGTTTCGAAACAATTTAGGGGTTTTCCAGGGCCCTTTGTCCAGCCTTCTTTCCGCCGGCATTGTTATTTTTTTTTTTTTGAATCTGCTATCAGATACGGAAGACTCGCCTTCAGTTCTGGGCATATCTCCGCATTTAATGTCTCGTTATTGGGGAACCAGTTAGCCAAAGGTGTGACCCCGTGAACATTTACGACAATTTAACCAGGGGGTTTAGAATGGGGAATCGTAGAAGCTGTGCGTTGGGGAAATAAGAGTTCTCTCCTCCTTTCTCAACCGAGCTTGTGAACGTCTAGGGCGACTAATTACTAACCTTAATATTTTTTATTTCCTCTATAACTGGCGATTTTTTTGCAAAAACAAAAGAAAGTTTTGACAAATTTTATTGTATTTCCACGACTATTTTGTAGTGGCTTCAACGCGAGGGCATCTAGTTAACGTCAGTTCCTCTACGGTGCGTACAAAGCACTTCTAGGTTAAGTTGTATCAGTTCGAAGAAAGTTACGAATGTTCACGAGTCAAGTTCACCACTAAAAAATTGTTATCTCTTCAGACAAATAATTCCCATAGATAATGAATATTGATGCTTTTAATATAAAATATTGTTGCGCAGATAAACGAAAGCAAAAACTGTCTCTTAATGGAAATAGTTTTATTTTATATAAAGTCCACTTTTGATTACTGATTGCAACAAAAATGATTTTGCTTTAATTTATTTAAGCCAACATTTCTTCGCTAATCATTTGACAGCTTCCTTCACGCATTGTCACACTGATCACTTCATTTTCACTGTCACTAATTTTATGTTCTAAGTGCAAAGTCAACTTTCACTTCATTAACCTTTGGCTTAGATAGTAAGCCCAATACACCTCGAATTTGTGACCATATTCTAATATTCTCTCCGTCAAAGATGAAACATCAGTGTTTGTTACTGTAGCGTGTTGTTGATTATGATGACGTCATGATTGGCTCGAGGGTTTCATCATGATTGTTGATCACAATAGTTCATGATGACTGGTTTAGTATTGATCACAATAGTTCATGAAGACTGGTTTAGTAGATGGTGCAATTTTATTGCCAGTTACTTGCTTGTCGTGATTGTTTTCAATTATGTAGTTCATGCTAATATGGTCTATAGCGATGGTAGCTCGTGAAATTCTTTGGACATGAAATAATATCTTGTCTAAGAAATTGTCAATAATTTATTAGCTAAGAGTCTCGTTACAACTTTTTTCTTATCTGACACCAGAAACGTTAAGTAGGAGTGACCACCATGAACACGTGAATGGTTTAACCAAACTCTCTGTAGAAAATTTGTATATATATATATATATATATATATATATATATATATATATATATATATATATATATATATATATATATATATATATACATTTTTTTTTCTTGAAAAGCCGTCGGGCCTTGCTTAGTTGTGTAAGCAGACGCGTCTCGACTACTTTGAGTTATCTAACTAAGCAAGGCCCCACGGCTTTTAAAGAAAAAAGAGAATTGGCCTGCGGATATCAAATAAACAAAATTATTGACTAAAATTTATATTGCTTACTTCAATACTTTGAGCCTTCAAATTGATAATCGTCTCGGACCGTCTCAGTCCTATCATAATTTTAGATCGTTTTAGTCTTTGTTAAAACCAAGATTCAGCATTTATGTAGCTTAATTTGTAAGCGTATTAGGACAAGACTTTTCAAACGAATCACAATATAATGTTAGATTGTGATAAGAATCTGAAACAACAAGTTTCTAAAGCACCACTCTCCCCTAGTAACTTGGAATTCCAACTTATCCCAAGGATGCATGTTACATTCAACTTCGACCTGATTGTCCATTGTTAGTTACGAACAATCGAGCCAGGATACTTTGGCAAAACTTTCATACATTGGCGCTTCAGTAACAAGGGGGACCTCGTCGAAACGGATTGAAACGCAACACAACAAAAATGTAGAAAAGAAAAAATACAAATACGTAAAACTTAAAACTATACTCACATTGGAAAAGTCTAAGTACGAAGAAACAAAGAAAAAAATATTAAGTAGGAAAAACAGTGGCTGCATCAAGCATATGCGATGGAAGAAAAAAATCCTTCTTTCATAACACTTCTTCATGCTGCTTCGCTCGTTTCACAACTTTTCACTATTTATTTCGCTCAAAACAGGACAAGGAACATGAGATGGAAAATGAGGATGATACTTTTTTCGAAGTCGGGAAGTAGTTGAGGATAGTTTTGAAACAGGAAAGCAACTGTAAGTAAAGCAACTTCTAATGGCACTTCACCGAAAGTGGAAGATGTAAAGTTTAATAGATGTCACTTTTTGCCGGAAGGGAAGGTTCTGTTTTTTGCGAAACATGCATGGATGCACTCGTGGAAGTACACACAATGCTGATTTGTATGTGTGAAACCTGAAATATAGGTGAACGCGTGAATGCATGGCATTGAAGTGAAAAAAAAAGGAATACCGGAATGGAAGAAGTAATTTCTTTCGACAATAATGGCCTATTTTTTTGAGGGTCATTATGCATTATTTGCGTGGAGCATTGTGCAATGTTTCATCCTGCCAGAAAACATTGGAGAGAACATTCTTTTCTTTTCATTTCTTATGTATGATGAGAACTGATGTCAAAAAAAAAAAAAAATGTTTCGTTTGGCAAACGTATGTACGCTACAGATTTTCGCTAGTTACGGTGACATGCACTAAAGGTGCTTGCTGGAATACAACTTCACTTTATTGAAGCAATCAACCGGTTTTGAGAAAAGTAATCACCTGGCGCAAATTTAATCACCTGGTGTAAAATTAATTACACTAATGCAAATGAGAAGATAGGGAGTTCAAATCGACGTTAGTGATTTGAAGGCATTTGATGAAAGGTTGTGTGTGATCCATATAAAAGCGAAATTCTTCAAAATCTGGCTGATAAATTTTGTCCGAACAAACATAAGAAACATTCTACAATCACTTAGAAATACTAGTTGATTCATTGCCTACAAACGACACAAAAATAATTCTGGGTGATTTCAACGCTAAGGTAAGCAATGAGCTATCTCATCGGGGAACGAATGGAGGATATAGCCTCCACGATGAAACAAACGACAACGGCCAGCGCCTGATTGAGTTTTCATGTAGTAGAAATCTAGTCCTATATTCGACTTGATTTCCACATTGACTCATTAATAAAAAGACCTGGGTATCATCGGATGGCGACACACAAAACCAGATCGACTATGTTCTGATCCAACAACGTTGGGACTTGAGTCTACGTGACGTCCGTACATACCGAGGAGCCAATTGTAACTAAGATCATTACTTGAGCAAATTAATCAAGTAATGAGCGAGCTAGTCTTCGCATATTCAGCGAAGACCAGCTCGCTACAAAAATGTGACATCGAAAGGCTCCAAACGGCATCTGTGGCCAAAAATTTCACGGAGACCCTCAACAACCAGCTCGCTCCCATCTTGTTAGACGCATTGTTAAAGACAAGCAACGAGCTCAGGATGGAAGCGAAAGCGGCAATTAATACCGTAACACAACAGACAATCGGACATCAAGCCCGGCGCAAGAGAAATGATTGGTTCGATGAAGGGTGCCTGAGGCGAATAATTGGAGCGATGCTAGACAAGGACTAATCGCGAATTCGATACAACCATGACCTGTATAAAATTTTTGACGATCCGGCGTTCTCAACGATTGTAAGACTGCGGAAGCTGCAATGGACTGGACACATAAATCGTATGTACGGATATCCAAGAAGGTAATCGTTGGGAGATTTGAAGGCCGGAGGCTAGTGGGGAAACCGTTAAAACGCTGGCCTGACTCTGTCGACGAAGACAGTTCATTGCTGCTCGGATTTCGGAATTAGAAAACGCGGTCAATGGACTGAGACAGTTGGAGGAGCTGTTTGCAGGAAGCGAAGGCCTAAGAGGGGCTGTAGTGCTAAGAAGAAGAAGAAGTTTTGCTTAGTCAAAAAACTTATGGCTTTTCGAGATAGTAGTTTTATATTAATTTTTCTTATGTTCAAACTTATTCTTTTTAGGATATGAAGACTATCCAATTATTTCATTTACAATATTATCCTGTTTTCTTACTCAAAATTGTTACTCGTATGTAATTTTAACTTATTACATTTTCGAAATTATCGATTTGGGGTTGACTTTCTTCACCCTTTATCCTTTGAGAGAACTATTATTTTCTAGAAACATCTTTTGCCATCAGCAAGCGTCATCTAATCCACTTTCTACGTTTGTTTAACATTTTTCAATAGAGTCTAGAGATTTCAAATATGTTTTTAACATACTTCAAATATACCGAAATATTAGGTTAAAATTAACATTCACTACTATTCAGTAGTAGTATATTCAATCTGATATTTTTCTGTTTATTGGTAAACCAAATGCATGTTTAGTTGCTGCCTTTTGTTAAATTCCTTTTCATCCTCAGATAATCCTTCCTAGTGATGCAATAATAAGTCTACCGGAGGAACCAACTATCTAGAAAATGGTTAGCGCACCAACTTGCAGTATATCCTGTGTAGTGTGGAAATCTGTATAGAACCAATTTAGTGAGTATATACACACACTAAAGCTTTTTTAAGGAGATTGTGACTACTAGAGGTTTTTATAGTGGTTTGGCTCCAACTATATGGTTTTTTTTCGTAAAAACTATGTAAGATTTGAAGCTTTACGACCACAATTTCAATAAAAATAAAAGTTTTCAAACCTATACTAGAAAAATATAAACTGACATTTTATTATATTCCCAGCTTTCGTGTTAATATAAACCCAAAATAAAGATGAAAATCCTTGTTCACAGCTCCAGCCCGAAAGTTAAATTCTTCATAGACACCCTGAATTTTGTAAACAAATAATAATTTTTTTAAATTACTACTTCAAACAATATCGTTGAAAAAAATTTTATTATATTTATATACATGCTTATAACTCCAAATAATTCTATGAAAATAAATTCAAAACTGCTGCTAAAATATGAAATTCCATTTTGAATTTAATCCAACACTTTCTGCAAACTAATTGTATTGCGGTCCAGTAAGTGTCTCCCCATAAAACACATTTATGCACTCACAAGATCTTGCATTGACACTCCCAATATACGAGTATACGTATGTATATGTACAGTTTTCCCCGAAATAGGAAGGGGAAGAGTGGCATGAAAGAGTCGAGTTTTGAAAGAGCCACTATGATTTACGCAGGAGTTTTCAAACGAATGTCACATATGCTGTAATTTGTAAATTGCAACACTTTTCAGATATCATCCACAAACATTTGACAGTTCACCAAAAGTAAACAACGCGTGTGCAACGTTTTAAAGATTTCGCCACTGAAAAGTAATTTTGTGTGTTTTTTGACGGCTACATCTACAAAGCTAGCATCAGTATCATTATACTAATGTCTTATGGATACACTAGTTGTTCTAATAGCACATGAACTTTGGAATCAAAGATTTGACTATGTCTTAATTTTCGAGGTTATATGTCTTGAGGGAATATGTTTTGAATGAGCTGGGCGACGGTGTGATGAGAAAGCTATATAGAAATTTTTTTATTGCAAGAACTAATAAATTACTTTCTTTTGATAGTTGATTAAATTAGGCCGTTTTTTACGATAGATAACAATGCAATCTGGACAAGCGATACCGAAAAAGCGTGAAAGACCTGCAGCGTATATGATAGAGAAAGCTGTTAGTGAAGTGATTGAAAAAAGACAGCCCATCAATAGAACTGATGTTTTCTTCATTGTTTCAAGAGCTTACTAGGCTAAGATAGTGAGGAAGGCAAAATTTTCTGGCGAATCATCATATAAACATAAGCCTTATATAGGTTGCCAGCAGATTATTTGAAAAGAGCATCGAAAATGTGCTATGGGCTTACAAGATAGCAAACCAAATAGTTGACATTTGATTATGCAAAGGCGAATTATGTTTGTTCAAAAAAAAAAATAAAATGGATGGACTCTCAAAGTGCAAGCGAAGATTGGTTAATAGTATTTATGTGCAGACACAAAGAACTGAAAGTACTTTACTTTCTAGAGCTACTTGTTTCAATAAAATGAACGTAAGTACGTTTTTTGAAAAACTAGTCGACGTTTTTGCAAGGTTGAATTTTTCACTGCACATGATATTCAACGCAGATGAAACAGGTTGTAGCACTGTAACCAATCCTCCCAAAGTGATTGCTCAAAGAGGATCAAAGCAAATCAGGTAAGTAACATCAGGCAAATGAGGAACTTGGTAACAACTTTGTTTTTCGTTAATGCTGCTGGTGGTTTTTTGCCACCAAATTTTTGTTTTTTCATGAGTTAACTACAAAGATATCATGTAAGCCAATTGTCTACCAGCAGCTCTTGGGTTGGCAAATATTTCTGGATGGATTAATGAAGAATGTTTTATTAAAGCTTTAGAACAAAAAGTAGATATAGAATTACAATGAATGAGTGGATGCTGTCAAATCCCGGTAAAATGGTAACTATTTGCCAAGTTGGAGAGTTTGTGAGAGATGCATAGCAATCAGCTTTCAGTCTCACCATATTATACAAGGTTTTCTCAGAACAGGTATTTACCCCTTGTTGATTAATAATAATAATAATAATCTTTATTGATATTTTGTTGCATAATTCTAGAAAATAGCTTATTCGGAGACCTGAATCTACATTTATTTCTGCCATAGTAAAGTTCATTAACATTATTGAATTATTTTTATTTAAACGCTTTTTTTTTATTCACATTTTTGAAACGAAAAAATTTTAACAAAAAACCTTATATCAACTAAAAAGTAACTTAAACTATCAGATTAAAACTTAAAAAAAAAATTAACTAATTTAGACAACGCTGAAGAGGCTACAAAGGCGTGATGGCTATCATTTGTTATCATTTATCGATTGAATTAAGGGGTTAGGAGTAGCCAGAGTTTTAACAATAAGTTTTCATCTCCTTCTAGTCACGAGATTTTGCACGTGACTAACTCTAGCGGGCGAATGCAATTTTTTTGTAGAAAAGGAAAAACGTTTATCTAGAGTCATTTTAAGCCACCTGTTTTGCATGATCTGAAGCTTTGCTTTCAGATAACTTGCACATGAGCCCCACGCAGGTGCTCCGTATAGCATGATAGGCAAGATCACCATTTTAAAAGGATTTTATTTTTAGAATTTAGGAACGATCTCAGCGGATTCACTAGCGTATATAAAGTACGTATAGTTTGAGTAATTTTTTTACATACGGATTCAATGTGGTCCCTGAATGTTAATTTGCTGTCAAAGACAAGACGTAAATAAGTAATTGTTTGACATTATGAGACTTCTGTTCCTAAAAAGTTAAAACATCTATCTGGCAGGTTTCTAGGACTCATTTTCTTTGTAAAATACATATCGTTAGTTCTATCAATATTGATTTTTATTTTCCACCTATGAAAATATTGAAAAATATTTTTAAGCATATTTTCCAACTTCAGTATGATTTCTGAAGGGTCTAACAAAATTGTGTAAAAACAGGTGCCATCTGCAAACGTGGCAATTTGGCAGTTATTCTGCACTGGCATATCTGGATGTGAATATATTAAACAGCGTTGGAGTAAGACATGACCCTTAAGGAACTTTAGCTGGAATGTTGCGAACATTTGAACAAGACTAACGAATCTTCACACAAAATATTCTGTCGCTAACGAATGAACGGATCAAGTTTATTAAATAAGGAGGAAATTCAAACTTAAATAATTTATAGAGAAGTCCTCGATGTCACACTGTTTCGGAAGCCATTTCTTTGTCAAAAGAAATCATCCCTACCGAGAACTTTTGCCTCAGAGTTCTTTTAATGTCTTTTGATACACGACAGAGTTGCAAGCCGGTTGAGTACCAATTTCGAAAGCCAGTTTGGAAGTTCGGGAAGATGTTTATTATGACTTTCTATAAAATCGGTTAATCAATTCAAGATTAACCTTTGGAAGAGCTTACCTTGAGCCAAGAAAAGCTATATAGAAATATTTTTATTGCAAGACTTATTGGCAATAGACTTATTGTTCTATAGTTAGAAGGAATACCAGTTGGGTTGCGGATCCAGTGCTCTCTATATCTATGCTTTTCACAATTTGGAGCCACCTCTAATCTATCACGACGAATTGATTCTGTGTTCTCTCGCTCAGCATCTGTCGCAATATCTTTAGTTACTTTAGTACAAACTTTTCATATACGAGTAGTTGTACAAATCAAATATATTACGCAACGGAATAACGTTGTTGGGAAATCTGGCCAGGATTAAATACAATACCAATAAGTTGTTCCTTCGATGAAAGCCTCCGTCGTCTCAGTGGGAAGCTTAGATAGTAACAACCGAAAGCGAGTATGATGATGTTGCAGTTGGATTTTTTAAGGTTTTATTTTGACCATTTCCCTACTTGTTTATTTGCTTAATTGAGCATCCCAAGCCTGCTAAATGGCCCTTTGTAGGCAGTGAAAAACTGGGAAATAATATACCTGCGAAATGCTGGATGTTATTTCCAGTTGTTGACAGTCCCCATTGTTAACAGAGTAGCGCAGATGCGTCTGACTAAGTCTAATCGCTCGAGCAATGATGTAACGGATTTGTATGGAACAGACACAAGCAAAGCATGCATTTGGAAGTCTCAAAAATTCCCCCCATAACACTGCCAAGATCGTATCGTTGAACGCGAAGCATAATTTCCCAATTATTCGACTAGTATGACGTCGAGGTTTATAATGCGACTAGTAGTTAAAACACTAGTTCTGTTCGTAGCGCTGCCAACATGCAATTTATGCGGACTCATAGCGCGTTCGGGGGGATTGAACTGGCGCAAAATAAATTTTTGGTGTTTGCTCGGCATAAATTATTTACACATAAGATTTCCACACAAATTGTATGAGTGTTTACTACAGATCTCTACCGAAATTCAATATCTATGATCGCGGTAAATACCGAGGCATAAAAGGGGCACCTCAACATACATCATTTTGTTTGGGCTGCATGTAAGGAGCGATGACTCTAATCAACCACTGCATAAACTTATAAATAACAGGGATTTTGATAGAATCGCGCGTATGGTATTATCAACAATACCTTATCCAGAAGCTGACTGACGCTTTATTCAATAATGATAAAATAACGCTTAACACGAGCCCTTCAAAAACTTCTTGTTTGATTTCAAACCAATGCAACCCACACCTTTAAAGCCAATCGAACCCTTTCAAGCTGTTGTAAGTATATTCTATTATATGCGGCAAAAAAACTAGTCGAAATATTTTTGTAACGAAATTCCAAATATATTTTCCATCATTGGAAAACGGGTCAGACGTTAGTGACATTTTTCAAATTAGAAAAAACAAACTAAAACATATTCCTGGCAGATTCCCTACTACCTTGTCTAGAGTCCTTATCAAGCTTCTGAATTCTTTGCGGATAACGAAAAAGCACCTATCGGTTAATGCATTTGTATGTCAAGCGACATTTTCCCTAGCATGTTTCAGAATTCATATTGAATTTCCTTCCCGTACTGTAAGCTGCCATCCGATGTAGCCAAGCATGAAGTTTCGATAGCGCCGAGACATATTGTAGATTTATGAAGTCGAGTGTTGAACGTTAGAAAATATATAGCGTTTGCGTGTGTACACTTGAATGTGAAACTGAGTGTTCTAACGGAAGGATGCTTTTGTTCGAAAAAGCCTTAATAGTATCAAGTATTTGATTTAATATTTTGGTGAAAAAAAATAGGAATCCTGGATAAACTTTGAAAGCACCGTAGACGGCTATGTGCTGTAAATGCATCAAAAGTAGACAATGGTGGATTTATTGGGGATAAATTTTCAAAAGTGTTTAAATAAATCCAATGGAGTGAATCAAAATGAATGAGTTCTTTTACGTACATTAAAACTGCTTCATTGATTTTTGTACCCGTTGGTGACAGTAAGATTCGTTTGGAGTGATTCTTCGGACGGACTATAAGCCCATTCAGTTGTGATACGTACTGGTTTAAAATCAGAGCGTTTCGCAGCTGGGTGGATGGATCAATGGCCAAAGCTTGGTACTGACCACATCACCTTGTTGAGTGCCAACACATTTGATCAGGGTAATGAGATACTCAACTTTATCTTTAACGAAGGCTCCTATTGTGCTAAAGCAAAAAACCAACAGCTTAGGTGGACAGAATTACGCTTAGAATGATTTAATTCAAGAAAAACTTTTTAACATGGACAAAATCTATATTTTTGCCTTAAAAGAACTCCATTTTAACCAGCCAAAATTTTGTTCCAATATTACTAAAATTATTGACTGACCTGAATCTTAAACGAGCTGGAGACATTGGCCATTATCGATGCACTGAGACGCTTTCGAGTTTATTTAGAAGGTATAGCTGTTAAGATAATAACAGAATGTAAATCTCTGACACTCACTCTTAACAAAAGATATGTAAATCCAAGAATCGCCAGAGAGGTCCTCGTGCTTGAGAATTATAATTCCACAATACAGCGCCAAAGCAGAGTATCCATGGGTTATGTAGACATATTGAGCCGGCGCTACACTTCTTGCCATTCTTCAAATGACGAATCAACAACTGATACTGATTCCAGAGCTACTATTTCTGATCCAAAACAGATGGCGGATCCCCGATATGTCACTTGCGCTCTTAATTGCGCTAAACTTGACTTATCCTTAGACTATTACCCCGAATCAAACAAAGCCAGTACTAATGCCCCTCGCTGTCCTGTCCTAATGTCTGCTGTCACTTATGCCAACACTGACGACCCTTTCATGTATCCTACTGTTAGAATCAATAATCACGGGCAAGACTCTAATGAGAATGCAAGCATCTCCGCAGGCGCACCAACCGGAAGCACAACTGACGTAACTGATCAAATACTAGCTACTGTTGACAGTTACGACTTAGAGTTTTAGATCCAAGCCACGCAAAATCGGGACGGACGCATCCAAAAAATTCCGAACAACTAAGCTTATGTCCAGTTCCAGGTTATCAGTTATTGGACGATCTTGTCTTTAGAAGAAATGAGTCCGGATAAACGTAAATGTACGTACCATTAGAAATGGAGGATAATGTAATTCGTTTGACGCATGAAAAGACTCGCCACGTAGGCATAGAAAAAAAAGAGCAACTGAAGAAACACTTTCGAAACCTGAAAGGAAAAGTCGCAAAATTCATAGAAAAATGCGTAAAATTTATTATGTACTCGCCATTGCATCGTTTCAATGAACATAATCTTTATAATATACCGAAGGAATCAATACCATTTGATACTGTACACTTGGACCACTTCAGTTCTTTACCTACTATCAACTCAAAGAAGAAACACATTGTGTTAGTTGTAGGTGGATTCACTAAATATATTAAACTGTATTCAGTTAACTCGACAAGTACACGAGAAGTTATCAATAGCCTTGATAAACATTTTAGTTATTACAGTCGTCCCAGGCACATAATAACTGACCGAGGAACTTGTTTCACCTCTTTGAATTTTAGCACATGCTTGGCTAAACAGAGCATGGCTAATGTGAAATTGCCGTCGCCTCTCCATAAGCTAACGGGCATGTGGAAAGGGTAAATAGAGTTTTAAAACCTATGCTTGTCAAATTTAGTGAGCCCATTAATCATTCCTATTGCTCTAACCTTTTATCCCAGATTGAGTATGGCATTGACAATATCATCCAGAGTACCACTAACCAGTCTCCTAGTAAACTTCTGTTTGGGATAGAGCAAGGAGGAAGAATTGTGGACGAATTAACTGAATACTTAAGCGAAAAGACAGCTGAGGACTCAGATCGCAACCTAGATTATCTCAGGACACGCGCTGCCTCTGCCATTCAGAATTCACAGGACTACATCCTCCAGTCCTTCCAAAAACACAGCAATCTGCCCCAAACTTATAATGTAGGAGAATACACATATGTCATCATTCATAAAGAATAGAAAACTAATGCCTAAGTACCGCGGACCGAACTTTATACATAAAATATTACCAAATGACCGATACAACTGACTCAGTTGCCTTATAACGGAATGGTGGAATCCCCGCGAACACGTAGGTCGCTTTCGCAACGATCTGGACCACAGAAGTACAAAAGTTGGGACTCAAAAAGTTCGTAGAGAAAAGTTGCGACTCGAAACGCTCGTAGAGAAAAGTTAGGAGTCCAAATTTACGTAGAGAAAAGTTGGGTCTCGAAATTCTCGTAGAAAAAAGTTGGTACTCGAAATTTTCGAAGAGAAATGCTGGGACTCGAAACAATCGTCGAGAAAAGTTGGGGTTCGAAATTTTCGTAGAGAAATTTCGGGACTCGAAATTTTCGCAGAGAAATGTTTGGACTCGAAATTTTCGTAGAGAAAAGTTGGGACTCGAATTTTGCGAAGAGAAATGTTGCCACTCGAAATTTTCGTCGAGAAACGTTGGGACTCGAAATTTTCGCCGAGAAAAGATGCGAACTCGAAATTTTCGCAGAGAAAAGTTGGGACTCGAAATTTTCGAAGAGAAAAGTTGGGACTCGAAATTTTCGAAGAGAATCGTTGGGACTCGGAATTTACGTCGAGAAAAGTTGGGACTCGAAATTTTCGTCGAGAAAAGATGCGAACTCGAAATTTTCGCAGAGAAAAGTTGGGACTCGAAATCTTCGTCGAGAAAAGTTGGGACTCGAAATTTTCGTTGAGAAAAGTTGGGACTCGAAATTTGCGTCGGGAAAAGATAAGCCTCGAAATTTTTGGCAGAGAAAAGTAGGTACTCAAAATTTTTGTCGAGAAAAGTTGGGGCTCGAAATTTTCGTCGAGAAAAGTTGGGACTCGTAATTTTCGTAGAAAAATGTTGGGACTCGAAATTTTCGAAGAGAAAAGTTGGGACTCGAAATTTTCGAAGAAATTGTTGGGACTTGAAATTTACGTCGAGAAAAGTTGGGACTCGAAACCTTCATCGAGAAAAGTTGGCCCTCGGAATTTTCGTAGAGAAAAGTTGGGACTCGAAACTTTCGTCGAGATAAGTTGGGTCTCGAAATTTTCGTAGAAAAAAGTTATGCTGGGACTCGAAATTTTCGTAGGGAGAATTTGGGACTCTGAGTTTTCAAGGAAAAATGTTGGGACTCGAAAATTTTGTCGAGAAAAGTTGGGACTCAAAATTTGCGAAGACAAAAAATGGGACTCGAAATTTTCGTCGAGAAAAGTTGGGACTCGAAATTTTCGTCGCGAAATGTTGGGACTCGAGATTTTCGTCAAGAAAAGTTGGGACTCGATATTTTAAAAGCGAAAAGTTGCAACTCGAAACTTTCGAAGAGAAATGTTAGGACTCGAAATTTTCATCGAGAGAAGTCGGGACTCGAAAATTTCGTATTGAAAAGTTGGGACTCGAAATGTCCGTCCAGAAGAGTAGGGACCCGAAATTTTTAAAGAGAAAAGTTGGGACTCGAAATTTTCGAATAGAAATGTTGGAACTCGAAATTTTCGTCGCGAAAAGTTGGGACTCGAAATTTTCGTCGCGAAAAGTTGGGACTCGAAATTTTCGTCGAGAAAAGTTGGGACTCGATATTTTCGAAGCGAAAAGTTGGAACTCGAAACTTTCGAAGAGAAATGTTGGGACTTGAAATTTTCGTAGGGCAGAGTTGGGACTCGAAATTTTCGAAGAGTGAATTGGGACTCGAATTTTCGTAGAGAAAAGTTGGGGGTCAAATTTTCGTCGAGAAAAGTTGGGACTCGAAATTTTCGAAGACATAAGTTGGGACTGGAAATTTCCAAAGAGAATTTTTGGGACTCGAAATTTTCGAAAAGAAATGTTGGGACTCGAAATTTTCGTTGCGAAAAGTTAGGAATCGAAATCTCGTCAGAAAATGGTGGGACTCAAAATTTTCGTCGAAAAAAGTTGGGACCCGAAATTTTCGTCGAGAAAAGTTGGAATTGAAAATTTTCGAAAAGAAGTTTGGGACTCAAAATTTCGAAGAGAAATGTTGGGACTCATAATTTTCGATGAGAAATGTTCCAACATTTCTCTTCGAAAATTTCGAGTCCCAACTTTTTTCTTTAAAAATGTCGGGTCCCAACTCTCCTGGACGGAAATTTCGAGTCCCAACTTTTCCATACGAAATTTTTGAGCTCCGACTTGTCTCGATGAAAATTTCGAGCCCCAACTTTTCTCTACGTAAATCATAGTCCAAACTTTTCTCGACGAAAATTTCGAGTTCCAACTTTACTCTACGAACAGTTCGAGTCCCATCTTTTCTCCACGACAAAATTTCTCTTCGAAAATTTCAAGTCCCAACTTTTCTCTACTAAAACCTCCAGTTCCAGCATTTCTCTTTGAAAATTTCGACCCGCAACTTTTTTCTACTATTATTTTGAGTCCCGAAATTTCCCTTTGAAAATTCGAGTCGCAACTTTTCTCTTTGAAAATTTTGAGTCCCAACTCTTCTCGACGAAAACTTCGAGTCCTAAGTTTTCAATACGAAAATTTCGAGACCCAATTTTTCTTGACGAAAATTTCGAGTCCCAACGTTTCTCTACGAAAATTTCGAGTGCCAACTTTTCTCGATGAAGGTTTCGAGTCCCAGCTTTTCTCGACGTAAATTTCGAGTCCCAACAATTCTCTTCGAACATTTCGAGTCCCAACTTTTCTCTTCGAAAATTTCGAGTCCCCAATTTTTCTCAACGAAAATTTCAAGTCCCAACTTTTCTCGACGAAAATTTCGAGTGCCAACATTTCTCTTCGAAAAATTCGTGTCCTAACTTTTCTCTACGAAAATTTCGAGTCCCGAAATTACGCTACTAAAATTTCGAGCTCCAACTTTTCTCGACGATAATTGCGAGTCCCAACATTCCTCTTCGAAAATTTCGAGTCCCAACGTCCCAACTCAAAATTTTCGTCGAGAAAACTTGGGACTCGAAATTTTCGTAGCGAAACGTTGGGACTCGAAATTTTCGAAGGGAAATGTTGGGACTCGAAATTTTCGTAGAGAAAAGTTGGGACACGAATTTTTCGAAGAGAAATGTTGGCACTCGAAGTTTTCGTCGAGAAAAGTTGGGAGTCGAAATTTTCGCAGAGAAATGTTGGGACTCGAAATTATCGTCGAGAAAAGTTGGGTCTCGAAATTTTCGTATTGAAAACTTGGGACTCGAAGTTTTCGTCGAGAAGAGTTAGGACTCAAAATTTTCAAAGAGAAAAGTTGCGACTCGAATTTTCAAAGGGAAATTTCGGGGCTCAAAATAATTGTAGAAAAAAGTTGGGGGTCGAAATTTTCAAAGAGAAATGCCGGAACTGGAGGGTTTAGTAGAGAAAAGTTGGGACTTGATATTTTCGAAGAGAAATTTTGTCGTGGCGAAAAGATGGGCCTCGAACTGTTCATAGAGTGAAGTTGGACTCGAAGTTTTTGTCGAGAAAATTTGGGACTCGAAATATTCTTTGAGAGTAGTTGGAACTCGAAATTTTCGTCGAGAAAAGTTTGGACTAGAATTTACGTAGAGAAAAGTTGGGACTCGAAATTTTCATCGAGAGAAGTCGGGACTCAAAAATTTCGTGTTGAAAAGTTGGGACTCGAAATTTTCGAAGAGAAATGTTGGAACTCGAAATTTTCGTCGAGAAAAGTTGGGACTCGAAATTTTCGTAGAAAAAAGTTATGTTGGGACTCGAAATTTTCGTAGGGAAATTTGGGGCTCAGAGTTTTCAAAGAGAAATGTTGGGACTCGAAAATTTTGTCGAGAAAAGTTGGGACTCGAAATTTGCGAAGAGAAAAGATGGGACTCGAAATTTTCCTCGAGAAAAGTTGGGACTCGAAATTTTCGTGGAGAAAAGTTGGGACTCGATATTTTCGAAGCGAAAAGTTGGAACTCGAAACTTTCGAAGAGAAATGTTGGGACTAGAAATTTACGCAGGGCAAAATTGGGACTCGAAATTTTCGAAGAGTAAATTGGGACTCGAATTTTCGTAGAGAAAAGTTTGGGGTCAAATCTTCGTCGAGAAAAGTTAGGACTCGAAATTTTCGAAGACTTAAGTTGGGAATAGAAATTTCCGAAGAGAATTTTTGGGACTCGAAATTTTCGAAAAGAAATGTTGGGACTCAAAATTTTCGTTGCGAAAAGGTGGGACTCGAAATTTTGTCGGAAAATGTTGGGACTCAAAATTTTCGTCGAGAAAAGTTGGGACCCGAAATTTTCGTAGAGAAATTTGGGACTCGAAACTTTCGTCGACAATGTTAGGACTCGAAATTTTCGTAGAAAAAAGATGGGACTCGATGTTGGGACTCGAAATTTTCGTAGAGAAAAGTTGGGACTCGAAACTTTCGAAGACTAGTTTTGGGACCCGAAATTTTCGTCGAGAATACTTGGGACTCGAAATTTTTGAAGAGAAGAGTTGGGACTCGAAATATTCTTCGAGAAATGTTTCGACTCGAAATTTTCGAAATGTAAAGTTGGAACTCGAGACTTGCGTCGAGAATTGTTGGCACTCGAAATTTTCGTACAGAAAATTTGGGACTCGATATTTTCGAAGATAAATGTTGGGACTCGAAATTTCCGTACAGAAAAGATGGGACTCGAAAATTTCGTCGCGAAAAGTTTTGACTCGAAATGTTCTTGGGGAAAATTTGGGACTAGAAATTTTCGAAGAGAATTGTTGGGACTCGAAATGTTTGTCGAGACAATTTGGATTCGAAATATTCGAAGAGAAATGTTGGGACTCGAATTTTCGAAGAGAAATGTTGGGACTTAAAATTTCCGTCGAGAAAAGTTGTGACTCGAAATTTTCGAAGAGATATGGTGGGACTCGAAATTTTCCGAGAGAAATGTTAAGACTCGAAATTTTCATCGAGAAATGTTGGGACTCGAAAATTTCGAAGAGAAATAATGGGACTCGAAATTTTCGAAGAGAAACGTTGGGACTCGAAATTTTCGAAGAGAAAAGATGAGATTCGAAATTTTCGAAGAGAAATGTTGGGACTCATAATTTTCGAAGAGAAAAGTTGGGACTCGAAAATGCCGAAGCAAAATGTTGGGACTCGAAATTTTCGAAGAGAAATGTTGGAACTCGAAATTTTCGTCGAGAAAAGTTGGGACTCGAAATTTTGGAAGAGAAATGTACGGACTCGAAATTTTTGTAGAGGAAAATTCGGACTCGAAATTTTCGTAGAGTAAAGTTAGGTTTTTGTCGAGAAAAGTTGGGACTCGAAATTTGCGAAGAGAAAAGATGGGACTCGAAATTTTCCTCGAGAAAAGTTGGGACTCGAAATTTTCGTGGAGAAAAGTTGGGACTCGATATTTTCGAAGCGAAAAGTTGGAACTCGAAACTTTCGAAGAGAAATGTTGGGACTAGAAATTTACGCAGGGCAAAATTGGGACTCGAAATTTTCGAAGAGTAAATTTGGACTCGAATTTTCGTAGAGAAAAGTTTGGGGTCAAATCTTCGTCGAGAAAAGTCAGGACTCGAAATTTTCGAAGACTTAAGTTGGGAATAGAAATTTTCGAAGAGAATTTTCGGGACTCGAAATTTTCGAAAAGAAATGTTGGGACTCAAAATTTTCGTTGCGAAAAGGTGGGACTCGAAATTTTGTCGGAAAATGTTGGGACTCAAAATTTTCGTCGAGAAAAGTTGGGACCCGAAATTTTCGTAGAGAAATTTGGGACTCGAAACTTTCGTCGACAATGTCAGGACTCGAAATTTTCGTAGAAAAAAGATGGGACTCGATGTTGGGACTCGAAATTTTCGTAGAGAAAAGTTGGGACTCGAAACTTTCGAAGACTAATTTTGGGACCCGAAATTTTCGTCGAGAATACTTGGGACTCGAAATTTTTGAAGAGAAGAGTTGGGACTCGAGAAAAGTTGGGACTCGAAATTTGCGAAGAGAAAAGATGGGACTCGAAATTTTCCTCGAGAAAAGTTGGGACTCGAAATTTTCGTGGAGAAAAGTTGGGACTCGATATTTTCGAAGCGAAAAGTTGGAACTCGAAACTTTCGAAGAGAAATGTTGGGACTAGAAATTTACGCTGGGCAAAGTTGGGACTCGAAATTTTCGAAGAGTAAATTGGGACTCGAATTTTCGTAGAGAAAAGTTTGGGGTCAAATCTTCGTCGAGAAAAGTTAGGACTCGAAATTTTCGAAGACATAAGTTGGGAATAGAAATTTTCGAAGAGAATTTTTGGGACTCGAAATTTTCGAAAAGAAATGTTGGGACTCAAAATTTTCGTTGCGAAAAGTTGGGACTCGAAATTTTGTCGGAAAATGTTGGGACTCAAAATTTTCGTCGAGAAAAGTTGGGACCCGAAATTTTCGTAGAGAAATTTGGGACTCGAAACTTTCGTCGACAATGTTAGGACTCGAAATTTTCGTAGAAAAAAGATGGGACTCGATGTTGGGACTCGAAATTTTCGTAGAGAAAAGTTGGGACTCGAAACTTTCGAAGACTAATTTTGGGACCCGAAATTTTCGTCGAGAATACTTGGGACTCGAAATTTTTGAAGAGAAGAGTTGGGACTCGAAATTTTCTTCGAGAAATGTTTCGACTCGAAATTTTCGAAATGTAAAGTTGGAACTCGAGACTTGCGTCGAGAATTGATGGCACTCGAAATTTTCGTACAGAAAATTTGGGACTCGATATTTTCGAAGATAAATGTTGGGACTCGAAATTTCCGTACAGAAAAGATGGGACTCGAAAATTTCGTCGCGAAAAGTTTTGACTCGAAATGTTCTTGGGGAAAATTTGGGACTAGAAATTTTCGAAGAGAATTGTTGGGACTCGAAATGTTTGTCGAGACAATTTGGATTCGAAATATTCGAAGAGAAATGTTGGGACTCGAATTTTCGAAGAGAAATGTTGGGACTTAAAATTTCCGTCGAGAAAAGTTGTGACTCGAAATTTTCGAAGAGATATGGTGGGACTCGAAATTTTCCGAGAGAAATGTTAAGACTCGAAATTTTCATCGAGAAATGTTGGGACTCGAAAATTTCGAAGAGAAATAATGGGACTCGAAATTTTCGAAGAGAAACGTTGGGACTCGAAATTTTCGAAGAGAAAAGATGAGATTCGAAATTTTCGAAGAGAAATGTTGGGACTCATAATTTTCGAAGAGAAAAGTTGGGACTCGAAAATGCCGAAGCAAAATGTTGGGACTCGAAATTTTCGTCGAGAAAAGTTGGGACTCGAAATTTTCGAAGCGCAAAGTTTGGACTCGAAATTTTGGAAGAGAAATGTACGGACTCGAAATTTTTGTAGAGAAAAATTCGGACTCGAAATTTTCGTAGAGTAAAGTTAGGTCTCGAAATTTTCGTCGAGAAAAGTTATGACTCGAAATTTTCTAAGAGAAATGTTGGGACATAATTTTCGGTGAGAAATGTTGGGACTTAAAATTTTCGTCGAGAAAACTTGGGACTCGAAATTTTCGAAGGGAAATGTTGGGACTTAAAATTTTCGAAGAGAAATGTCGCGACTCGAAATTTTCGTCGCGGAAGGTTGGGACTCGAAATTTTCGATAAGAAATGTTGGGACTCGAAATTTTTGAAGAGAAATGTTGGGTCTCGAAATTTACGTAGGGCAAAGTTGGGACTCGAAATTTTCGAAGAGTAAATTGGAACTCGAATTTTCGTAGAGAAAAGTTGGTGGTCAAATTTTCGTCGAGAAAAGTTGGGACTCAAAATTTTCAGAGACATAAGTTGGGACTAGAAATTTTCGAAGAGAATTTTCGGGACTCGAAATTTTCGTTGCGAAAAGTTGGGACTTTGTCGGAAAATGTTGGGACTCAAAATTTTCGTCGAGAAAAGTTGGGACCCGAAATTTTCGTAGAGAAATTTGGGACTCGAAACTTTCGTCGACAATGTTAGGACTCGAAATTTTCGTAGAAAAAGATGGGATTCGATGTTGGGACTAGAAATTTTCGTCGAGAAAAGTTGTGACTCGAAATTTTCGAAGAGAAATGTTGGGACTCAAAGTTTCGACTCGAAATTTTGGAAGAGAAACGTACGGACTCGAAATTTTTTTAGCGAATAATTGGGACTAGAAATTTTCGTAGAGAAAAGTTAGGTCTCGAAATTTTCGTCGAGAAAAGTTATGACTCGAAATTTTCGAAGAGAAATGTTGGGACATAATTTTCGGTGAGAAATGTTGAGACTCGTAATTTTGGAAGAGAAATGTTGGGACTCAAAATTTTAGTCAACTAGGGACTCGAAATTTTCGAAGGGAAATGTTGGGACTTAAAATTTTCGAAGAGATCAGATGGGACTCGAAATGTTTGTCGAGAAATGTTGGGACTCAAAGTTTTCGAAGAGAAAAGTTGGGACTCTAAATTTTCGAAGAGAAATGTTGGGTCTCAAAATTTTTGTCGAGAAAAATTGGGACTCGAAATTATCGAAGAGAAAAGTTTGGACTCGAAATTTTGGAAGAGAGTTGTACGGAGTCGAAATTTTTGTAGAGAAAATTTGGACTCGAAATTTTTGTAGAGAAGCTTGGTCTCGAAATCATCTTCGAGAAAAGTTGTGACTCGAAATTTTCATAGAGAAACGTTGGGACTCGAAATTTTCGTCGAGAAAAGTTGGGACTCGTAATTTTACGGCGAAAAAAGTTGACTTGAAATTTGCGACGTAAAAAGTTGGGACTAAAAATTTCCGTTGAGAAAAGTTGGGACTCGAAATTATCGAAGAGAAATGTCGGGACTCGAAATTTTCGAAGAGAAGTGTTGGGACTAAAAAATTTTCGTCGAGAAAATTTGGGACTCGAAATTTTCTCCGTAGAAAGTTTGGACTCAAAATTTTCGTGGAGAAAAGTTTGGACCCGAAATTTTCGTCAAGAAGAGTGGGACTCGAAATATTCGCCGAGAAAACCTGGGACTTGAAATTTTCGAAGAGAGAAGTTTGGACTCAAAATTTTCAAAGAGATATGTTGGGACTTTTAATTTTCGTAGAGAAATGTTGGGACTCGAATTTTTCGAAGAGAAATGTTGCGACTCGAAACTTTCGAAGAGAAAAGTTGGGTCGCATAATTTTCGAAGGGAAATGTTTGGAAACCAGATTTTCGAAGAGAAATGTTGGGACTCAAAATTTTCGCCGAGAAATGTACTTACTCGAAATTGTCGAAGAGAAAAGCTGCGACCCGAAATTTTCGAAGTGAAATTTTGGGACTCGAAATTTTCGAAGAGAAATGTTGCAACTCGAAATTTTCGTCGAGGAAAGTTGGGACTCGAAATCTTCGAAGAGAAATGTTGGGACTCGAAATTTTCGAAGAGAAATGTTGGGACTCCAAATTATCGAAGAGGAATGTTGGGACTCGAAAATTTCATCGAAATATGTTGGGACTCGAAATTTTCGTCGGGAAAAGTTGACTCGAAATTTTCCTCGAGAAAAGTTGGGACTTAAAATTTTCGAACAAAAAATTGGGACTCAAAATTTTCAAAAAGAAATGCTGGGACTCAAAATTTTCGTAGAGAAATGTTGGGACTCAAAAATTTCGGTGAGAAAATTGGGACTCCAAATTTTCGAAGAGAAATGTTGCGACTTGAAATTTTCAGGAGAACTCGAAATTTTGTTGAGAAAAGTTGTGACTCACAATTTTCGAAGAGAAATGTTGGGACTCGAAATTTTTGAAGAGAAATGTTGGGACTCAAAATTTTCGTCGAGAAAACTTGGGACTCTAAATTTTCGAAGGCAAATGTTGGGGTTCGAAATTTTCGAAGGGAAATGTCACGTCTCGAAATTTTCGTCGAGGAAAGTTGGGGCTCGAAATTTTCGAAGGGAAATGTTGGGACTCAAAATTTTCGAAGAGAAATGTCACGACTCGAAATTTCCGTCGCGGAAGGTTGGGACTCGAAATTTTCGAAGAGAAATGTTGGGACTCAAAATTTTTGAAGAGGAATGTTGGGACTCGAAATTTTCGTCGAGAAAAGTTTGCACTCGAAATTTTGTTGAGAAAAGTTGTGACTCGCAATTTTCGAATAGAAATGTTGGGACTCATAATTTTCGATGAGAAATGTTCCAACATTTCTCTTCGAAAATTTCGAGCCCCAACTTTTCTCTTTAAAAATGTCGGGTCCCAACTCTTCTGGACGGAAATTTCGAGTCCCAACTTTTCCATACGAAATTTTTGAGTCCCGACTTGTCTCGATGAAAATTTCGAGCCCCAACTTTTCTCTACGTAAATCATAGTCCAAACTTTTCTCGACGAAAAGAAATGTTGGCACTCGAAGTTTTCGTCGAGAAAAGTTGGGACTCGAAATTTTCGCAAAGAAATGTTGGGACTCGAAATTATCGTCGAGAAAAGTTGGGTCTCGAAATTTTCGTACTGAAAACTTGGGACTCGAAGTTTTCGTCGAGAAGAGTTAGGACTCAAAATTTTCAAAGAGAAAAGTTGCGACTCGAATTTTCAAAGGGAAATTTCGGGACTCAAAATAATTGTAGAAAAAAGTTGGGGGTCGAAATTTTCAAAGAGAAATGCCGGAACTGGAGGTTTTAGTAGAGAAAAGTTGGGACTTGATATTTTCGAAGAGAAATTTTGTCGTGGAGAAAAGATGAGCCTCGAACTGTTCGTAGAGTAAAGTTGGACTCGAAGTTTTTGTCGAGAAAATTTGGGACTCGAAATATTCTTTGAGAGTAGTTGGAACTCGAAATTTTCGTCGAGAAAAGTTTGGACTATAATTTACGTAGAGAAAAGTTGGGACTCGAAATTTTCATCGAGAGAAGTCGGGACTCAAAAATTTGTGTTGAAAAGTTGGGACTCGAAATTTCCGTCCAGAGGAGTAGGGACCCGAAATTTTTAAAGAGAAAAGTTGGGACTCGAAATTTTCGAAGAGAAATGTTGGAGCTCGAAATTTTCGTCGAGAAAAGTTGGAACTCGAAATTTTCGTAGAAAAAAGTTATGTTGGGACTCGAAATTTTCGTAGGGAAATTTGCGGCTCTGAGTTTTCAAAGAGAAATGTTGGGACTCGAAAATTTTGTCGAGAAAAGTTGGGACTCGAAATTTGCGAAGAGAAAAGATGGAACTCGAAATTTTCCTCGAGAAAAGTTGGGACTCGAAATTTTCGTGGAGAAAAGTTGGGACTCGATATTTTCGAAGCGAAAAGTTGGAACTCGAAACTTTCGAAGAGAAATGTTGGGACTCGAAATTTATGCAGGGCAAAGTTGGGACTTCGAAGAGTAAATTGGGACTCGAATTTTCGTAGAGAAAAGTTTGAGGTCAAATTTTCGTCGAGAAAAGTTAGGACTCGAAATTTTCGAAGACATAAGTTGGGAATAGAAATTTTCGAAGAGAATTTTTGGGACTCGAAATTTTCGAAAAGAAATGTTGGGACTCAAAATTTTCGTTGCGAAAAGTTGGGACTCGAAATTTTGTCGGAAAATGTTGGGACTCAAAATGTTCGTCGAGAAAAGTTGGGACCCGAAATTTTCGCAGAGAAATTTGGGACTCGAAACTTTCGTCGACAATGTTAGGACTCGAAATTTTCGTAGAAAAAAGATGGAACTCGATGTTGGGACTCGAAATTTTCGTAGAGAAAAGTTGGGACTCGAAACTTTCGAAGACTAATTTTGGGACCCGAAATTTTCGTCGAGAATACTTGGGACTCGAAATTTTTGAAGAGAAGAGTTGGGACTCGAAATATTCTTCGAGAAATGTTTTGACTCGAAATTTTCGAAATGTAAAGTTGGAACTCGAGATTTTCGTCGAGAATTGTTGGCACTCGAAATTTTCGTACAGAAAATTTGGGACTCGATATTTTCGAAGATAAATGTTGGGACTCGAAATTTCCGTACAGAAAAGATGGGACTCGAAAATTTCGTCGCGAAAAGTTTTGACTCGAAATGTTCTTGGGGAAAATTTGGGACTAGAAATTTTCGAAGAGAATTGTTGGGACTCGAAATGTTTGTCGAGACAATTTGGATTCGAAATATTCGAAGAGAATTGTTGGAACTCGAATTTTCGAAGAGAAATGTTGGGACTTAAAACTTCCGTCGAGAAAAGTTGTGACTCGAAATGTTCGAAGAGATATGGTGGGACTCGAAATTTTCCGAGAGAAACGTTAAGACTCGAAATTTTCATCGAGAAATGTTGGGACTCGAAAATTTCGAAGAGAAATGATGGGACTCGAAATTTTCGAAGAGAAATGCTGGGACTCGAAATTTTCGAAGAGAAAAGATGAGATTCGAAATTTTCGAAGAGAAATGTTGGGACTCATAATTTTCGAAGAGAAAAGTTGGGACTCGAAAGTGCCGAAGCGAAATGTTGGGACTCGAGTACGGACTCGAAACTTTTATAGAGAAAAATTCGGACTCGAAATTTTCGTAGAGTAAAGTTAGGTCTCGAAATTTTCGTCGAGAAAAGTTATGACTCGAAATTTTCGAAGAGAAATGTTGGGACAAAATTTTCGGTGAGAAATGTTGGGATTCAAAATTTTCGTCGAGAAAACTTGGGACTCGAAATTTTCGAAGGGAAATGTTGGGACTTAAAATTTTCGAAGAGAAATGTCGCGACTCGAAATTTTCGTCGCGGAAGGTTGGGACTCGAAATTTTCGATAAGAAATGTTGGGACTCGAAATTTTCGAAGAGAAATGTTGGGTCTCAAAATTTACGTAGGGCAAAGTTGGGACTCAAAATTTTCGAAGAGTGAATTGGGACTCGAATTTTCGTAGAGAAAAGTTGGGGGTCAAATTTTCGTCGAGAAAAGTTGGGACTCAAAATTTTCAGAGACATAAGTTGGGACTAGAAATTTTCGAAGAGAATTTTCGGGACTCGAAATTTTCGTTGCGAAAAGTTGGGACTCGAAATTTGTCGGAAAATGTTGGGACTCAAAATTTTCGTCGAGAAAAGTTGGGACCCGAAATTTTCGTAGAGAAATTTGGGACTCGAAACTTTCGTCGACAATGTTAGGACTCGAAATTTTCATAGAAAAAGATGGGATTCGATGTTGGGACTAGAAATTTTCGTCGAGAAAAGTTGTGACTCGAAATTTTCGAAGAGAAATGTTGGGACTCAAAGTTTGGACTCGAAATTTTGGAAGAGAAATGTACGGACTCGAAATTTTTTTAGCGAATAAATGGGACTGAAATTTTCGTAGAGAAAAGTTAGGTCTCGAAATTTTCGTCGAGAAAAGTTATGACTCGAAATTTTCGAAGAGAAATGTTGGGACATAATTTTCGGTGAGAAATGTTGAGACTCGAAATTTTGGAAGAGAAATGTTGGGACTCAAAATTTTAGTCAACTAGGGACTCGAAATTTTCGAAGGGAAATGTTGGGACTTAAAATTTTCGAAGAGAAATGTCGCGACTCGAAATTTTCGTCGCGGCAGGTTGGGACTCGAAATTTTCGATAAGAAATGTTGGGACTCGAAATTTTCGAAGAGAAATGTTGGGACTCAAATTTTCGAAGAGAACAGATGGGACTCGAAATGTTGGGACTCAAAGTTTTCGAAGAGAAAAGTTGGGACTCTAAATTTTCGAAGAGAGTTGGGTCTCAAAATTTTTGTCGAGAAAAATTGGGACTCGAAATTATCGAAGAGAAAAGTTTGGACTCGAAATTTTGGAAGAGAGTTGTACGGAGTCGAAATTTTTGTAGAGAAAAATTCGGACTCGAAATTTTTGTAGAGAAGCTAGGTCTCGAAATTTTCTTCGAGATAAGTTGTGACTCGAAATTTTCATAGAGAAACGTTGGGACTCGAAATTTCCGTCGAGAAAAGTTGGGACTCTTAATTTTACGGCGAAAAAAGTTGACTTGAAATTTGCGACGTAAAAAGTTGGGACTAAAAATTTCCGTTGAGAAAAGTTGGGACTCGAAATTATCGAAGAGAAATGTTGGGACTCGAAATTTTCGAAGAGAAGTGTTGGGACTAAAAAATTTTCGTCGAGAAAATTTGGGACTCGAAATTTTCTCCGTAGAAAGTTTGGGCTCAAAATTTTCGTGGAGAAAAGTTTGGACCCGAAATTTTCGTCAAGAAGAGTGGGACTCGAAATATTCGCCGAGAAAAGCTGGGACTCGAAATTTTCGAAGAGAGAAGTTTGGACTCAAAATTTTCAAAGAGATATGTTGGGACTTTTAATTTTCGTAGAGAAATGTTGGGACTCGAATTTTTCGAAGAGAAATGTTGCGACTCGAAACTTTCGAAGAGAAAAGTTGGGACGCAAAATTTTCGAAGGGAAATGTTTGGAAACCAGGTTTTCGAAGAGAAATGTTGGGACTCAAAATTTTCGCCGAGAAATGTACTTACTCGAAATTATCGAAGAGAAAAGCTGCGACCCGAAATTTTCGAAGTGAATTTTTGGGACTCGAAATTTTCGAAGAGAAATGTTGCAACTCGAAATTTTCGTCGAGGAAAGTTGGGACTCGAAATCTTCGAAGAGAAATGTTGGGACTCGAAATTTTCGAAGAGAAATGTTGGGACTCCAAATTATCGAAGAGGAATGTTGGGACTCGAAAATTTCATCGGAAAATGTTGGGACTCGAAATTTTCGTCGGGAAAAGTTGACTCAAAATTTTCCTCGAGAAAAGTTGGGACTTAAAATTTTCGAACAAAAAATTGGGACTCAAAATTTTCAAAAAGAAATGCTGGGACTCGAAATTTTCGTAGAGATATGTTGGGACTCGAAAATTTCGGTGAGAAAATTGGGACTCCAAATTTTCGAAGAGAAATGTTGCGACTTGAAATTTTCAGGAGAACTCGAAATTTTGTTGAGAAAAGTTGTGACTCACAATTTTCGAAGAGAAATGTTGGGACTCGAAATTTTCGAAGAGAAATGTTGGGACTCAAAATTTTCGTCGAGAAAACTTAGGACTCTAAATTTTCGAAGGCAAATGTTGGGGTGCGAAATTTTCGAAGGGAAATGTCACGACTCGAAATTTTCGTCGAGGAAAGTTGGGGCTCAAAATTTTCGAAGACTCAAAATTTTCGAAGAGAAATGTCACGACTCGAAATTTCCGTCGCGGAAGGTTGGGACTCGAAATTTTCGAAGAGAAATGTTGGGAATCGAAATTTTCGAAGAGAAATGTTGGGACTCGAAATTCTCCTCGAAAAATGTTGGGACTCGAAATTTTCGTCGGGAAACGTTAACTCGAAATTTTCGTCGAGAAAAGTTGGGACTCAAAATTATAGAAGAAAAAGTTGGAACTCAAAATATTCAAGAAGAAATGTTGGGACTCGAAATTTTCGTAGAGAAATGTTTTGGCTCGAAATTTTCAGGAGAAATCTTCTGGCTTGATATTTTCGTAGAGAAATGTTAGGGCTCAAAATTTTCGTCGAGAAAAGTCAGCATTCGAAATTTTGTTCAGAAAAGTTATGACTCGCAATTTTCGAAGAAAAATGTTGGGACACGAAATTTTCGAAGCGAAATGTTGGGACTCCAAATTTTCGAAGGGAAATGTATGGACTTGAAATTTCCGAAGAGAAATGTTGCGATTCGAAATTTTCGTCGCGGAAAGTGGGGGCTCGAAATTTTCGACGAGAAATGTTGGGCCTCGAAATTTTCGAAGCGAAATGTTGCGATTCGAAATTTTCGTCGCGGAAAGTGGGGCTCGAAATTTTCGAAGAGAAATGTTGGGCCTCGAAATTTTCGAAGAGAAATGTCGCCACACGAAATTTTCACGAAAAAAGTTCTGGCTCGAAATTTTCGTATAAAAATGTTGGGATTCAAATTGTTCGTCGAGAAAAGTTAGCACCCGAAATTTTTGTTGAGAAAAGTTGTGACTCGCAAATTTTTGAAGAGGAATGTTGGGACTCGAAATTTTCATCGAAAAATGTTGGGACTCGAAATTTTCGTCGAGAAAAGTTGGGATATAAAATTTGCGAAGAGAAATGTTGACTCGAAATTTTCGTCGAAAAAAGTTGGGACTCGAAATTTTCGTCGGGAAAAGATGACTCGAAATTTTCATCGAAAAATGTTGGGACTCGAAATTTTCGTCGAGAAAAGTTGGGATATAAAATTTTCAAAGAGAAAAGTTGGGACTCGAAAATTCCGTAGCAAAATGTCGAAATTTTCGGAGAAAATAGTTTGGGTCGAAAAATTGTCAAGAAAAGTTGGGACTCGAAATTTTCGTAGAGAAAAGTTGGAACTCGAGATTTCCGGAGTGAAAAAATCGGACCCGAAATTTTCGTAGAGAAATAGTGGGACTCGAAGTTTTCGTAGAGAAAAGTTGGCAGTCGAAATTTTCGAAGAGAAAAGTTGGGATCCGAAATTGAGACAAAATGGGACTTTAAATTTTGGTAGAGAAAAGGTGGGACTCGAAATTTTCGCAGAGAAAAGTTGGGACTCGATTTTTTTGTAGACGATAGTTGGGACTCGAAATATTCGTTGAGAAAAGTTGGGACTCTAAATTTTTGCAGAGAAAAGATTTGACTTGATATTTTCGTAGAAAAACGTTGGGACTCGAAAGCTTCGTAGAGAAAAGTTGGGACTCAAAATTTTCGAAGAGAAATGTCGGGACTCGAAATTCTCGAAGAGAAAAGTTGGGACTCAAAATTTTCGGAGAGAAAAGTTGGGACTCGAAATTTTCGGAGAGAACAGTTGGGACTCGAAATTTTTGGAGAGAAAAGTTGGGACTCGACATTTTCGTTGAGAAAAGTTGCAGTTAGAAATTTTCGTCCAGAAAAGTTTGGCCTCGAAATTTTTGTCGAGAAAAGTTGGGACTCGAAATTTTTGTCGAGAAAAGTTGGGACTCTAAATTTTCGACGCGAAAAGTTGGGAGTCGAAATTTTCGTCGAAAAAAGTTGGGAATCGAAATTTTCGTCGAGAAAAGTTGGGATTCAAAATATTCGAAGAGAATTGTTGGGGTTAGAAATTTTCAAAGAGAAGAGTTGAGACTCAAAATTTTCGAAGAGAAATGTTTGGATTCGAAATTTTCGACGCGAAAAGTTGGGATTCGGAATTTGCGAAGAGAAAGGTTTCGACTCCACATTTACGAAGAGAAAAGTTGGGACTCGAAATTTTCGAAGAGAAAAGTTGGGACTCGAATTTTTCGAAGAGAAATGTTGCGACTCGAATTTTTCGAAGAGTAATGTTGCGACTCGAAATTTTCGTCGAGAAAAGTTGGTTCTCGAAATCTTCGAAGAGAAATGTTGGGACTCGAAATTTTCGAAATTTTCTAATGGAAATGTTGGGACTCAAAATTTTCGAAGAGAAAAGATGGGACTCGAAATTTTCGTCGAGAATAATTGGGGCTCGAAATTCGCAGCGAAAAGTTTGGGCTCGAAATTTTCAAAGAGAAAAGTTAGGACTCGAAATTTTCGAAGAGAAAATTGGGACTCGAAATTTTCGTAGCCAAAATTTGGGTCTTGAAATTTACGGAGAAAAAAGTAGGGGCTCGAAATTATCGTCGAGAAAAGTTGGGAATCAAAATTTTCGGAGAGAAAAGTTGGGACTCGAAATTTTCGTAGCAAACAGTTGGGTCTCGAATTTTTCGGAGAAAGAAGTTGCGATTCAAAATTTTCGTAGAGAAAAGTTGGGACTCGAAAATTTCGGAGAGAAAGGTTGGGACTTGCTTTTTTCGTGAAGAAAAGTTGGAACTCGAAATTTTTAGAGAGAAAAGTTGGGACTCGAAATTTTCGTAGAGAAAAGTTGAGCCACGAATGTTTCGAGAAGAAAATGGGGCTCGGAGTTTTTCGTAGAGAAAATTCGGAACTCGAAGTTTTTGGTAGAGAAAAGCTGGGACTCGAAATTTTTGTAGAGAAAATTTTGGACTTGAAATTTTCGCAGAGAAAAGTTCGAAATAGAGATTTTCGTAGAGAAAAGTTGACACTCGAAATATACCTAGAGAAAAGGTGGGACTCAAAATTTTTGGAGAGGCAAGCTGGGACTCGAATTTTTCGCAGAGTAAAGTTTTGACTCGAAGTTTTCGTAGTGAAATTTTCGTAGAGAAAAGGTGGGTCTTGAAATTTTCGCAAGATATGTTGGGACTCGAAATTTTCGTAGGGAAAAGTTGGGACTCGAAATTTTCGGTAGAGAAAAAGTGAGACTCGAAATTTTCGTAGAGAAATGTTGGGACTCGAAATTATCGTAGAGAAGAGTTGGGACTCGAAATTTTTGGTTGAGAAAAGTTGGGACTCAAAATTTCCGTAGAGAAATGTTGGGACTCGAAATTTTTGCAGAGAACTTTGGGAACTCGAAATTTTGAAAGAGAAAAGTTGAGACTCAAAATTTTTGTAGGTAAAAGTTGGGACTTAAGATTTTTGATAGAGAAATGCTGGGACTCAAAATTTTCGTAGAAAAAGTTAGGACTCGAGATTTTCGTTGAGAAAAATTCGAGCTCACGAAATTTTCGAGTCCTCACTCTTATCTACCAAAATTTTTGAATCTTAACCGTTATCTACGAAAATTTCGAGTCACAACTTTTGTCTACGAAAACTTCGCGTCTCAACTTTCTCCACGAAGATTTCGAGTCCCAACTTTTCTCTGCAAAAACTTCGATTCCAAAGAAACACAAACCCTTTTGAAACGGATTTTTGCCTTTAAATTTGCTTTTCATGTTGTAACATAACCTTAGAAAAGGAAGAGAAAACCCAAATTGTCACTTCTGATTTTCTGTTCCTATTTTGACAATTAGTCGAGGTTGACTAATTAGTCAGGTTAATGAAAGTTTAGATTAAATAATAACTACTAGTTGATGCTTGTAAAAGAACTATTAGTGAGTGCACGAATCATTCTACTGTTGTAATCTGAATTGAATTGTACAAAGATAGGTAATAGGGAGAAGAAAAGATGAAGGAAAACTGACAGGAGGATTCAAAATACAACCACAGAGCTAACTAGATGCGTTTTTTATTTTTCCGCGAGTTTTTAGACTTTTTGAAAAAAGGGTGATTATGAAACTTATAGAATAAAATGATATTTTGAACAACTACTTAAATGGCTGATTTTTTCCAATTTAATGATACTAATACGGTTTTACTGACGAAAATTTTAAATCCTACCAAAAGGTCGTCCAACCATAATGCACGATGTTTAGTGTGAGTCATACCTTAACATCAAGTTTTTCGCGCAACTAAATTTGATAATTCTTTGTTTCAGTGTTTGTCAAATTTAACCATGGAGAGGTACACAATTGATCAGCGCATTGTGGCCAGAAATTGAAGTTATGGACATACACGATATGTGGTTCCAACAGGATGGTGCCCTTTGCCACACAGCCAACGAAACAATGGCTCTTTTGCGCGAGAAATTCAATGGCCGTGTTATCTCACGTTGTGGCGATATAATTAATATCGCCACGATCATGTGATTTGACACCGTTGGACTTCTTTCTTTGGGGATATTTAAAAGAAAAAGTGTACGTCAATAAGCCAAGAATAATTCAAGAGCTAAAGGATAAGATAGTTCAGCACATTGACGACATTGAGCCTCAACTATTTCTCAGAGTCATTGAAAGTATGAACCATCGGATAGAAGTATGCCACCCTTATAGCCTCGCATAGCGGGCATTTGGGCGATATTTTGTTTTACACATAATTACCATGGATTTTTCTATCATAATAAAAAATATTAACATAATTCTCTGAAAACTTTTTGTTTTATTTACAATTAACATCGTGCGTTTAAGTTGGACCACCCTATACTATTAGCAAAGTTCAACAAATTTCAGTCCCTAAGTTATTTGTTATTGGATCTAGCTCCATGATTTTTAGGGCTTTCTGAAAGAAATTTTGCAAAAACCTACTAATTTTCCATCTTATCTGTCCGTCTGTCTGCCCGTCCATCCGTCTGTCCATTGGTCCGTCGATCTGTCTATCTATCCGTGCGTTACGAGAAATTTTTTCCAAAACTACCGAAGCTACAAAGCTCAAACTGTGTGAAATGACCAGAAGTGGTGGTTCTCAAAGGTTTAGGTCTTATAAAATATATCTAATTTTTCTAAGGGAGTCCCCGCTCATAACAAAGTGGCCCCTAACAATTTTTTTCCTTGAATGTAGTCGAGTGGGGTATCAAATGAAAGGTTTTATCACTTTCAGAATCTCAAAATTAAGTCAAAATTAAATTATGGCATATGTTTCCACAGTAATACAGCGCATATTGATAAATCATACTATTACTAACAAAGCTGAGTGTATGTCGACTTCTCACGTATTTGTTGTTGTTGTACTCATTCAGATTTTTCGCATGAAAGGTGTCCACCGCGAGGGGTGGGGTACGCGAAAAGTTGGTACATCTCCCCTTCCCCCGCCCCCACGGTACTAATAAGGAGGTTTTAAGACATGTTTTGAAAAGATCTCATTGAGACCTTTCCGATGACACCCTACTCGACTACCAATGGAGAAAACATTTTTTTGAAGGGTCACCTCCCTATGTGAGGAAACCCCCTTAAACTCTTTTGAACAAGTTTTTTTCATGAACTCTCAAGAAGTCACTACTTCTGACCTTTCCACAATGCTTCATGGCTGTAGCTTCTAGAATTTTGGAGAAAAACTGCTGTGACATACAGACGGACGGACACAGGTCGTGATTTCAATAGGATTTTGTATTTTAGTATGTTACAAAACTCTAAAAAAGAATAGAAACACATTATGGGTAACCTTCGCATCTGACCCAAATTCAGCATGCTACTTGGGGTACCATCAATTTCGTTCAAAACCGGTTTTTGTATGAGACCACGCTGGCCTACGTATTTCAAGGTCTCCAGTTCAGTTGAATGAATTTGTTTGAACCTTTCCTTCTATGGTATCTATTCTATGGTTTAAGTTTTCAATTTCATCAACTTGTGCTTTCAGATTTTTCAGAAATCAGTTAAAAAAACTGGCCCCATCCTTGCTTCTGTGAGGTGTTCCATTCTCTCCCTTAATTTTTCACGGCTACAAGAATTTTTTGCATTTGAAGCTCGAAAAGACTTTGCGCAAATATAGCACTCATTACTGGGAACTCTCAAATTCTCACGTTTTTAATCGCAAAGCTCTTCTGGCTTTACCAAGCGGACTTTATCAACTGCTTTCGCTGAAAGAAATGATATTTCCCATAATTCTTTATTTACAAGCGCACGAACAATATCTCTTAATATTTTGATAAGATAGTCAGTTTGGATGATTGGAACGCAGAATGTTCAGAAAATAGTAAACCTTTTCAGTAGGTTTCTAAACACTCGGCCAGTTTAATTTAGAGTTTATATTTTGAAATGGCTTTGCTTCCAGTACATAATCCAGTAAGTTTTTTGGGACTTAGGGATGGTCAGTTTAGTCCTCAAGCAAGAATTTTTTATTTCTTCTTTGAAAGTTTCCGGTCTTGTGCATGTTTTAGTGATAACAGTGCTTATTGCTGTGTGATTCATAATAATAGATATCTAATCGATTAATTGTGGCCATTTCAAGTGATGTTGAATTTTGCAGGAACTTTTTTTCAATATACGAGTATTATTTGGAATATTTTTTATCCAAGAAAATCGGACATGAGTTTGATTTGAATTAATACTGTTTTAGATTTCGCTTCCATGGGACAGATTCTCTTGCATGCTTCCCACTTTTATAAAAATTTCCATCTATATCTAATTTTATAAATAAGAATACCAGCGGAACTGATGATTGCCTTCGACAATACTTTTGGGGAAACGATGATACCAAACAATTTAATTTTGACGCAACTTTTCAGGTTGTTTATTGAATTATCAATCAAACTATTTTAGAATAGCTGTTATCCTTGAAATACCATAAACAAAAATTAGATATAATCCTAACATTTTTTATTATTGTAGTACGTACCATTTGTTGGGCACATACCTGGAGGACTTTTCATTGGCCTTCGACTGACCATAAAAGGAATGATGACATTCACGTCACCACGTTTCACAGTGGATCTTCAAAATACCCCTGAAAAGAAGAAATGTAATATTGGACTGCATTTGAGTGTTCGTCCTTCGGAGAATGTGATTGTACGGAACCATTTCCTGGACGGCAAATGGGGAACAGAAGAAAGAATTGGAGGATGTCCTATTCAGCCTGGGCTTCCATACCAAATTGATATAATTGTAACCAAAGGATGTTATTCGATTCATATAAATGGAAATCATTTTACGGAATTTTATCATCGACTTCCACTGGAATGCTTCTCATGTCTGGTTATTGCTGGTGCTACCACTCTTCAATATATAAACAAGGTAACGATGATGGATAGGCCGGAAAGTCTTCTTGCTCCTGTTGCATCTGCTGCCCGATCAAATGGAAAGAGTGGGACATCTGAAACTCAAGCTTCTAGTAAGATTTTGTAAATTCTAAAATTTATGATTATGATTTTTAACTTTTGTTAGGTTATCGTCGTCCACCTTCACCTTATTCATATACGTTACCGTATGATTCAAATCAATTTCCACAATTACCTCAGAAACGATAAAGCAAATTGGTCAAAACATTATTGAGGAGATAATCAATCATAAAAATATAGAAGTATATCTATATACTTATCAATTAATCAGGCTGTTGTATATAAATATAAATAACAATAAATTAACTCGGCTTCAGGTTCAACAAAACTATTAAGGATTAATACGTATTAGTAACTATTTGATACATATATTCTAGTCCTTGTGAGCAATTTGACTTGGGTTCGATGTTAATTGTAAATAACACGATGTTAATTGTAAATAAAACAAAAAGTTTTCAGAGAATTATGTTAATATTTTTCATTATAATAGAAGGATCTATGACAATTATGTGTAAAATAAAATATCATCCAAATACTCGCCATGGCTATGGTGGCATACTTCTATCCGATGGTTCATATTTTCAATGACTCTGAGACATAATTGATGTTTAGTGTTGTTATTTTGTCAAACTATCTCATCCTTCAGCTCTTGAATCGTTCTTGGCTTATTGATGTACACTTTTTCTTTTGAATAACCCCAGAGTAAGAAGCCCAACGGTGTCAAATCACATGATCGTGGCGGCCAATTCGCATCACCACAACGTGAGATAACACGGCCATTGAGTTTCTCGCGCAAAAGAGCCATCGTTTTGTTGGCTGTGTGGCAAGTGGTACCATCCTGTTGGAACCACAAATCGTCCAGATCCATAACCTCAATTTCTAGCCACAAGAAGTCCGTTATCATCTCGAAATAGTGAACACCATTCACGATAACTGCTGGGCCGTCCTCATTTCCGAGGAAGTACGGCCGATGACGTCGCCAGTCTATAAACCGCACCAAACAGTCACTTCCATTGAGGTGAAAGTGTGCCTCGTCGCTAAAGATGATTTTCTTTGTAAAGTCAGCATTCCTTTCTGTCTGTTCAACCAACCATTCGGCGTATTGCTTAAAATGTTCAGTAGGCTTCAGCTCTTGAGCCAATTGAGCCTTGTAAGCATGTAAATTCAAATTTTTATTCAAAATTCGCACCAGTGACGTTCATGAGATGTTCAATTCTCGGGCACGACTACGAGTCGAGGTTGACGGCTCTTTTGCCACACTATCGTGAATAACAGCAATGTGTTCCGCAAAACGAACTGGGCGAGTATACACAGGTAATTTCACATTTCCTCAAGACCCAGTTTGCTGAAATTCACGCACGATTCTCCCGATTATGGACACATTTGGTCGATTATACTGACCAAAAAATCACGAAATACATTATGATTTGAGCGCCCATTTTCGTAAAAGGCTTTCAACAACCTTAACACGCTGCTCAATTGTGTACTCCTCCATGGTTGAATTTTTTAAAAACTGAAACAAAGAAATGTTGAATTCAGTTGGGCAAAGGTTAAGTTGTGCCTCACAATTACCATCGTGCATTATGGTCGGACGACCTTTCAGTATATAAACAAGTTGGGTAAACAGACCTACGCTCATGTCAGAAGGGTTTTGTATTCAATTTACAAAATGTAGTCACCAGATCGAATCAAATCAAGAAACATTTCAAAGACGATTTTATTGGAGGAAATAGGAAATACGAAGATCATACTATTTTTAACAAAGTTGATCGAATTTCGACTTCTGAGGTTTTTGTTTTTGTTATACTCATAAATATCTCCCTTGATAATTATTTCAGATGTCCATCCGCGAGGGAGGAAACACAATTTGTTCGAATCCTAGAATGGTTACAAAACCCTTTTGCTAGGAGCTCTCTCCCACCTCCTTGACTTGTTTCACTTATGAGCATTTATTGTAGGTACTCATTTTCAGTCATTCATTAAATTGAATCTAGTGTTCAAAGCATGCACCTTAAACGTTGAAATTGGGAAAAATAACTCAAAATTATTCAATCTTCGCATTTAAAACAGCCACTATTTGATTTTACGATTACTGATACCACTAGCTGAACCGATTCTCAAAGACATACATGACACCTATCATTCCTGAAATTTTCATGCAAATCCTAGCAAAACTGTAGTGTCTATGTCGGTAAAAAGCGCATTTTGTTCCATAGCCATATGTTGCCATAGTAATAAATGCAGCGCATATTGTTCCATAGTAATACAGGAAATTTCAAACCGCTATAACTTCGCTAAATACTGAATTTCATAGAATTTGAGGGTACCATTAAGATTTTATTCAAGAAAACATAAAATCGATAAATCATACTATTACTAACAAAGTTGAGTGAATTGTGACTTCTCATGTATTTGTTGTTGTTGTACTCACCAAGACCTACTTTCCTGATTTTTTTCAGATTTTTCGGATCACAGGTGTCCAATCGCGAGGGGGGGGGGGGACACAAATTTTTCGTGTATTTCCCCTCCCTGTGCGCCCCTCGAAGCAAACTTTGCCAAACTAAGACCTGTTTTGAAAAGTTCTCATCAAGACCTTTCATTTGATACCCATATCGGCTACCTTCAATGAAATTTTTTTTCGGGGGGTCACTCCCCTGTATGGGGAGACCCCCCTTAAATACCATACAAAAATTTTGTTGTAGTTGAACTTTGAAGAGATCACCACTTTACACCTACATACAAAATTTGATGTTTCTAGCTTAAGTAGTTTCCGAGAAAAACTGCTGTGACACACGGACGGACGGACGGACGGACGGACGGACGGACAGACAGACGGACAGACGGACAGACAGGACGCGATTTTAGAAGGGTTTTGTAAAATTATTTTACAAAACCCTAAAAAACTATAAGAAATCGAGTTCGCTGAACAAGCGGGTAAACATTTTGATTGTCCAAATTTTGCACAAGGTGCGATTGAAATAAATTATCATTTTCATGTTAAAATATTGAAGATTATAGTGAATATCATTTCGCTTTTGAATTTAGCTTCATGGAGTTCAAAGATTTATTTCATCCAACTTCGATCTTCTTACTTTAGTTCATTCTCATTATAACTTGCTTAAAATCACTTATGATAAAATATCCTCATATTATCACTCGCTGACTTTTAATCCATTTCTGTTGATAATGATAGCATCAACTGCGCATGAGGGTCCTACGCTTTTCCCTTTCTTCTACTCTTCGATTACAGAACAACATCTTCATTACTTTACTTTCCCCATTTTGTTCTCTCTGTTCCAATTGTAAACAAAAACATTCTTCCGATTTCAAACAAATGCATTCTTGACATTTTCCTTACTAATTTTCCTCCTTCAATAGTCACTTTGTCACAATTGTCATTTCCTCCTATTTTTATGGATCCACTATATTCACTTTTTTCTATTTCGGTAAATATCGCCCCTCTTATGCTTAAAAACTTTTTAACCCCATTTTACTAAGCCTTCAAATATCCAGCCATCTTAGAACTGATTTCATTAGTCGACTGACTAACTTATTTTAAGAATCTTTTGCGAATTCCAGCCCTACCAGCATTCTCCTTTTCATTTCATCATTTGCTTAGTTATCATCTCCACTTACTCTTGGGTAAACCTACCCTTTTCTTTTAATTATTTTCTTTATAAAAAAACAAAGAAAAAACTAATCTATCCTTCCCACTAACAAATTTTATTCATTAATTCCCCTTAACAAAATTTCATTTAATACCTTTTCACCAGCAAAACATAATTCCTTCCTTCCTACCAACAAAACTCCATTCGTTATTTCCCGCCAACAAAATTTTATTTGTAATACTAACAAAAATTCATTCTAGTCTCTCTACTAACAAATTTCATACCATTGCCCATTAAAAACACATACACATTTGAAGTTGCTAATTGGATGAATGCGAGATTTTCAAAAGGTGGCTTCGGTGCTAGTGGCGTGAACTCTCAATAAAGGGGTCCACTGGGACCCTGGGTTCCAGTTCCCCTGAGCGTAGGAACGCTCTTTTTAATTTCAGAAAAAGCAATTATTTCCGTACGTACGACGATTCGCATGTAACTGAACGATATCATGGTTATGCAAATCACAATATATGCAAATGGAAATTGTTGCATTTGTAGAAATAGGAAAGATGTATGGGTAATAGAATGAAAGTGTCCTGAACTTCGATTACGTTACCTCGTTACGAAAGCAGTAATTGGGAAGAAAATATTGCGCGATTGGTTTTCAGAGAGTCTGAATTTGGATCGCAAATGGAATGAAGTTTTGTCGGGGACGACAAGACGAAAGCGGGAAAAGTTGATTTGATTCCGAAGCTTAGAGGCAGAAATTTTTGGTGCGGGAAAGTGAAAAGGACGAAAAAGTATATTTGATGTTGAATGATTTAAAATTCACTTGTTAATACGAGTGAAGAAAATGAATTTTTGTTTGCGGCATCCATCAATAAATTATTGCGGTCAGATTTTAGAGGAAATTTCAAGGCGAAAAGCCCGAATAAAACTCAATTGTGTTTCACATTGTGATAAGTGTTTCAAGAAAAAACGAACCAGCAGTGAGTATTTTATTTTTGACTTGAAAGGAGTGACGTAACAAAACACAAAGGTTTAAATATGCTTGTCAATCTAACCACTAACAAACAGAATAGTTAAACAATCAAGTGTCAAGATTCCTGTCATGAGGTCTGAAGAGTGAGTTAATATTTGTTAATTATAAAGACTGCTATGTTACTTTATCGAGAAGGCAAAGGGCTGACTTTGGATTTTTTTCCAATGAATTAGAGCAGAAGAGACTGTTAGACAGCGGATGGTAGTAATATAAGTGGCCGTTTCGTTTTCTTTTGATTTTGTTTAAACAATTCATATTGATTTAAAACTTAACTTACAGTGGTCCCACATATCTTTTTTTTCCTTTTCGCCGAGCACTTGGAGCTCAACAAGGAAAGGAGTGAGTACATATTTGGTTTTCTATCTATATTTCGCTTGATTCATATTATTAAGCTGTTTTTTTTTTCTATTAAAAAATTCGTGTTTGATTGTTTTTATGTTATTCTAAAGGGGCTGATTTGTTACTTCCTTATTTTTAATTAACATTTGTGAATTATTCATTGGATTTTTTTTTTGAGTTTTATAAAACAGCCATGCCTCTCGAAAGAACAGTTTGTTTTCATTTCTCATAATGATCCCTTCCTCTCCTTTTCGTTACCCTCTCTCATGTTACGTTTTCCTATGTAGGTGGCTCAGCACGAGCAGAGGGTGCCCAGATGACCCGCGACATGAATGGGCGCTAGCCGGCCTCAGCATGCCATTCCGGGCTAGGCACCCCTCTGCTATAACTTAATGTCTGCAACTGCGGTGACCTTCCGTGGTTGCAGCAAATCTTACTTGGAAAGTAGATTTAGTAAAGTTCTATAATCTCTTGTATACTGTTTTGGATGATGATTTCCGTTTGTACTCCTTTATTAGTATATAAATCTCATCTCAACCAAACGATTCTGAAGAATCTTGCTTTGAATACTGCCGACTCTACTGATGGGGCAAAATAAAATTCATTCATTATTAGTCCAGATGTTTTCAGACTTATATAGAGTCCTTACATTATTCGCCTTATATTTTTGATTGCGTTCATTAGAAGGATATGACAGCCTCCACCTTGAATGAGATACTCTAATGTTTTTTGCTGTACTTTGCCCCCCTTACTACCTATCTCAATAGTGCAAGTCTCCTAAGTGAAAGAACCACCCTGCCCCGTGTATGATGGCATATGGCAGCTCCTGAGGAGTGTCTATCATCCACAACGAAGCCGCAGTTTGCTGGCACCAGCCCTACGCTAGAAACGCTGGTCTTCATCGGGCCAAGAAAATGTGCTATCATGTTGATAGCCAATGATGGTCCGGGTGAAGAATAAGTGGTTCTTTCATTAAGGAGACTGGCACCATTATACTTAAGCACGTTTGATATTTATAATAGTTTTAAAATAATATTACGATGGTTTTACGATAATTTTATGGAAGTTTCCCGACAATTTCATAATTATAATACAATACATTCATCAGAGTTTTATGATCGTTTTACGGTTTGCTATTAAAAATCCGTTTGCTGGGTTACCATTTCCTTCACTTTGCAATTCAAGTTTCAATTTAGGCTGCGATGGGCTTAATTTAACAAAAGTCCAAATTTAGGCAGTGGCAGGACTTACCCACACAGTTCCTAATTAAGGCAGTGATTAGGCTTCTTCTTCATAGAATTACAGCCCTATTTGGGCCTTCGCTTCCTGCAACAAGCGCCTCCAACTGTCTCGGTCCATTGACCGCGAGCAGCGATGAACTCTCTTCACCGACCGAGTCAGACCAGCATTTCCTCGGTTTCATCAACAGTCACCGCTCTTCAGTTCTTCCAACGTATACCATTTTGGGTATCCATTGTCCATCCATACGGTTCATGTGGCCAGCCAATTCCAGCTACCGTAGTCTTACAATCATTGAGACCCCCGGATCGTCATAAATTTTATACAGCTCATGGTTGTATCGAATTCGCAATTGGTCTCCTTCTAGCTGTGCTCCAATTCGGACCCATTTTTCGAAGGCGTTGAATATGTTTGCGGGTGCTGGGGTTAGGATCAATGTTTTACATCTATAGCATAGCGCAGGTCTTACCACAAATTTGTATACTTAGAGCTTTTGTTTCTTATGTATGCAGCTGGTCTTCTAAAACGTCAGAACTGAATAGAATATTTTATTTACAACCTGTATTTTTTGGTGTATTTTGTCACTTTCACTAGTGGTTCTCGTTATTTTGGCGCCTAAACACACAAATCGCCAATTGTGCTGTTTTGTGTATTTGAGGTATTCTTCCCTGACTACGTCATAAGCTTTGTTTTATTCTCATTGATTTGTAGCCCTACTCGTATTGATTGGCTGTCAAGTTTTAGGAAAACTTCCTCGGTTGTTTTTAAAAACCATGATAAAATGTTGATGTCATCCTGATAGGCTACCACCTGGCTCGATTTTTACTTCCTGTGTCGACAGGAAGCTTTCTAATCATGTATTCCTGAGCCAAATTGAGTGGCAATAGAGCAGCCCATCTCCCTTTTGTTACACGTACAAATAATTCTGCGAGCTACTGTCGCAATTGTTTTCACAACCATTAAGATCATCAACAAAATGAATTTAATCGAAACCACGAGAACCCACCAAGCATGATCAACATTTGGAAGTGAGTCACTGCTCTATTCATCTGCTCGAATATACCAGATACCTCTCGGCAGAACATTCGCCAATGTACGAGAAATGCATTGAACGGATGGAGACCCTATATAAAGGCGAGCTGAATGAATGGGGAGATCATTCATTCGACCGCGATAAAAACTGCGATAGTGTGTGGAAAGCGATATTGTTCGAGTAATAGAAAAGTGATTTTCGTTGATTGTGAAGTGATCTTAGAAGACAATTGCGATAGAAATTTATGGACAAGTGGAAGTTAGATTTTAGTAGTGAAAATTAAAAATTGTGAAATAGACCAAATAAGTGATTGTGCATTTCTAAGTAATTTAATAAACTCTTTTAATTTAATTTAAAAGACATTGCGTTTTCACTTTCCCGGAACATTAAAATTATTGGCCGCGAACCATAACGCAAGGCACTATTATAATCCGGTATTTGTGTCCAAAGCATCGGAGAGTTTGTCATTGATGTGGACTTGGAAGGTTGTCAACGTCACTGTCATTTTAGTAGGACTGACTAATTTGGCTGGGATACCAAAGCAAGTATTATTTGGTACAGTACGTTACTTGCTTAAAGTGAATGAATATTTGGTATACATTTATTTTGAACTCCCAGCGCTTTTCAAGTAACTGTAAAAAATTGGTCTGTTTTTGATCTACCTGCTTTCTTAGATGTTTGAAATTATTTTGTACACCATGCAAACTAGTGAGTTTTCACACTGTAGCTTTTCACCTTATTTTTGGATAGGGAATATATTTGAGTGGCTCCACTCGTTTGGCATCTGTTCTTGGTTTTAGATGTACTGTATGATTTTGTGGATAACTTTCGGAACACCGCTGCAGCCATATTTAGTCAGTTCAACTAAAATCTCATCAATGCCCGGCGCTTTATAATTCTTTTGCGCTTTGATGATGGAACAAACTTAATCCACAGTAGGAGGGGCCAATGGAAGCTCTCCGGGAATGTATTTTGGCTCCGATATTCTGGAGCTGTGCGAATGATTCAGGTGGTTCTTGAAATATGATGTTTATTTTTTTGTAATGATGGTTTCATCAGCGATAATGGGGCTTGCCTAAACTGTTCCTGAGCATAATTTTTTTAGTGTAGATAAAAAAGCAAACCTTAAGTTCTTGAAAAGCCCTCGGGCTTTACTTCCGACTCCGATGAAACCTTAAATTCTTGGTAAGAGTGTAAATATTCAAAATTTTGCTGATATAGGCTGCCTGTTGAATTCCTATAAATACATTGGAAAAGAACCCAATGTTCTCGTCAACAGCTAAAATTTAGGGAGCATTCGAAACTTGACAGCCAGCAACTGGTTTACCTCAATGGAGGCAGCGAATGAACTAGGTAAAAGAACGTTGACTTACGTTGGAACCATGAGAAAAATAATAGGAATTTACCCCCAGAAGTTACTATCACCAAAAAAAAGACCACTCAATGATTCTCTCTGTGGGTTATCTTAAGATAAAAAAGTACTTTTTTCTCTTTAAATGTGAAAGGAAGTTTGTGAGCATTGTATCCTCTATGCAATACTCTAAAGGAACTAACCAAAATGGTATATCTGAAATAAACCTTTTCTACCATGCACCAAAGTTAGGTGGTGATACGTTGAACCACAAAACCAGCATCTACTCTACTCAACGAAAGGATGATTGCGTACTTAGTGGATACCTGAAAATTTCCATGGTGAACAGCTAAAGTGTTCAAAAAAGTTTTGTCGTCAATCAAATGGAAAGAAGGTTCAATTTTATCGAGAAGCTCGGAATCAACTTGTCGAACCACATATTAAAACAAGGCTTAATAACCATTCAGTGAATAGTGATGTCAAATCTTGGATACATAAAATGCTTAAAATTGAGTTTCCCACCCCAAACATCACCATGCATGATAAGCTGCAAAAAAGAAAATACTATCATAATTCTTCAAAGTGCAAGGATACAACAAAGAAATGTATTAAATGCCAAGAGCTCGTTCGTGCACAATGTTCAAGAACATCTGCACTCCTTGCTTACAAAAGAAAAATAAGTACTCGAATGAATACAAAATATTTGGAGACGTAACGATCAATAATTTCTTGTCTACCTATTTCTGAAATGCAAAAAGTTTTTTCAGATTCCGGAAGACTGATTCAAAAAAAAAAATGCTTTCAGTTTTTAGTCATTTATAACTCAATTTATTTAATAAGAAAAAAATGTATTTTTTCATCAAAGCAAAAATAAGACACAAAAAATATGTCAAAATAGGTTCGTATTAAAAAATGTTGAAAGACTTGTAAAATGCATTTGAAAGTTGAAAATGTCACCTTCCGACAGTCACAAAAATTGAATTTACAAGAATCAGAATGTGGGACCAAAAAATCCACGCATCATCCGACACCAAAAAGTTTGACGTGTTAGCAAAGGGTTTAACTTACTATAACTGTGTTTTGCTAGACTTAAACTTTGTGTCTGTTACCAATTTGATTGCTTTGCATAGGACAATTCATTATTTTAGTATTCAAGTTCATTAAAATAATTATTTATTAATATTCATACTAAGCTCATAGACTTGAAATCGAACCTACTGTAGTGAACATGGGGTAGATAAGCGATGGTCTGCTGCCTCGGCGAGAGAGGATGGTGGGATTCGCTGAAGTTGGCCTTGTCTGAGGACGCGTGAATGCGGTGACAGGCTAGCATTGTGGTGACGTGGGGTGGGTGCCTTTCCCCAGCACAAGGGCCCACTACAAAAAACTTTTGCATCCACGAATTTAAAGATACAAATACATATCAACCGGAGTTGAGCCTGAGGTAACCTACTAAGGGTTAAAGATTGCTCAAGTAAATGGCAAACTGGGCCTAGCGAAAACAGACAGGACTTGAGAGGACTTCGTCGTTACCGACGATATTTATGGCCTCCAAATAAGAGTTGAACATCCAGGTGGAAGCAGTGCCCATTCGCACCTCCCCAACCAGATCAAGCTCCAATGAAGATATGGCCATATATTTTCTATTTAAGTGAAAATCTTAAACAAACATAATTTGCATGAATTTTTCCCTTAAATGGAAAATATGAACGTGGCAAATTTATGTTATAGTTTTATGTGATGGAATCACATAACCCATGAATAGGCACGCGAGCGGAAGGCCACTCTACCCTGCGAGAACATCTGTAAACGAATTAAGAAGAGGTGAGTTCACCCGATGGCTAGTGGATGGGCCAGCCCACGTGGCGATCCCATACCCGGTCAAGTTCAAATAAAAGAAAGACCGAGTTTTGGATATTTTAACAATTCATCTTTTTAGTTTATTTCTTCGTTTATAGACCAGAAAAACTATTTCAATTACAAATATTTATGTACTTTCAAATTATTGTATAGCAGACTATTTATTACTAATCTTTCCGAAATTATATCAGAAACTTACTATCATTCATCAATTTTGTCTGAAGTACGTCCATGAAAAAGTTTTTATTTATAAAAAAATCCAACTATTGGTACGAAGAACATCTAATACCGCAATAAATTGTAAATAATATCGTCTCAGCTCGACAAATTGGAATTATGGGATCGGTCCCTGTTCAAGGTACAACAATTAAAGTTGACATAGCCAATAATATGAATGCAGCAATACTTAATCGTTTACAAAGGCAATCATACATTGCACTAGTACCACTCAATGTCAATTTTTATTATCAATGTAAAACAATATGTATAAATAAATATAAATAAATATACACAAAATAAATGGGTACTCTCCCAGTATCCTTGACGAACGCCCGTAGATTGTGTGGGTGATGCTTGAAAACTTTGCTGAAATCCTGTTTGAAGTACGTTACGAGTGCTTGAACAAAATCATTACGTTTTACAATTAATTGAAATGGCAAACAAAGCATTACATTTCACAATTAATTGAAATGGTGAGAAAAATTTCCAATTACTCTTATTTTAAAAGGGATAATAAATTGAAATGCAAAGCACAACCTTCCGTAATTTGTGGCCAAAGTTTTAGATAAAAAAAATTTTTTTGTACCAATAAAAAATTCAATTGATTTGGGCTGCTTGAGTTGTGAGTTTCGATTCCGAAATAATTTTTTCTTAATTTGTAAAAGTAACACATTTGGGAACACGATTGTTTTACGTTTCCAATTTGTAGCGACCACGTATACATTCCTCCAATAATTGGCGGCCAAATCAATCAGATCAAACAGAGAGTCCCATTGTTTCTTCTTCTTGCATTGCGGCCTCACAGAATTATTTAATGTAATTGAAAAGTATTTAAAAATGATAGCCATTCCCCAGAGTCGAAGCACTTTTGAGCGCCTCCAATATCAAATGGGAATCACTTGTCGTGTAATCATGTTCGTTAATACATGAGTGCATTAAAAATCATTCCTTTCGTCTCATATCCAACTTGCAAACAGTTCAGTGATCCAAATTTCTGTTTCTCGACATGCAGTTCCATTACCAAGTGCAATAAGACCACACTAGGCATTTTCGATTCAATACGATGCAAATGTTTTGAAGAAGATTTCGATTTCTTGAAATGAATTTTACATTACAATGGTGCAAATCACCATTATGCAACTATTTGACATTAGCCACCCTATCAAACGTCTATGTTTTCCATGCAGATAACAAAACACCGGAAGTGCGCTAATGCTCTGGGTATGTAGCAATGAAGATAAAATTTGTTTGATTCAATCATAAATACCGGAGAGAACCAATCAACATTTTTATCACGCTACATTCACGTGAGCCCAACACAATTGCCTACATTTAATGCCAGTGACAAAAATCGAATTATACTGAGTTTTGGTATTGGGAAACCAAAGTTGCATTATTTATTGCCCACAATAATTTTTTATGATTTTTCTTCACTGAGGAACAATTTTGGTGCCTCTTAGCATTGGAAACTTCACTGCTTTCCAGCTAGCACGGTCACTATCCATATAAAAACACTTTGTTTTCGCGACACTCCAATGTCATTTCAAATTTGTGTGCCTTCATAGTGCACTCTCTATTAAATCCCAGATAAACCACGTCCAACTATGCAAATCAAATAAAACGGCACAGCCAACCAAATGCATGAAGTTTAGAATTCAGTCCGAATGATACAAGCTCGAAGGAAATTCGAATTGAACAGCGTACACAAAATGTAAGTGAAACGATCACCGCGCGTAGAATGGTCACTTTATGGCGAGTTCATTTTCCCGGTAAGCTGTCCACAATTCGATAATGTCGATAATTTCCTATTCCTCGATGCGGAAATTTGAATAAGAACGTGCCCCCATTAGGGAATTCGATTAAAATATCCGAGCAAAGACGGAACTAATGCTCACTGTGGCAATCAAAAACAGACTCTCCGTTTTGTTATCAATGCTCATCTTACAGCACATGCCGCACCGCTAGTTCAAGCGCGTAGCTCATCCGTTTATGTAGATTGCATTCGGGAATGCAATTCGTGGATGAGCTGCATTAAAAGGTGATGCCGTGTCCAAATTTGAATTATAGATTTGAATAGTTGAATTTTTCAAATTTTCAATTGAAATTTCGATCAGTATTATGGAGGTTTTGAAGCAGTTTGCTTAGGCGACTTTTCGATTACTACACTACATATCACAGATCAAAAGGCTGAGGCGCTCGCGTTGCACCAGGAGACATTTTGTCCAACCTTAAATTTAATCATCTACGTAAGACACAGTTAAATGTTCAATTCTTCCTTATCTCAGTGTTTTTGCCCCATTAAAAGATTTATCTAAATCAAGTTTTCCAATTTTCCCAAATTACCAAGTACCAAATAATATGGAAGAAGGAGACGTCTTTTTTTGTTCTAGCACTAAGCTCCTTTCGATCCTTCACTCATTATCTTTATCAAATATATCGGCATTCGAAAAGGTGATATGATCAGTATCGCATATTGGTCATGTCCGTCCACCTAGCTGGCATACATTCTGATTTTAAAACAGTACATATCACAACTGAATTTTAAATTTTAAGAAAAACATAAAACACCAAAAACAACTTCTGTTTGGGGATTCCTGCCATCCAAGCTATTGATTGGTGTCATGGCGTTTAATGAGTACTCCATGCCTCTGTTTTGCTTAAAATCGACCCATCCCGAAAAAATCAATGAGGTTCGCTTTCACCAATACTTAATTAGGGTTCGGTTTATCCTATGGCCCTATGATGCCTTAATAATTCCTAATTATTTCCCTGTTAACAATCGATAATCTTTATTCTATGAAGCTGTCAGTATTAAACCTTTCATTAAAATTCATGTATAAATTATCAAGGATAACACGCAGAAAAAAAGTCCATAGACGTTTGATTAAATATTCACACTATTGGCTTAAGTTTCAGCCGCACGTAGGCATAGAGAGACACATCATGTCATATTTTATCCTTTCAAACATTCTCACACTCGAAGCCTAACATTTCTAGGTACGGCTCAAAGCTCCTTGCCATTGACGTAACCATCTTTATCCCCAGAATTGACTGCCAACACTTATTTGATATGATAATCACCAGATAAATCGGTTATGGAATATGCAGACAAAAGGAGACGTCGACATCGTCGTCGGCTTCAAGGAGCAAATTGTGAAGGAAGAAGAAATACCTTTATGTTACGAAACATGAAATTAAGTGGGCTGGTGAAGGATACGTTGAGGACAACGAAGGAACGAAACACACGCGTAAAATGCGTCAGTTGTGTCTTTCTATTCCCTTTCCTTCGATGGCTTCTGTCTATTGTGTGTTGATTAAAGCTTCTTCTTATTTTCCTGTGTATGAATTAATTGTCTTGGGTATTAACTCGGAAGGAAAATATTGAAATAGAATTAGACGGTGGTTCAGGGACAGGAGCGAGAAAATTAAGGATGACATTAATGAATTGTTTCAATATGCAGGTTGTGTATTTAATTTGTATTATGTTAGAAAGTTTCGTGGGTTTGTTAATTAACACGAAACGCGAGGATGATGTCATTTTAATTGAACATTCAGGATATTCGCAACACATTTAGGTTGTTAATACGTACCTTTGGAAACAATGTTAATTAAGCGCCATATATACAGGAAGCAGTATAAAAGATCTTGCTAAATATAGAAGTACTTTAGATGACATAATAAGGTATTCAATTAATAATTGATGATCATAATTAACGCGTTTTTGTACGAGCATAAACTTCACATCAATATTTGAGGAAAGGTAAATCGACTAAAAACCATCAGAAGACACCAATACGCTCTTTAACATTCCAGGAAACCCATTTCTTTTCAAGATCTAATTTAATACGTTTCGTTTATTAACTTGCTCTAATAAGTCCATTTGCGATTTTTATCATAGATTTAGACCTGGAATGTATTTCCTAACAACGAAGTATTAATAACACTGCGGTAATCATCAAGGCCTTATTAATAAAGAGCATTTCCATGAAAGCAATAAATGCAGATCCAATAACCACAATATTTCCACACTTGTATAAACGTATGTTAACATATGTGAGCCTATGTGTAGTAGCCTCAGTAGTTTCATAAGTTGAACCTATTCAGTTCGGAGGGAATAGATTTTCCTCGCTATCCAGTTGCCAACTTGAATAACATTCATTCACGTTCTGATTGTAATCCTGATGAAATCAGATACATGGAAAAGATATGAACGAGAGCCAGGTCAAAAAAGATAGCATTAAGAATAGTTCATTGGACATCGAAGAGTAGTTTTGCCAGGGAATACGAGTATGTATTTGTGGCTGTTTATTTAGAAATTTGTTTCTGATTTAATATTGAATATTTATTCAATTCAACTAGTACGACTATATAATGGTTTTTATTATCAGATATAATTTTGTGCAGCTTCCTCTAGCCTTATTAAAAAAATTCGATTAATGCACTCTTCTTAGGGCCATTTTACATTTTCGTGTTTTCCGCAGGATGAGTTTTCCGCTAGAAATATTCAGTTAATTCCTCTCTTTGTTTGTATGCATCTGAGAAAGTATCATGAGATCAATGTTGCATTTTATTGATTTCTTTATTGTGCTTACAACAGAGCAAGCCCCTATTACAGTATTGATTGTTTCTAATACCTTGGAGTGAATGGCTTTTAAGGCCGCTTTTGTGGATTTACGGGTACATTTTGGTTCATTGCACACGAATATCCCATCCTTCAAAATCACCTCGTTATTTTTAAGAATTTTAGCTAAAGCCGCACAGTGGTCGAAAATCTCAAAAAGCTGGCCATAATTTATCAATTTCATGATTTTGCGATGAATCTTTTTACTCAGGGGCTTTCGGGATCGCTGATCATGAATCCGATTTTCGTTTTAAAAAAAAAAAAACAAAATGGCGGAGGACAGTCGCAAATCCGTAAGTCATGATTTTTCCCATTGGAAAAATAATGACTTACGGGTTTTCGAGGTCGCTGATATCGAATCTGATAAAGTTTCCCAAAAACAAAATGGTGGATCCAAATTGGCGGATGTTTGTATTTTTTCATCTGAGATACCACGACTTGTGTGTTTTTGGGGTCGGTGAAAATGAATCAGATATCGGTTTTCGAAGTCAGAAAATAGCGGATAACTAATGGCGAGAAATCATCTTCGATTTCAATTCCTTCACAGCAAAATGAATTATTGTATATTTTTTATGGTCGCGGACTACAAATACAATATTAGCTTCACAGGAAAATTGCAGTCAATTATCATTGATATTTATTTATAAAAAACTTGAATTCGTTTTGAACACACTCGTACTTTCTAGGCAAACATTATACGAGTAATTTAATCACTCTCATATTCAGTGTCACTGTGATCAACTTTATCAGTAGATGAAGTTGAAAAACCAGCTTGTTCGATTGACGGTTCTTTTAACAACTCTTTCGCTTCATCAGACAATGATCTCGCTTTTTTCGCGGGAAGGTTTCGCAGGCTCAAAATGAGAGGATCGGATGAAACTAAGAATCTACAAAAAACGTCTTCCAGAGTTTTAGTCCTGCTACATTTTCGGCTGAAATCTTGTCGGTACTTTTTGATGAATTTGTTGCATGACTCCTGAGCCTCTTCAGACATTTATCCTATAGGCAACAAGGATGACTCTATGATTTGTGAGCTATGTATCAAAATTGTATGCATACTAGTTGGCATGTAGTACTATGAATATGTTACAGTTCAACAAATTTTCGCGTAGTTAACAAAGCGTACTCCTGAAATTTCACTACATTTATTTATTACCTTGAGTATGACGTGGAATTTCTCAATTAAATTTTGGTCTATTCCTGTAATGGATGCTGAGACACGAGAATTTTCAAAGAAACAGCAGGATGTATTTCCTTCCATATTGCTGTTTTGGGACATCTACTAACAATCCTAATTGCTTCCGGAAAGTAGTTTGAATGTTTTTTTTTTTCGAGCTTCTACTTTCGCTTTGTCATCTTTGGGACACTGCCAACTTTTAATATTCAAATTTTACAAAATGTGCAATAGGCGTTCAAAGAACCGAATCCATGCATGTAACAATGAAATCCCAAATTCTACATGCTCGCAATCTACTTTTTTTATGCAACATTTCATCAATTTCGTTGAACTGTTTCGAAGTACATTTGCAGAGAAAACAACGTTGAGCAGAAGTTGTGTGTGATAACAAATTACAAATTTTCCCGTCAATCATTGTGAGCACAATTTTGTATGAAACTTTTATTTGTTTGCCGTCAAAAACCGTTTGAAAAGGTACCGAATTTCTTTCTTGACCTTTGATATGGCCAACTTCTGCTCTCGTTGATTCAGCACTCTCATGCTAAAATTGTTATTTCATCGGCCTGCAAAATTGTGGAGATGAAGGACACAAAAGATTGGTTATAAATGGATTAGAGAAGCAATCCACAAACGAGGAGCTAAGAACTGAAATCCAAAGTCTAAACCCGAACAGTTTAGATTAAGATAAAATGGAATTGGTTGACTCTAGAAGAATACCGAGCGGAATATGGTTACATATTTTAGAGGTGAATGGAACAATGTTCAAGAAGATAGCGAATAGATATGTTAATATCGACTATGGATCATACTACATAAAGGAAGATTTTAACGTCACGAAGTGCTTCAAATACCAAAAGTTCAATCACAAGACACCAAAATGTGAAGGGGAACTGAAGTGTGCAAAATGTGGATCACAGCATGATACAAGAGACTGTAAAAGCTCAGTTGAAAAATGTTGTAATTGTATGGAAAATGGTAAGAAAATTTGCCATGCACACCGGGCAGGTTCGACGGAATGCCCAGAATTAAAACGTAGGATTTTGATTGCTAAGAGAAGCATTAACTACGATGATTAATATGCCATTCGATAATACAAAGATATTTGAAGACCCCCAAATTTCTATCCCCTATGCTAATATAAGAAGTTTAAGACAAAAACTTAACGAACTTAAAATTTATGTAAAGCAACATTCGAATATAGATTTAATTATACTTAATGAAGTCTAGATATATTCCGAGGAAGTGGAGTACTACAACATTCAGGGATACGATTTTGTATTTCCCTGCAGGCCCGGAAGAGGTGGAGGAACAGCAATTTATATTAAAAAAAAACCTTAATTACGTAACGAGGCGAGTAATACCGAATAAATACAATATGATAGTCATCGAACTTGTATGCCCTGGAAATAAAATAAAAATTGGCACATTTTACAACCCCACCCGACTTAACGCACAAGACCTGTGCTTGACATTAGATGAACTATATTCTATGGAAAATAATTTGATCACAGTTGCCGATACAAATAAAGATCTAATGGTTGAATCTAATGAGTCGAGGATGTACGACAACGTACTAGAAACGAATGGTGCCACTATTGTGAACCCACTTCAACCTACTCGACTAGCATCTAATACCTGCCTGGATCACATAGTCACAAATGATAATCAAATTGCTGGGAACGTTGCTTATACTCTAGAGGACTGGCCAGAACTTGATCATCGTGTTTTGAAAGTTGTTATACAAGGCGTTAAAATAAATAAAAAGCAAAAGCCTGCTTACAAAGTTTTCAAATACTGAAATAAGGACCTCTTTAGATCAAATCTTAAGGGTTTATTAATTAACCAAAAACCTTCAAACTTAGTGGAGCTCACAAACATCATAATGGAAGCTAAGGACACTTCGACTACGGAGAAAAAAATAAGATGTCGTCAACATTCATGGATAGCCAAAAAAGTTATTGAGGCAAGTAAGAACAAGCGGAAGGCCTATATGAATTACAAACGGAACATGAATGATCAATCGCTCAGGTTTATATACATCGAAGCCAATAAAACAGCTAAACGTGTTGTGAAAGAAGCAAAACTTTTGTATTACTCCAAAAGACTAGACGCAGCGGCCGACAATGCGCATGAAATATGGGGCATAATAAATGAAGTTAAAAGAAACTCAGCGCGTAACTCTACGACCCGGTATTTCACCATAGAAAACTCATCTTCAGTAAATGCATTTGAAGCTGCAAGTAACCTCAATAAATTTTTTTCAACTATAGGTGAAAAATTGCCGATGGAATCCAGCCAGTGCCAACAAGCAATTTTACTTCTACAATTACGTCGCCCAAATCTTCCTTTCACATGCATCTAACTAACAAAGTTGAAGTAATAAAGATTATTGATGAATTGAAGCAAAATACAGCACCAGGTGTAGACAATATCACCATGGATGAAATAAAACTTATAAAGGAAGAGATAGCAGAATGTGTTGCAAATTGTCTAAACAAACATATTAGGAAGGGAACGTTTCCCGAGGAAGGAAAACTAGCAAAAATAGTCCCAATCTTCAAGGGGGGAGACCGTATGGATCCAAATAACTACCGCCCGATCGCGCTTTTAACAGGATTTAGTAAAATATTCGAAACATTAATAAACATCCGTCTATCATCATTCATTAAAGAAAATTCAATTTTAAATTTACAATAGTTTGGTTTCCAGAAAAATAAAGGAACTTTTGATGCTCTTCTCTCAGTCACGTGTTTCTAAATACAGGACTTGACAAGGGTGACTATGTTGCTGCCATTTTCGTGGATCTGAAAAAGGCATTTGATACGGTGGATCATGAGCTTTTACTTCGTAAACACGAATTATATGGCATTCACGGGAAACCAAATCAACTTTTTAGGAGTAACTTAAAAGGGAGATCTCAATTTAAATACATCTGGACTAAAGAGACACTATGCACTATATGCTGATGACACAATTCTACTTTACTCGGGATGCAAAAAAGATTAAATAGAGAATACCATTAATGAGGATCTAAGTACATATCATTCGTGGTTAAGTAATGATAAGCTAGCGCTAAATACTTCTAAGACCAAATATATTATTTTCAAACAGAAGAATAAGGAAGACATTAGCATTGATATAAGAATTAATAGCGAAAAACTAGAGAGAGTAGCGGAATTCAAATATCTTGGACTCATCATCGACCAACGATTAACGTGGCTGTCGCATATAAACAACTTAAGAAGACAATTAGCTCCTGTTATTGGATTACTGAGAAGATATGAAGGATTCCCAAGCAACATCAAGCAAATGGTGCTAAATGCACTCGTTCTGTCGAAACTACATTACGGAGAAGTAATCTGGAGCCAGTCATCAAAACAACACCTCAATATCATCTCCAGGTTGCTTACCAAGGCTTATAAAAATATGCTAAATCTACGAATACGTACACCAACCAGATTCGTGTACCAGTAAGCGAAAGCATTAACATTTACAGAAATCGTTGAAGCAGAGAAAGCTAAGTTTATTTTTAAATGCTTGAATTCAAATTCGTCGTCATATATTCAATTTATGAAAGTATCCCAGAAAAATCACTACAATGCTAGGAACGCAAATCAATTTATAATACCTTTTGCAAGAACGGATCGTCTAAAGAATGACGCTACGAATGATGCCTTGCGTTTATACAACAATTTCCCAGATTCAGTTAAGGATGCAAACTCACTTATAGTTTTTAAAAAAAGGCTTAAAGAATATTTATTTAACAACGATTGAATCTCAGTGCAATAAATTTCTACATCGCATCTTAGGGCCTTTCTTGACCTTATCGTCGAGATTGTATAGCAGAAAGATATTATTATGGAGAACCTCAGTCCAATAAATTTCAACAAAGCATCTAAGGGCACTTTAAACCCTATCGTCGAGATGCTTGAAAAGGCAGCTATCTTTATAAATCAGAGTTTTTTTTCCCACGGCGTATTACAAAGTTTTTATTTATCTCTGAGAGCTGATCACAAAATGGACAAGATGAAATTAATACGATAACTTCACATAATTTCTGTGCGCCCTTATACCGATGGCCTAATCATTGTCTTGGTGGCACACCTGAGGAAACGACGAAATGTGAAGTGCAGGTCGTCACCAGAGAAGGTTTTTTCGGGCTTTTCTTGAAGATATTTTCTGTATTTTGATCCTTCAGACGGACTCCCTACTATAACATCTTTCACCAATTTTGCTGCATCTACTCTTCTTTTGGCTCGGAGGCTCATCTGCGTAGCATAGCCTCACTCTTCGGGATCAAACTGTTGACGAATATTTTTTGTCCTCCTTCGCTTTGTCCGGTCACTCAATTCTTGGAAGAAAGATTTCGACAAGGGATGGCCAGTGCTGCTTGTCGAAGATCTTGTTTCGGTCACTTAATTCTCGCAAGGAAGATTTTGACAAGAGGTGGCCAGTGCTTCTTGTCGAACATCTTGTTTTAGAGTTGTCGCGGTCATTGGCGCTTTACCTACATTATTGTCATTTTCGCTAGTGAAAACAACCTTAGTTTTAAGCCACTCAGCATTTTTGTCCGAAACAGCTCGTCCCGTCTTGTGGGCATTATTCCACCTTTTCTTTAAGTCGGAAAATAATTTTCTGAGTCAATTTTTAGAGTCTGCGTCGAAAGTTAATGGAATGTTGTGTTTTCCAGAAAACGACTGTTCAGTAACGAAGAAGTAGCTATCAGAACCCTAAAAATTTTGTCTGTAATTAGTTCAAAAAAATTTCTTCCTGGTTACACAAATTCGCTGTTTTGTGACTCCATTTCCGAGATCAGTAACTGGAAAAATATATTCCTTCAATTTTTTGTGGTTGTGTCGTATAATTGAAAATTTCGTCAGATAAGAAAAATTTTAACTATTTAATAATATAACCAACTACTTAAAAAAAATGAAGGTTACAGATATCATCTTACTTGCTACCCTAAAATTTTATACTACACTTAGGTTTCGATTAATAATAATAAATATGACAGGTTTTGTTACATCATAAAGACAGTATTTTTTTAAATTACTTGAACAAATTTTTTCTCAACAGACAGCTATTTGTTGATTAGTTTGAACTGGTTAAACGGTTGAAGAAAAAGTTGGCGATTTTAGAGTAATAATAACGTGCACTAAACATTGAGCGTTTTAGAGCGCATCTGTACATTACATCTGTAATAATGTCTCAAGGCCAAACCGGCAGCTTTCGGCAGCAAATTTTGAGGTATATTTTAGGAAAATGTATCAATTTCCATACCAACTTAAAAACTGGGCCTGACATAGCAAGATTTTTTTTTAAAGTCTATTTCTATCATCTGAAAATAACATGACGATCAAGAAACCGCATGTCAATCCTTCAATTGTTTATAACTTTTATCTTTGTCACATGTATTTATGTTTTACTATTTTTTGAAGTAATTACATTCACAAGAACAATCCACGTTGTTTTATTCGATCCGGTCACTCCATTCCAAAACAATACACTTTAAAAATCAATTTTTCTTTAGTCGCGGTGTGCAGACATATTGATGCGTTTGACGTCTGTGAAGGTGACTGGAAAGAACAGGTTAAGAAGAGCACCTCTCCTCCACTATCGATCTCAAATGATGCTAGGGGTACCACTACACTCATTTGAAATTTGAAATGTGTCCGGAAAATTTTTTTTTCGGCATTATGGCTAGCTTTTTGGAATTTTCGACCACTGTGCGCCGTAGCCGGGTTGGGGTTTTACAAAAATTAATTATAAGGCATTGTGCTATTTATTTTCTGTAAAAATGAGAATTTACTATTCCATATGGTCCATCAAATCTAGGCTCCTTTATTCTAGAATGGAGCCTAAAGGAAAAATCATCATCTTATGGCGTGACAACCCAAGCCGAGCCTTGGCGTTTGTGATTAATCTCCTTCAATTACTATAGTTCCGCCACCTTTTCCGCCAGTTATGTACTCCCAACAAGGATCTGCTGTCCCATCGAGTCCTCCATCTTCCCACTGGACGTCTACCTTGTGCTCTACTCGTCAATATTCTTTGGGTAGCTGGTTTTCTTCCATTCATTCTACATGGCCCGCCCATTGCAACTAACGTAAATTTACACATACTGTTCCTTGTTTAAGAGTCGATTTTCCGGAGCACATTGCGTTCAAATATGTCCACTACGTTTTCGGAATCGCTCTTTAGGGTCCATGTACATGTTTCACTTCCATATTACAGCACAGGTTTGATTAGTGTTTTGTAAATGCAGAGCTTATTTTGTCTGTGCACAACTCTGGACGTTAAAATGGGAGTGCCGAGTAAAAGGCTTCATTTGCGGCGTTAATGAAACGTTCAATCTCGTCCTTTTTGGGGCCTTGGGGGGAAAACCATAAATAAACCATTAATAAAGAAAACGTAACATAAAAAATTCTACTCGTTCTGTTGTTATCTGTTCACACCTGGCTGGACTGAGGAGGTTTCCGTCCTATACCATTTCCACAAATTCATCAGAAATCTGCTTGAAGTCAACTCATCTACATTTACATTAGTTTCATGATCCCATTGAATTTTCCAGCCAAAAGACCGCGGAGTAGAGAAGAAAGATGTGAATCAATTAACTCTCAATTAACAAATCTGGAGTTAACTACTATAAAATTATGTTTGTGTAAGAACTTAAAAATGTTAATAATACAGTTCAACCCACTTAAAGTGGAATTCTGTAGTTTGCGTATTAAGTATACATAGCTGAGGGCTTGCTACATCGGAGATCATCACTATTAAGTTGTATGAGGGCATATTTATATATTTGCAACTTGTAAATACTATTACTAATAAAAAGAAGAAAAATCAATCCCAAATTTGTAATTTGTTTAGTTTGTATGGTTATAACTAACATTCAAATCAATGTTTAAACACTTACACATATATGCATATTTCCAATTCAAGACCTGTTTGGCTCGAAAAAAATTTAATAAACTTTTTGAAAAGGTTTTTTTTTAACGTAATTCCCTTCAGATTAAGATATAACTGAAGTATGATCAAACGAACCTATCGATGTTCTGTGTCAAACGCGTATTTGACGAAGCCCAGCTCTGTACAAAACTTCGACATTGAAAGACTCTAAACGGAATCTGAAGCAAAAAATTACACGGAGTCCGTCAACAACCAGCTAGCTCCCATCCTATTGGAGTATCGCTAAAAACATGGGAAGTGAAAGAACCGATTAAGACTGTGGCAGAACAGACTGTCGTAATCGAGCAGCCCACCAAGGCAAACTGCTTCAAGAATCTCCACGAAAAGGACCCTGGGAGATAAATATTCGCAATCATTAAATTGTTCCCCCTACTTCAACAACTCATACTACCCGCAAACATCTCTTCCTGATCTGCTGGCTGCGTCATTCCTGCCCGGTCCTAGAAATATGAACAAGCCTTTATTTAGTCGGTGTTTGTTACTTTTTGGAATTGATATACTCTAGTACTAGTCGGTGTTTGTTATTTTTCTAAATAGATATGCTCTACCTGTAATTTTGCGGAATTGGACGGTATTAGCTGGAGCAGCTTGATTGACTTTGCTTGTAGCAGAAATCCAGGCATATGTTCGACTTGCTTCCCATATCGACGCATTCATAAAATGACCTGGGTATTACCGGATGGCAACACACAAAACCAGATCGTATCTCAAGAACCTCCTTAATTCTCCGCATAGATCCAGAACATCGGAGCATATAGATGTATGCGGAGGGGCTCCATTGGCCCCACCAACTCTGGATGAAGCTTGTTCCATCATCAAAGCCCAAAAGAATTATAAAGCGCCGGGCATCGATGAGATTCTAGTGGAGATCATCCAATATGGAGGTAGTAGTATTCATCAAGCTTTTCACAAAATCATCCAGCACATTTGGCAACAAGAACATATGCCGAAAGAGTGGAGCCAATCAATTATATTCCCTATCCACAAAAAAGGTGACAAGCTACAGTGCGAAAACTATAGAGGCATATCACTGCTTTTCTAAAATCTTAGAAAATAAAATTAAATCATACGCCAACAGTATTATTGGGGAGTATCAATTATTCACAGTCAAGCAGGTACCTGAAAAATGCTGGGAGTTCAACATAGATGTACACCAAATTTTCGTCGACTTAAAATAAGCATACGGATGTATTGATCGTAACGCACTGTACCAAATAATGCTTTACTTTGGCATCCCAGCAAAATTAGTCCGTCTTACCAACATGACAATGACGTCGACGACCTCCCAAATCCGCATCTATAACCAACTCACCGAGTCATTTGACACAAATATCGGACTAAAGCAGGGAGATGGGCTGGACCCATTGCTATTCAATTTGGCTCTAGTGTGCGTCATACGGAAGCTACCTATCGATACGCGAGGCACATTACTATACAAGTTGAGCCAAATAGTAGCGTATGCGCATGACATCAACATTTTGTCATGATCATTAACAACTGCCAAAGAACTTTTCCTGAAACTCAACAGCAAAGCAAAACTAGAAGGGCTACAAATCAAAGAGAATAAAACAAACTTCATGACGCAGTCGAGGAAAAATACCTCAAATACACAAAATATCACACTTGGCGAATACTGTATCGAAAATGTTCGTGAATTTGTGTATTAAGGCGCCAAAATAACGAAAACGGGCAATGAAAGAGACAAAATACACCGAAGAAAACAGCTCGCAAATAAAATATTCTATTCACTTTTGACGACCTTGAAGACCAGCTGCATACACAGGGAAACGAAGCTCAAAGTGAAACATGGACCCTAACCCAAGCATCCAAAAATATATTGAACGCCTTTGACCGACAGGTCCTGAGGCAAAAAATCGGAGCGAAACTAGACGGGGACTAATGGCGAATTCGATACAACCATGAGTTCTATGAAATTTTTGACGAACTGGAGGTCTCAACGATTATTAGACTGCGGAAGCTGCAATAGGCTGGCCACATGAATCATAAGGACGAACAACGGATACCCAAAAAGTTATTCGTTGGGAGAACTGCAGACCGGAGACCAGTGGGGAAACCAAAGAAACACAGGTGTGACACGGTCGACGAAGACAGTTCATTGCTGTTCGGATTTCGGAATCTGAGGCCGCGGTCAATGGACCGAGATAGTTGGAGGCACTATTTGCAGGAAGCGAAGGCCCTAGAAGTGCTGAAGAAGAATATCCAAAATGTCGCCCTTTGCGAATACAGTATTGAAAATCTGGCCAAATTTGTATATTTAGGCCCCAAGATAACGATGACCGGTTAAAAAAGAGATGAAATTCGCTAAAGAATATAGTTGGCAAATAAAAACTGTTATTCAGTTTTGATGATATTAAAGGTCAGCTGCATACCAGCGCAGTCCATGAAGTGTAGTAGTTAGAGTGCTCTCTGCGTAAGCTGATGGTCCTTGGTTCGAAATCCGTTGGACATAACGTGATTTGTTCCCAGTAATTCATTGAACGGACTATGAGCTCGTTCAGTTATAATACGTACTGGCTTCAAATTAGAACGGATAATAGCTGGGTGAAAATATCAACGGCTATAGCAGGATACTGACCATATCACTTTCCCGAGCGCGGATACATTCCATTAAGATAATGAGATACTCTAACTTTCTCTATCCCGAAAGAGGCTGTAGTGCTAAAGTCAAAAACAAACAACAGATTAGATAGCTAAGTGGCCAGCGCATCTTCCTGCTTCAGTGCGATGTTTATATCAAGGGACATAGGTGGTTATCGACGTCTTTTATCATTTTGGTAAGATGGACCAATTTGGTTGGGATACCAAAGCAAAGCATTATTTGGCACAGTATGTTACGATCAATACTGTCGTTTGCTTGCTTAAAGTCAACGAAGATTGAATGTACGTCTATGTTGAACTCCTAGCATTTCTTAAGTACCTGCTTGACTGTAAAAAATTGGTATATCGTTGATCTACCAGCTCTAAAGTCCCTTAATACTGTCCGATAATACTAGTGGTGTATGACCTGACACAACTACCTGTCGATACACGAGATACATTACTATACAAGACGAGCCAAATGGTAGCCTATGCGGACGATATCAACATTTTATCACGATCGTTAACAACTACCAAGGAACTTTTCTTGAAACTTGACAGCGAAGCAAAACAAGTAAGACTACAAATCAGTACACAGTTCATCGCTGCTGGGATTTCAAAAGTAGAGGACTCGATCAATGGAACGAGACACTTGAAAGCAAGATTTGCTGGAAGCGAAGGCCCGGGAGAGGTTATAGTGCTACGAAGAAGAAGAAAAAGATCTGATTTACCTTTCGAAGTTCTTTGAAAATATTTTGTACACTATACCAAGTGTGACAATTAAGTAATAAGACCAGTTTTATTGCCGCGCTTGTGGTAAACCTACGCCCTTCAACCTCTCTTCTTCTTCTTGGGCATCCTTCTCCTCTCCATTGATATATTGACCATTGCTCTAGCTTGTTTAGTTCGCCTGCTGTGTCGTGTTGAGTAGACGTGTATTGGTGGTGCTCGTCACGAAAATGGAGAAACGAAATCAAGAGCACCGCGTCGCGATAAAATTTTGTCCCAGATTGGGCTTCAGAAACGTACGCTAAAATTGTAAAAGTGCATGGTGATAGTGCTCTTAGTCGCGCCCAAGGTTTCGATAGCACGAAAAGTTTAAGAAGGGGCATGAAAGCGTGGAAGACGAGGCACGGAGCGGGAGACCAGTCGAAATGTGGACTAACGCAAATGCGCATTGTGTGCGCACCCTAATCCGTGAAGATCGGCGTTTAACAGTTCGAATGTTCGCCTCACAACTGGGTATGAACCGTGAAACAGACGGACAAATTTTAACCGACGATTTGGGGATGAAATAGTTGTGCACGAAGATCATGACACCGCGCCGTGCCACACCACCCTCAGCGTGTCCCAGTATTTGGTCTCTAAAGGGATCGCCGTGCTGCAACAGTCGCCTTATTCGCCGTAACTTTTTTTTGTTCCGTAGAACAAAATTGGTGGTCAAAGGAACCCATTTTGAGTCGATTACGGACATCCAGGCGGCCGTTACGAGGGTACTCGCGGACATCCCAGTCGAAGCGTTCCAGAAATGTTACGAAGCATGAAAACCCTGCTGGAATCATTGTAGAGCTGCCCAAGGGACTACTTTGAAGGGGGTGGCAGAATTATAGAATAATTTTTGAATATACGGTTTTCATGGAATCAGTCACATGACTTAATTGTCACACCTCGTACATAGTGGTGATATTGACTAGCTCCGCCTGTTTGACACATGTTCTTGTTACCAAATGTGCTGGATGACTTTATTGATAGCTTTGTGAATACCGCTGCCATCATATTGGATGAGTTCCACTGCAATTTCATTGATGCTTGCTGTTTTATTATTCTTTTGGGCTTTGATGGTGGAACAAACTTCATCCAGGGTTGGTGAGGCCAATAGAAAGTCTCCGGGAATATTTATATGCTCCGATATTCTGGAGGTGTACGGAGGACCTAGAAAGTTGATGCCCACGTTTCTTTAATCTTGCTATCATTATTTATTTATTTATTTATTTATTAGCCAAGCAAGGCACTGGTACAAGAAATAAAAATATACAAATTTTGTACGCTAACTCACAATAATTACTTAAAAAATACAAATTAAAATTAATTAGATTGATACAATAAAAAACTGGTGTCAGGGTTGGATACATGATGGGATTAAGATGCTAGGGCATTTGATAGCAGAGCTTTGAAATGGGTTCTGGACATGTCTGGGGAGTAATGCGCACCGTGTGAATTAAATGTTTTGCAACATCTATTGATAGGCTCATTATCGGCATAGATTGTGTGGTGCCGCTCTTCCACCAACAGACGAGAGTGCCTAGTGACTCGCAAGGGCTCATGTACTTTTATTTTATTAGTTAAAAATGGAACATTTATCGAGCCTCTGAGGACATCAAACGCGAAACAGCAGGTTATCGTTATTCTCCGGGAAGCAAGTGATGGCATATTCAAAATTTGCAGCCTGTGCTCGTAGGGGGGTAAATCCTGAAAATTTTTAGGATCATATAGCGACCTCAATGCAAACAATACAAACTGTTTTTGAACCGAGTCTGTCAATGTGGACATGAAAAACAGGATCCCAAATAAGACAAGCATATTCAAGCATTGGGCGAACTAACGCGACGTACAACGTCTTAGATACCCAAATATTTTGAAACTCTTTGGATCGACGTTTGATGAAGCCAAGTAGCTTATTGGCCCTAGAGATAACTTCATCGTAATGCAAGTTGAATCGAAGTTTATTGTCCAACATAACACCGAGGTCTACGACGCTGTTCACTCTGTTAAGTTTGTGGTACTTGAGATGATAATCGCAAGCAAGAACGGAGTTTTTACGGGAAAAACTTATTACCACACATTTTTCGAAATTCAGAGAAAGTTGGTTTTTTTCTGACCATTCTAAAAGAGAGTTTACCTTGTTTTGAAGGAATGCCGTGTCCTTAGGAGACGTTACTACATTGAATAGCTTAAGATCGTCGGCATAAAATAGATGGGGAATATCAGACAGCATAACAGAGAGATCAGAAATAAAGATGTTAAAAAGTAGGGGACCAAGATGGCTGCCTTGAGGTACACCAGAGCAAACATTTATTTCTTTGGACACAAACCCTTGAAATTTGACAAATTGGGTCCTATTTTTGAGATATGAGTCGAACCAGTCTAGCAAAGGACCACGGATTCCGAAGATTTTTAATTTGTTTGCTAAAATTTCGTGGTTAACACGATCAAACGCTTTGCTGAAGTCAGTGTAAATCGCATCAATTTGGTTACCTTTTTCCATTTCACAGAGGATACTAGAAACCATTACTGTAAGATTTATAAGTGTTGAGCGATTTTTTCGGAAACCATGCTGTTGATCGTTTAGCAGAGGCTCAATGATGGGCGATATTTTTGAACAGACTATTTTTTCAAAAAGTTTAGGAATTGCTGATAGTATTGCAATGCCTCTGTAGTTTTCAACTGATGCCTTATCTTTACTTTTATATATTGGAATCAAATGGGATGTCTTCCATATCGTTAGGAAAATTCCAGAAGAGAGGTATTTATTGAAAATAATATGCAGAGGAAGAATCAATTGCTCTTTACAGTGAAACAAGAAGCGATGAGGGAGTAAATCAGGACCAGGCCCTTTATTGATGTCAAGTGCCTCTATTGCGTTGGATATATCATTTTCAGAAATGCAGAGTTCCTCGATGGGAGACGCTGAGTTTTCGACTGAAGAAGGTATGTAGGATGAGGAGTTGGTTGGACAGTACACGGATTGAAAATGACTTGCGAAGAATTCGCAGATGTCTACGGGATTGCACGAGCTCAAGTCTTGATACACCATAGAATTGGGAAAACCTTGGGACTTACGTTTAATGTTTACAAAATCAAAAAACTTTTTTGGGTTATGGATAATGTTTTCACCAATTATGTTAACGTAAGAATGATATGCTTCTCGAGATTTGAGTTGCAATTCTTTAACTAGCGCATCATATTTATTTTTCATTTCTTGGCTAACGTTGGATCTTTTTTGAATTAATTTGTGGAGCTTATTCCTTTGGTTTCTTAAATACCTAAGGTCGCCATCAAGCCAAGGCTCAGAGAGCTTATTAGGTCTTTGTAAAAAATTTTTTTACAAAGACCTACTAGTTTCGCGACCTGTCTGTCCGTCTGTCCGTCTGTCCGTCTGTCCGTGCGTCACAGCTGATTTCCTCAGAAACTATAGAAGCTAGAATGCTCAAACTTTGTGACAAGGTCAGAAGTGATGGTCTCTCAAAAGTTAAGGACTTAACAAAAATTTAAAAAATGTTGAAGGGGGGTCCCCCCTAATATCGAATTGGCCCTTAAAATTTTTTTTTAAACAAAGGTAGTCGAGTGGAGTATCAAATGAAAGGTCTTGATTAGAACTTCTAGAATCTGAAATAAAAAAATCATTTGATGAATTAGGGGGTCCACGGGAAGGCAAAATGTACCCAAAATTTGTGTCCCCCCCCCCTCGCGATTGGACACCTTTCAGCCGAAAAATCTGAAAATTATCACGAATGTGGACCTTAATGAGTACAAGGGCAACAAATACCTTAGAAATCAACATTCGCTCAACTTTGTTAATAATAGTATGATTTGTAGATTTTACATTTTTGCCCATAAAATCAAAACGGTGCCTTTAAACTTCTTGAAATTTCGCAGTTATATAGACTGACATAAGATATATATGTTCACAAAACTTAATTGAGATCGAATCATAATCAAGTGAGATATAGCCATTTCAATTATATGGAATTACAACAACGATAACACGTGTTTATGGTTCATATAGGGTTTTCCAATAAGAGGTGCAATTTTGATATTAAAAGAAAAATGTCATTTTTTAAAATAAATGATCGGATGTTTAGTTCATTATAAAGAAGAAAATATGCCGTTAATAGCAATAACTAACATTGGGCAAATAGCTACTAAGACACGCTTACAGGACCATATCCTCTTCATGAAATTTTCCATAACCAAATCGCAAAGTGGCTGCCCTATGTCCTCGATAGCCTCACGAATTTCATCTTTGAGATCTTGAATCGACGCTGGGTTATTGGCGTAGGCCTTCTCTATCACGTGGCTCCAAAGGAAGAAGTCGCAAGGTGTTAAATCAGAAGATCTATTCAAAATAACACCTCTTATTGGAAAACCCTAAATATAATTAAAATTGACTTAGGTTCTTTTATTTTCTTTCAATTTTCATGAAAATTTAAGGAATAGTGTTTAACTTGAACATGTTCAATCGGCCGAGCATTCAGAAAAATCATTTAAGCTAGATTAAAATGGCGGCTGCACTGTGATTATGAAAGAAAATGTGCATCTTTTGTATAAATTTGAACGATTTCATATCTAAGTATTGGATGAATAATTCAAGTTATCGATTCACGCCATTAGAAAACTTGCTACTAACGCTAGGATGTTTACAAAGACCTTCTGGTAGGAGCACTCTCCTGCTTACTCAACTTGTTTTTCTTTTTAATTTTGGGCACGTACCTCTCAACGGCGTACATGAATATATTGTAGAAACAATCTACTGCGTCGTTAGTACCTAACGTTGAAAGCGTACCAGTCCAATCAATAGTATGAAGATGATTGTTAATGCTATCATAGTCAGCATTATGGAAGTCAAAAACGATAGAATTATTGTAAGAAAGATGGTATTCTCTATCCGTAGTGGCTAATTCAAGAGAAATTGCGGAATGGTGTGGGTGTTAGAAAACAAATGCTCCACATCGCTAGTTGGAATCACCACAACTTCGTCATACGCATTTGTAAAAATGAGATCTAACCAATTACCATGAAGGTTGGGGGTCGAAGCAACTTGCTGCAAATCATTGCCATACATGGTGCTAATAATGTTGAAGTCTATACTGTCTAGAAAATTGACTGGGAGGAGTCCATTATCAGATTCATCGACAGTGAATGTCAAATTCAGTCGATTAAAATCCCCAGTGATGATTTTTATGTCTTCTTCATTGATGGAAGCAGCTAGTGACGGTATTATGTCACACGCATTATTGTAAACTTCTTCATTGGATCTTGGAGGGATATAAAAAGCCCCTTTATACAAGTTTACATTCGCAATTTTGATACGAACAATTTTATGCTGGTAGGAATTGTTAGAGACAGTACTGACGGGCTCACTGAAAACCGAATTTTGCACTGCAATCAAGACTCCTCCTCCGCGCGATTGCCCAGTGCTGTGAGAGTCCCTGTCGTCTCTAACAATTGACCAGTTTCCATCCAGAATCTCTTCATTGACAAAAAACTCATTCAACCACGTTTCAGTTAAGGTAAGAACGTTGAAATGGCATGATTTGGCGTCCAGATAAAGTTTGTTAATTTTCCCTCTCATACCACCGCAATTATGGTAAAAGAGGTTGAGGCGTTTAGAAGTGAGTGCGTTATTGGGGACGAAAAAATTTACGATGTTGCTCTCTAGATCGTTGAAGTGCTGATATATAATTGGAGCTCACATGCGACGCGTAAGTTTGCAGATCTTTATTAGTTTGTGCTGATATTATTCCTAACTCTTCGTGGTATTTGATATAAATCCTACGGAGGGCCCCAATATCTATAGGAAGGCCTTCCCGCTGGATCATAACCATAATGTTTGTCTTTGTTTTGCCATCAATGCTCGTTGTGTCCGGAGCCTTGTACATGTATAAAGCCTAACATTTTCAAAAATTTTATGATCTCTAAGTCGGGATAAGAGATATTTGCCTTCCATATCATTGCTGGCATTGATTGTGGCTTTCACCACTTGAGGTATGAGCGGGTTCAAAAATGAATTCGTCTCAGGAGATGGTAAGGTGGAGACTTGTACACCACCATGTACAAAATTAGAGTATTTATCCACGGATCCCCTGTTTTCAGCGGCTAAAGTTGAGGTTAAAGAATTTTCGCACTGAACAATGGAGCTGTTTTGTTGCAAATTTCTAATAGTGCTATCACTTGGTGTTTCAGAAGTTGAGTGATGCTCTAAGAGATCATCCGTTGGGAGATTAGGAGGGGAGCCATGACTTATTTGATTGGAATCTGGATTAGGATTAACATTAACATTGTTTTGATTTAATGTATTATTAATATTAATATTTTTGGTATTTAGTCTACGTGTTATTTCTTTTACCGAAAATTTATTACTTAAATAAATACTTGGGTGCTCTGAATTTGTTGATCTTTTTGCGGCTTGCCATTTGCTAAACACCATACCATTCCAGACATACTTTCCATTCTTGGCTCTTAGGTTTGTAAAAAGCCATGCATACCTGCTTGGTATAAAAACTTTGAAAGCCCGTCGATGTTTATTCCGATGCGGTAACTCCTCCACTTTGCAGCTTTGTATTTTGAGATCTCGTTCGAATAACTGCTGCAATCCGATGGCATCGAGTTTAGTTGATACTTTTCTAAGATAGAAAATCTCCCAGGACGCTTGGTTGGTAAACTCCAATTTCCTGATTCTGTTTCTCCAGTCATCCTCAGACCAAAATGTGCCCAGTTTAAAAATTTGAGATTGAACGACTGGAACTTGAATCGAAGGTGTTCGTGTAGCGGCATCGACATTTAATTCCAATGTATGATCATGAGCTTCGTGTGTATTAGCACTGATAGGATATATAGCAGTTTTTTGAGCAACTGTAAAGCTTTTTACCTTTTCTTCCAAAGTGGCAAATTGTTTTTGCAGTCCTTCGATTTTTGTTAACACTTGAGAAAGGTGTGCATCGTTTTGCTGATGTGGTATTTTATTCGATATATTGGCCAGCAACTCCTTCATCCTGTCTTTGTTCAAAACTTCAGTACTCGGCGGATGTAAATTCGAAATCAGGTTTTTCATCGCAATAAGACGTTAGTCGACTGATTCTAGAGCTCTAATTATATTATTATTGCTGCTTGAGAGCTTTGTAGCAAGTTCATCAAAGCAGGTTGCCATTTCCACGAAGCTTTCATCGTTTGCTCGGGATTTCGAACTCTGGCGGGCAATTAATTGGTCCTTTTCATTCATGAGGACATCTATGTGATCAGTTATTTGATCATAGAAAGTTCTGAATTTGTCCTCAACGTTTTGGCAGTCTGAACAAATAAAATGTGCCTCCAAATAGGGAGGAAACCACTCCCTTGGCGCATCCATACAAACCCCATGTAGTTTTCTCCTGCAGAAATTTTTGCATATCACATATTTAAACGTCTGATCGAATGCTACACAATTAGCAAGATCACATTTACAGTTCATTGTTTAATATATATATATGCTATTCAATGTCAAGGTCGTGTGATTACTATGTATGGCACACAATACTAGAACAAACACTTAATTCGCACAAATTGCAGACACAGCACAAAACAGTTAAATCAATTAATAATCGCGAAATTATTAAGCGTTCGAATATGCTTACAATATATCGATAGCAGAAATTGGTTCACTGGTGTAAGTCGATTTTTAATTTATGGCGCAATTGGGTCACCTTAATGTAACTTTACGTAATTCTCGACAACGCGGAGAAAATATAAAACATTAATAAGAAGTTATTTTTTTTATAATATAAACTAATTTAACACTTTACACTTTTTGGATTTTAACGTGTCACTAATTGATTTAATGTATCTCTAATTGATTCCATGAATTTTGCGGAGCGAATCTAAAACACGTCCACGCACTTCGACGGTTGATATCACTCCGATGATGCGATGATGTTGCCGATGTCATCTCAGTATAGCGAGTTCTTGGGCTGTTAACCCCATTTCATGCTTTTCACTACTTTGTATCGTGGTCTTGTGTTGTTGCTCGCTTGACTTACATTGATTAGTCGTCCTAGTATTTTTTTTCCTTAATTTGAATTATCTTATTCCTTACTCTTTGAGATCTTTATTATTTTAAGTGTTAATATTTTAACGTTCATAATGTCTATGTAACCATTTTGTATTATAACTGTGCTAATGTTCTTTGTCATTGTTCTAGTTAAGTGATAGAAATTCTACCCAATAAAGCAACAATATAGCATATGTAATATTTTTAGCAGAGGCATAAACAAATTAGCTTTAGCTTCTGCAAAAACCGAAAAGAATAAAGCTTTTTGTAACTTTATTATCATATGTGAAGTGTGATGACGATGGAAAGCATCGTCATATCTTTATCAATCGAATTACTATGGTATCTGTAATTTGATAAACACAAGCATTATATTGTGTCAAAATCACGAAAAGAAAGAAAGACCTCTTATACAACCGCGTAAAATTTTTTGGTTTTAATTCGTTCACTTGGTTTTGTTTTAAGTGTATCACATGTAGTTTTACAGTTAGTTAAATATGGCGGATACCCCTGTTTACTTTTTGCCAATATACAATCCTGTAAGTTGTTTGTGCAAGTGAGACAAATACAAAGCCGATTAAGAACAGAACTAGTTACCAAATTGGAAGACTGCAATTTAAATTAGTGATAAACTATATTTAAAAAAATAAGAAATTAGAAGCCTTAATTTTAAAACAAGTTACCTCTAATTTATATAGAATTTAGTGCTCGCAATTTGAAGAAAATGCATTCAATTCTCCGAATATTTACAGCCAGTACCCTTTCTGGGGAGTATTCCCGGAGGACTAAAAGTTGGCATGAAGTTAACAATAAAAGGTATAATGACACAAACTCCAAAAAGATTAACAATTGATCTCCAGGATAAACGCGATAATAATCAAACAAGCCTAGCGCTTCATTTAAGTATCCGACCATTTGAATTTATGATAGTTAGAAACCATTATCAAAACTGTAAGTGGGGGGTTGAAGAACGCATCGGGGGATGTCCAATACAGCCCGGACAAGCGTACACTATTGAAATTATCATGTCGCAAGGATGTTATTCGATATTTATCAATGGCGATCACTTTTGTGAATTTTATCATCGACTTCCCATGGAGAGCCTCTCATTCATTAGAATCGGAGGTGCAACGATGCTTCGGTACATAGGAAAGGAGATAAATGTGACAACACCTAGGCGTCTGATGGCACCAGTTTCCAGTAAGAGCACAGATAAATCAGGAAAATATTTCCAGGAAAAACCTGGTAAGTTTTTTCAGTGTTTCGAGTTATAATTTTTAACATGCTTTGCTTCAGGTCGAAAAGCGTGATTAGATGGATATAGAAAGACAAACCATACAAGATGAATGGTATTTATGTGATATAATTGAAATTACATCGTATTTACGTGCAATGTATATCTCTTACTTTGTTGATTATAATAATGATTTATCATAACAAACCTATAAATGTTTTTCCATTGAAAACGTCATTAACAAAAAATTTTATTATCATTTGAAATAGAAATCTTTTCCAGGCACCAGAAGAATTCAAAAGAAATGTAAATAGGTTTATTATTAACGATAGATATCTCCTTTACCGTGATTTGAATGCTTTGCATCAGCAATGGAACTGTGCGCGTTTGAATACGATAGGCCGAGCTCTTTATAGCCTAATGACTCAACATAACATCTTTGTACATTCATCAAGCGAGCCAACATATTACTCTCATCGAGGAGTTGGTTCAACTTCGGACGTTGTACTCAGCGATGGAAGCTCTAATTGCACGCTCTTTGCTCTTCACATTTACCTGTATTTTTTTTCAATAAAAAATGGCAAATGTGTTGAAAGACAATATTAAACGGCTCTTCAATACAAGTAACCGAATTGGCTTAGGTTCAAGAGGTTCATAAGCGATAGCATTTCTTTGACTCCAAGCAATGCAACTTCCATCAAAACTGTGGCTGAAATAGATACACAAACATCTAAACTTAACAAAATTATTTGGGAAGCAATCGAAAGTAGCACACCTACGAAGATTATTCGCTAAAAATCCATAGAATTGGATGTAGAAACCCTTAAGGGGTGCTAAATCGACTCCCACATCAACTTGAAATAAGTAATGGTATTTGTGAATATTCTAACGTAAGAAAAGCTGACCTCCTCGCTGATACATTTTATTCAAGCCACAATATCACCAAAGATATGCATAGCATTGCCACAGAGATTGTGGTTGCTAATCGTCTAAAATCTTTACCTCTATATACATAGCTCTCTTCCTGCCTCTGAAATGGTTAAACCAACCAAATTAATAACAATGCGAAAGAGGCTGAAGATCAAAAAGGCACCTGGCATTGACAATATACCAAACACTTAGCTATGCTAGCATAAATTGAAATAAATTAAAGCTGGATTCTTTTCTCTCCAATCTTTTAACTTTCAAATATTTGCTTAAAGTCTCTTTTAGGCAGTAGATCTTGAAAGTTTGATTTGCTAGCATTTACCGTTAGATTAATTGCATTTCGTAATTCTGTTGAAAAGAATTGAATTAATAATCGAACTGAGAAAAAATTATGACTAATACGTACATATAGCCAGAGCTAGAGAAATATAATTGTAGTTCCTTACAATTTTTCTGTTCGCTTTTCGGCTTATTGAACGACTGTTAAAATCCCAAAGCGATAAACTCTGCTACATCCTGAATTCTTGGAAAATAAACACAATGATCCCACGGGCTAGACCTCATACTGCAATATCCGGACAAAGCGAAAGTAAACAATAATCAATATGTAACACAAAAGAATGGAAAGGATGAGGGCTACCTGTGGATATGGAGTACCGAAGCTTACAAGCAAGCAAACAAACAAACAAGCAACTACGCGAGACTGCATTGAATACTCTATTCAGGGTATTTCTATTAGGATCTGGGGTCCCATAACGTTGCGAAACATTCGATTTTTCCAGTACTTCCAATATCATGCTTCAGTAAACGAATACCCTATTCGTTCTAGTTTACACATATGGTGCATATTCAGGAACTGGGACGTACGTGAACATACATACATATGAGTACATGTATGGAAATATCTGCATCCTTCTTCGCTCCCCTTCCGCTGATCCCTTGTGAACATTGTTCGTGGTGTGGTTTTCGCTGAGTGAATGGTTTTTACTCGCTTCTAGCAATTCGCTTGTACACATCCACCTTCATGCTGAAATCATGTAAATAATATAACGAGCGCTTGATAATCCCGGACCAGTAGTACTCGTTTCTACCAGCAAAAATTGCACATTTCGCCGGGAGGATGTTAAATATTTGATCTCAGCACTTTTCTTCGATTTCAATCATATCAATATGGTGACGTGAATGGAATACAAAATATCTTTTGCTAGAGACATTGGGAAAATTGAATTTACCAGCTCCCGTAAAAGAAAATTTAATGACGTCTTAGCGTGTGAAAATTGTTCCAAAAGAGAAGTCTGTAGAAAGCTGTTAACGCGCGAACATTACCCTCAGGACCACTAACAAATCACAAGAGAAGGATTGTTAAGAGTTCTTTATTAAATGCTTCAATCGATGTAGAGTGGTCTGTTATCACGCCGACATACATTTATGATGTATCCTGAAGACTCAGGTATTGTCAGGTCATGCATACAAGCGAATGCTCTTTTTTCAGAAACGATTCTATAAGATATTCCTGTGCGATAACATTGTCCTCGAAAGCCACATTAAAGGATATATGCTTTCTGTTAGGACTTTCAACCCTAACATCCTCTCGGTGACATTCCCAATTCTGCAAACTCGTACATTGCCAATTTTCTTGGAAATTCTTATAGCGTCATCGAAGTGAAATCGTTGACTTTTTCAAGAATTCAAAATCATTCTCGATGTTGGTTCTTTAATGTTTCACATGCATTGGCACCAATTCCGAGAATCAGGAACGAATCCCCTCAGCAAATACTATGTGTGTTTTCAGGGATAATTGAACTAAGATAAATATTTTACTTGCGCTGATAGAATTGGTGGATTACCTCACCTTTTGCTCCACAGACGCAAATAGAAATGACTTTTCTAAAGTACTGAGAAAAATTGACCAGCTCTTTAATCTGATATTGAGAAATGACTGTTGAGGGGTTTTGGCTTCAAATTTCTGGGAGTGCAAGTCAGTGACTTTCTAAAATGTGGTAATTAATTTTATTTGCAGAGACGTTTTCTAGAAAAATGATATTGCATTCATCCTAAGTGATAGTAGTCAACGGTGAAATATGCAAGAAAGTGGTAAGAACCTGGTACAAAAACTAGTCCACTAGGGTGCTCGGCAGTGAAGTTGGTTAGGGCCAAGATGGTTTCACATGTAAGAAGCAGTTGTTTCTTAACTTGAATTTTAATCGCAGCATCTAAGGGTTATGTTATAATCAAGACGAGAATAACGATGGTGAAAAATTAACTTTGAAATTTTATATTTGCATTTGAAGGTAGTCTATCCTATACCCACACACATTCGCTCATGGTAGAGATGGGCATAATCGAGAGATTTGTATAATCGAATGATTAGTAATTGAGTAAATATAATAATCGAATGATTTTATAATCAAATGATCATTCGACCCTCATCGATTTCTTCTTCTTCTCTATAGCGATTATACTCCTGTTTTCTGTTTGATTGAGAGATATTTCTTTATGGTAGCACTGATAAAGGCTGTGTGGAGCAATGTATTGTTATGTGGACCAGTAAGTTGGTTTATGTTTTTTTATTGTACCAAAGTATAAACTAATTAAAAATTTAACAAAGTAAGCTAAGTGCCCACTCTTGGGCGAGACCATCCAACATATGGTCGTCGTTTTTTCCCTGATAGTCAGTCATTTCCATTTTTTCTTGGAAAGTTTGTCATGTAGGTCTCAGTCGCAGTTCAAGTGTTAGCTATTGCAACATTGCATTGTGTAGTCTATTCTAAGTGTTAACTGTTGAATCGTGTTCGATTTTGCGATGTCGAAGTGAGATGTAAAACGGTCTTTAGTTTGGGATTATTTTCAAAAAAGAGACGATGGCATAGTTAAATGCAGTAGGTGTCAGATAATATTAAAATTTTCTGGCAACGCAACCAATCTTAGTGAGCATCTGAAAAGATTGCATCCTACCTTGTTGATAAAACCTTCAGAGCTTCATGAAAGCCAAACCGTACCAAACAATGATGCTGATAGTCCATGTGAAGCAATTTATGTGTCTGTATCATTGCCATCAACATCAACTAGAAATAATGCTTGTGCTCCTTTAGAAACAACACCAGCAATAAAACGAAAACACCAGCTTAAAATGTATGGAAGTGCAAAAGGTAGCACCATTTCTGAATCAGGACATGCTGAGATTGATGAAATTTTAATCGAAATGATAATAAGTGATTTTCAGCCAATACCTACAATATAGTTGAGAACAAAGTATTCTTAAAATACTCAAAAAAACTAAACCCGCCTTACAAACCCCCCGAGCCGGCGGCAAATTAAGAACTCCTTAATTCCAACCATGTACCATACCATATTGGCTAAAGCTCAGGACAATTTAACCGAACCTGAGCACTTGGCGATAATAAAAGACATTTGAACATCTTGTTCCACTAAGTCATTTTTAGCTGTCACTGGCCATTACATAAAAGGATGTGAAATGAAAAGCACGTTGTTGGAAACCAAACAATTAACTGATCGACACTCAGGGGAAAATGTTGTCAGTGCACTACGGGAAATTTCCCTAAATTGGGGCATATTATATAACTTAACAAGTTGGGTACACATACCTTCGCTCATGTCAGAAGGGTTTTGTTCCCAATCTCTCCAAAAAAAGGTCACTAGCAATAAATAAAGTCAAAATACATGACAAAGAGATGTGCACGTTTAAAGAAAAATCCATTGAATCTCCATTTTCAATGGTCGCCATTTCGTTCCAAACAAACAAAAATCACTCAAATCATGAATTTCGAAAAATATGTATTGTTATAAATCCTACCTGGAAATTTTAAGAAGATCAAATCAAAATTGGAGTGTCTAAGCCGATGGGAAATCCATAAAATACCAAAACCGTGCATTATTGTTGTTTTGATTGCAGAAAACTTCCGCGAATATGATTCGATTTTCATCAGACTTGCAGAGTATTAGGCCCTTAAGTGTAACTACTCAAATATCGAATTTTGTTAAAGTTAAGTATACCTGTACAATTTTATTGGGGCAAATATCAAATTCGAAGATCATACTATTTTTAACAAAGTTGAGCTAATTTCAACTTCTAAGGTATTTTTTGTTATTGTACTCATGAACACCTACCTCTATGATTTTTTTCAGATTTTCGGATCACAGGTGTCCAATCGCGAGGGGGGGGGGGACACAAATTTTTCGTGTATTTACCCTTCGTGTGCGTCCCCTGAAAAGTTCTCATTAAGACCTTTATATGATACCCATATTGACTACCTTTGATGATTTTTTTTTCGGGGCCACACCCCTATATGGGGAGACCCCCCTTAAATAAGTCATGATTGTTTTTGTGATTGAACTTTCAAGAAAGCACCACTTTACATCTACATGTAAGATTTAGTGTTTCTAGCTTAAGTACTTTGCGAGAAAACTGCTGTGACATACCGACGGACGGACGAACGGACAGACGGGCAGACAGATCGCGATTTTAGTAGGGTTTTGTAAAATTCTTTTACAAAACCCTAACAACAGGACAGAGAGTTTGTTGCGACCGCGGAAGTCACCTGCAGACATTATGTTTCTAGCAGAGGGGTGAGTAACCCGGGGTGGCATACTGAGGCCGGCTAGCGCTCAGTCGTGTCGCGGGTCTCCCGGCGCACCCTCTGCTTGTGCTGAGCCACCGTACATATAGAAAATAAAATGAAAGGATAAGGACGGGAATGGGGGAGGTCATTTTAAGAAATGAAAGATTATTGTCTTAACGAGACATGGCCGTTTTATTTAATTCACAAAAAAAAAATTCAATAAGTAAAATTCACAAATTTTTACTCCCCTTTAAAATTTATGTAAGAAAAATCCGTTAAATAAAATTTTATAAAAAGAAAATATAAAAATTAACTTGTTAACACAATTTAACAGTAATATAAAAAAAAGCAAATCCAAATAATTACTCATACTTTCCTTGTTGAACTCTGGGCGCTCGGCGAAGAACAAACAAAGGCATGCGGGGCACCTGAAATTCAAGCTTCAATTTTAAAATTACTATTAACATAAAAATCCAAAGTGAAAACACATAACGGTCACTTTTCACCAAGACGCTGAATACACCCTCTTCACTAATCCACGGTTCTTTCAATTTCAGTATAACTTCAAATTCAAAAATTGCATTTTTCACCACTTCATAGATAGAACAAAGTACTTCTCAGAAAACTTTCCTCTTCCTTTTTTTTGTTATTCTTCTCGTCTTATAGTTTATTAAATTAGGACACTTTTCTATTTCACTTTTAACTGCCCTCTTCAACAATTAAAATTCAAATCCAAAATATAAGTTTCTTGATTTTATCTTCCACACAATCTTTGGGTTTGTGTTATGCCGGAATATATTTAAGCCGTCAATATTTTTATTCTTGGTTCACTCCATGTAACTAAGTTTTTCTTTCTCTAAAATCCGCACTTCACTTCCACTCGCATATGCCACAGGCACAATTTCACTCATTTTGCTATTCCAATTCACACGTTTGTAACTAAATTCAATTCAAAACACTTTTTCAGAAATTCAAAATAGCCTTTATCTCAACACTTCCAAAGCACTTCTTCTTCTTCTTCAAACCAACTACCGAATCCTTTCTCCACGAACGCCAACAGCAATCCTCTTATTTCAAAGTTAGATACTGACCGCCCTTCCAAATCCACCATTTCACACCCAGAAAATCCAATCCCGCAATCATTTCATTCCTAATTACCGCTGCCGTAACTGGGTAACGTAATCGAAGTTCAATACACTTTGATTCCACTACCCATACATCTTTTTCGTATCGACAAACGCAACAATTTCCATTTTGCATGTATGGCAATTTGCATAGCCATGGAAGCGTTTGATTAGATGCAAATTGTCATATACTACTGTGACCAAAAAATAAGGTGACATTTGAATTTAAACTGCACGCGTCAAAGGATTTGGGGAATCATTATTTTTTTTTAGGCTGGTAGTACTGTCAGTGACATCTATGTCAAATTCACATGTCAAAATATTCATTAGTGTTTGAGATAGGCATCGTTTCCGGGATGGCCTTCGTTTCCGTCCCCCCTGCAGCTTGAATCTCCTCTATCGTATCAAAACGGTGTCTCCAGAGCGATCCGGTGAATACGGTGGTTGCGGAACGATATGGGTTGAGTTTTTGGCGAAATGATCACGAATGAGGAGTGCAGTATGGGATGGTGCATTATCTTGGTGTAAAAACCAAGAATTGTCTTTCCACAATTCCGGCCTTTTTAGGCGGATAGCGTTACGCAAACGAGGCATAACGTTCAAATAATATTCCTTGTTGACTGTTTGGCACGGCGGAAGGAATTTATGATGCACAACACCACGATAATCGAAGAAGAGATGAAGTTGATGGTCGCCTAGGGCGCTCTTCGTCTTCGATACGTTTATGGCCGGCTTGGAACTCACTATACCACATGTAAACATTTTTTCAGACATAGCCACATCACCAAAGGCTTTCTGCCCCATCCTCAACGTATCTGCAGCAGAAAATTGATTCCACAAACAAACTTTAATGCAAATTCAACAAATTTTGATATCGCGAAAAACGAAAAACTCACTTTTAGCAGCTCACAAAACGACGCGTATCTCAAACACTAATGAATATTTTGACATGTAAATTTGACATAGATGTCACTGACAGTACTACCAACCTAAAAAAATAATTCTCCAAATCCTTCGACACGCGCAGTTTAAATTCAAATGTCACCTTATTTTTTTGACACAGTAGTATATACGGAAACAATTGCTTTTTCCGATACTCCAAAAAGATTGTTTTCCTGCGCTCGGGCACTTGAACCCAGGGTCCCAGTGAACCCCCGGTCGAGAATCCACGACGCTACCAACGGAGCCACCTTCTGTTGGTTTCCCATTCATTGTATTAGCAACTCCAACTAGGCTATTTTCTCAGTGGGCATTGAGATGAAATGGGTATGAAAATGTAGTATGTTGTATGAAAAAATAAAATTTTTTAGTTAGAACTTTTGAATAAAATTAGTTAGTACGAAGGAAGGAAGGTTTGTAAGGGAAAAGGTGTCGAATGAAATTTTGTTAATGGGAATTAATGAATGGAGTGTTGTTAGTGGGAAAATTAAACTTATAATTATATTACTATATAAATTTTTTTTAAAAAGAAAATAAGGGAAAAAGGTAGAATTGAGATGATGAGGAAATAAAAAATATAAGGAAACTGTTAAATGTTAATAAAAAGAAATAAATTCATTTACGAAAAGGGTATATGTGCCCAAAAGGAGGTGGAGATGTTACGGTGGCAATTTGAAGTTGCAAATGGGAGAAAGCCGGTACGCCGAAATTCACAACAAGTTGAATTTCAAATCTCACTACCACACAATGCTTGCTCGGGCAAGCTTGGTTTCATGAAACGTCGTGCCAAAGATTTCCAAAAAATATGGTTCACTAAGACTCTATACATGCTTTGAGACTCACAGCATCCGCAAAGAATCTATCCAGTAACTAATTATTATTTTTCCCTTGCGTGAAGTTTATGACCCAAGAGGCTTTGCTAACTTGCCGTCTTACCAGCAAGGACTTAGTATTTTGAATCTTTCCTCGCTCTCATCTCGAAGAACTATTTTGAGCTCCTGCTTTTTTTTTTGATGTAATTAAAAAGATAGTAAATGTCGCATCACTATCGGGCAGATTCATGTTCAAGGAAACTATTAAAAGTACTGGAAACTCGCGTTTGCTTTATGAAGAGCAACATGAAACCAGACAACGAGCCAATTAATAGGTGTTGCAAGATTTTAAATTCTGTGAGTGAACATTACTCTCCTTGTATCTCAAAACTAAGCTTCAAAAATGAAGATAACTGAAACATTAAAATAAGTTATTATTGTTAATTAGTAGTCCTTTTTTGTGGTTGCCTTGTTTAGCTTTGCAAATAAATAAATATATTTCAAAGAAGATGGCTTTAACGGTTTTGCTGCAGTTATTTTCCATCCTTCAGCTGTCGTGACTTTTTCACTAATTTTTTCTGCTCGTAGCCTTCAGTAATTGAAATCAGACGGTGAAGACCCTTAACTTCTCGACGCAGTTTTGCTTTCGGACCCCCCACGTCACTTCTTTTTGATTACTGGTTGCACTTCGTTCACTTCGCCTTTGATGTCCGTCTGCGAAACTCTTCTATAGTGATTGGTTTCGGTCTGATTTTTTTCAGCAGTTCAATTGACGTTGGGGTGTATTTAGTGTTTCTCGTTGGTCCACTCAGGATGTGCTCTTCTTCGGAGATGTGCGCTTTTGCGTTTTCCTCATGGGTAAATTGTAAAGCTTTTTCAAATAAATTGGTTAACTCTTCCATGTCTAAATTCGTAGCTGGTCTGGATTGCCATAATGTAAATTTAGAAAATTTCAAATTATGAATTAAATGACAAAATCTAATAACAGCGTTTTCACGCCGCATGTAATGGCTTCAGCCTTGCGGCGTAGCCATTATTTCTAAGAAAGCAAAAGACCTTGTTTTAACTTATGGTGTTCTATATCAGTGCCCTCTTTTTTCGACTGTGTATATTACCAACTTCTTTATGGCTATTTAGACAATTTTCTTAACCCTGATTATATATAGCCACATACGACGATGGCTCTTTTATCATGTTCTTTAATAAATCAATTTGTAATCAATGGGTCACTTAAAGTGACACAATTTCAAAAAAAAAATAAAAAATCAAGTAACTCAATATGAATTGCATTGCCCCTTTGTAACCAAAACGTTTCCCCAAAACAAAAAAGCAAAGCAAAACAATGTCACCCTAATATTCCAAAGAGAAAAACCCAAACATCTAGGTTTCAATTTAATCGGCTTATTAAAAACATTAAAGCAATAAAATGCAATTGTAATGTTTGTATTTCTGTATGTGTTATTCAAAACTTCTTGGTTCGTGCCAACAAACGACCCAAGAGTCATATAAAACCGCATAAGAATGCATGTGTGACGTAATGTGCAATGCACATGTAGAATTCATACTTGAACTAAGAAGCGTTGAGGCATGCTTATAATGAGAATTATCTATGAATCAATTTTGGATGAAATTATTCATAGATAACTTTCATAAGAGATGAAAGTATGCATAAATTCAACTGGTATATATTACAATACTGTCGTTCAAGTTCCCCACCTAGTGTAGCGTCAGGGGGCACAACTAACTTTTAATCTTCTCTCGGCATACTTTCAAAAGCTGTTTTGAAAGTATTCATGAGGATGTTATTATCGTGAAACAATCCCGAAATATTAGAGCGGTATCCCTTTCATCTCCTTGAATATTTTAATACCTATGGTGAACTTCGTTATTTTTATCTCCCATGAAAAAAATCTGTAGTGTCCGTAAAGGACTGTAGCGATGGTTCTGATGCAAAACAGGAGAAAAAAGCCCCGACGAAGACCCCGGCAGCTGGCACTGCTCGTAAAACCCCAACATGGCCGATCTTACGCGGAAGTGCTGCGGGACATCAGGAGAGACGTAAGGCCCGGAGACATCAGCACTGCCATTAAAGCAGTATGACCAACGTGGTCGGGCCACATACTGGTCACACTCGGAGCAGAGCCCGACAATAAGGAAGCATTCTGCGTCGCAGTAAAGAAAGTCCTCAGCAAAAGCGCAACTATAGCCTTGCTCGAGCCGATGGCAGCAATCGAGATAAGAGACATTGACTACGTCACGGATCTGGCCGAGGTAGAAGAGGCCATTGAAAGGGAGTTCCCTAGCGTGGGAAGGATCAAAGCCAGGCTGACACCAGAAAACCACATGGACATAGTTGACTTGACCGAAAATAACGCCGCACAATTTCTGAACAAGGGCAAAGTAAGAATAGGGTAGGTTGTCTGTAGGATACGGCGAAGAGCGACGCCTCTTCAATGCTTCAAATGCCTTGGCTATGGTCAGACTACACAAGTATGCAAAGGACCCGATAGAAGTTCCCTATGTTACGAATGCGGTGAAATGGGATATAAAAGAGAAGAGTGTACGAAAAAAGCACACTGTATTCTTTGCAAGGATGCTGATCCAAGACCTGATTTGGACAAGTCTTAGGATCTGGAGATGCTGTGTTTTCTAGGAAGCCAGAGCCAAGGCAAAATCAGAAGTTCGATGACCCGCATCCTGACGCTAAACGTCTACCACAGTTCAACCACCTAAGATCTGCTTGAGCAGTTTGCGAGGGACATGAAAGCCGACTTCTTACTGCAGCGCCTTGGCGAGCGAAGATGAGGATGCTCACCGAAATCTGGCTTTCCTGAGGACGCATGAATGCGCTGGCAGGCTAGCATTCCGGTATCGTGGAGCGGGGTCTTTTCCCAGCACAATGGTTGACTACAAAAAAAAATTTGCATTCACGAATTTAATGGTCGTAGGACTCGGTTGGACGGGGTCGAGGCCAAGGTAACGTACTAAAGAGATAGGTTTCCAAAGCAAAACAAAAGACTGGGCCTGGCAAGCACGAGCAAGACTTGAAAGGATCCCGTCTTTACCATGTATACTTATGGCCCCCAAATAAGAGTGGAGTATCAAGGTGGAAGCGATGCCTCCTCGCACCCCCCATCCAGATCAAGATCCATTGTAGACGTGGCCATATATTTTTCATTTAAATGAAAACCTCATATAAATATAATTTGCATGAACTTTTCCTTTAAATGAAAGCTGAACGTTTCAAATTTATGTTAAAGTATTATATGAGGGAATCACATAACACCATAGTATAAATAGGAATAGCTCCTTCAACGCAAAGAAAGGGGTGAGCTCACTCGATAGCCAGTTCATGAGTGGAGAGGCCAGCCAACGTGGCTGGACGAGGTCCAGCAAAATAGAAAGACCGTGGTTTTCTTATCTTTATCTGTGCAGTTTTTTTTTCTTTATATAACAATAATATTAGATTTCATTAAATAAAATATAATAATAATATAATACTTTTAGATTCCATTAATTAAATTTTTTCCGATTCATTTTACATTAATTTTGAATGTGAGAAGATGTATTACCATTTCAAAATTTAAGGAAATAAAATTGCAACTCAATTAACTTAAGTTTTAGTGTATTCAAAAAATATTGGGCGCATACATACGATCAAAAATATCATAAAATTTAAAATTGACAATACAAACAAGATTTCAAAATTTTAAATAAAATTGAGGGTATTTACCCAGTCCTCTTCCGATGAGCGCTCGTTGATGGGCTGGGTAAGGCCGGCGAACACTAAAACTCTCTTTTTTTTTCTTTGAATTTAAAGTTTACACAAAAAAAATCCAATGACGGCAGCAGTATCGATCTCTTGAAACCATCTACGATCGGGTTTTATGCGACAATCAATTAGACGAATTGAATCCTTAGCCAAATGCATGTCGGGGTTTACTGTATTTGATAACTCTATCCCCGTTTTCTTATTTATTCTTCTTTTCTAGTTATAAAGGAGTCGATAACTAAGGTCCCAGATTGTTGCTCGTATATAAGATTAATACCCGTATAAATGGAAAACTTATTCGCTTATCCGTACACTACCAATATAGGTTCCACGCACAATACAAAATGTGGGTCAATTTAACTGAGAATTTACCTTCGATTTTTACCAATTATTAAATCACATCTAGCCCCAGTGGAAAGGGCTCACAATTGCTCATTCGTTTACTGTTACGGAATTACTTTCAAATTGTGCTAATTAGATACACGTCTGATATCCTTCACTCTGACTGGGAACATCCTAAACAGTTCTTAATTTTTATCAGAGACTAACGACACATGCCGTCACAACAGCATGGGCACTCCGAGCAAATATTATTGAAGTGAATACGGTTTGATTTCTCAAATTTAACTGCATAGTAAGAGTCCCAATGCGGAGGCTGTCGGGCAATAATATCTTGTAGAATCGAGTTCATGTGAGTGCATCCACGGAATCACAGTTTCTCCCTTGCAAAATCACTTTTAAACCAACTCAACGTACGCACAACAAAACCCAATTCGATTTCCCTCCTTGAACCAAAATGCATTTACTTGTGACTTTTCCGCGGGTATTATTCCTCCACTACCACCACCCTTTAGAATACCATGCACAATCAGCAAATTGCTTCAATGGCACGAGCGGAGTTGTAACTTTTCACTGGGATTTTGGTGGTCGAGAAGACTACTGTATGTGAGGGAACTGGCCTGGTAGAACACTTTCCTATTACTCGGTACTGCACTAGATATCGACAATGCACGGCATGGAGACAGCAAGTGCAAAATACTTCACTAAGTCACTCCACAATTTGAGATACGTTTGTTCCGATACGACTTCGTTTCGGTAACCGGAACTTTTCAATCGTTCGAAGCAATATTTGCTTGCTAGAAATTCGTATAGCAACTCGCATCTACGCGCTCGCAAGAGAATTACTAACGGGACCTATCCCGCTTGTTGTCTCGAATCGAGTCCCGGTTGAGAGCAATCTTTTCGCTTCCCTCAACGAGCCTCTCGCATGGCGGCAACGGAGGTTTTTCTTTTGGAGATAATCTGCAATTCTTTGCTAAATTGCGTTGCAAAGTGGTTGCCGTCATCAAAATTTGTTTTTGTAATTTTTTCAATTATTACGCTAGGAAGCAATTCTTCTGGTAATGATAGTGATGGTAGTAGTGGGTTGTAGTACGGGAAAAAGTATTTTCTCTGCAATTGTTTTTCAAGCAGTTTGCTTAGGTGACTGCCCGATTACTACAAATTTGTAAAGAGTTTTATTGATCATCCTCAGGCAGTAAAGAGCTAGACCTGTGATAAATTTGACTTTAGATCGTAAATAAAGTTGAAAACCTAAGCATAATAACCTCATTATCAACACCAAATGACGTCATTTGGAAGCAGCAATTAAATTTTCTTACCCTATTCAAAAAATCCCGTGATTTATTGGTATCGTATAAAATCAAAGTTTCAAGGGGTTTGTTTAGTTCACCAAATAATGAAAGTGAAAATTTACCACCGGAACAACACATACCCGGTGTTTTTTCTTATCATTTTAGTTCTTCACATTGTCGACACGTTTTATTCATTCGCCTTATAAGAACTAATCAATGGATAATATGGTCAATCAAGGGGTCATAATCAAACGCAGCATCTTGAAACGCCTCCTACCTAGTACTGGCAAATGCATGTGTCCCTTGTGACTGCCGTTTAGCATTTAAAACATGTTCTCGTTATGATTCTTCATGGATCTCTGCAGTTATTAGTGGTGCGTGATGCTCAACATCTAATCTGGTGTCTCAGCAGCCGTAGTCTCTTCTTAGGTCTACAAAGCTCAAAAAAATGCGCGACGCTTGGCATTTTAAAGCTGCTTTGCTTAAGTTTGCTGGAAGGTCTTATCAAGAGCTTAAATACAAAGTTTCATTATTTTATCATCAATAATGATGGACTCCGATATAAACTCTTATCCCCTTTTTCATACCCTTCAAGCTTTTTTACGACAAATGGTTATCCGAAATCCATTATATCTCTATACCAAATTTCATCAAAATCGATTAGCAGCTTTGGCGTGAGAGCGTAAAAGTCAGAGTTAACTTTTTCATTCCTGCTTTTTTAGTGCCTCTAAATAAAAAGCAGAAAAAATCCCTTTTTTTAATTTTTAAAATTTAAAAAAATTTTCTAATGACACTAATTTTATTTTTATTTTTCAGCATTCACTAGCGTTTTGAAAGCAAGCTGCTTCCTTCTTCAGTACTACACTACATTCTTCTTTTATAAGAAGACCACAGGCGACTTTAGTTGCCCTGCGGGCCCTAACGCTTATAGACCGCAGGCGACTTTAGTTGCCCACAGTCAGCACTGGGAATCTGTCGCTTGGAGCGGGGCAGGCAGAGAAAGGAGGGAGGGACTGAGAGCAGCTTATTCAGTGGCCCTTCGAAGCCGATTAGCCAGACGTGCGCGCTTGCGAATACTTATTTTTTGAGCATTTTGCGACTATATGAAGTGGTGTCGTTATTTGACCGGCGTTTTCTGTGTTTTTTGACTATGGCGCTCTCTCTGAGAGAGATTGAGAGACTTGTAACCGTCGATGATTTTGTCCCAGCTTAGGATTCGGAAAGCCATTTGGATTCAGATAGTGATGTAGGGATATATGAAGGTGTGGATGATTCTACAGACGACGAAATAAATGGAAATAGTGAGGAAAATGAAGATGATCCATTACCAAGAGGAGCAGCCGATGCGTGGCGGACTATTTTTGGATTTGATGAGTAGCCTAAAAAGATCCGTTTTGAACCTCAGCGTTTGGGGTTCACTGGGCGTCTGGGGGCGTGCAAAGAGGCAAAAGATTTTTATGGGCTCTTTTTCGACGACAGCTTATTAGACGCAATAGTGGAAGAAACAAATCTGTTAGCTCATGACGTAATTGAAAAGAGTGCTCCTGACAGTCGGCATTCACAATGGTACGGGTGGACAGACGTAAACGTAGAAGAACTGAAAGTGTTTTTAGGGGTTATTATAAACATGTCCCTGAACGAGAAACCGTCAATCTGCCATTATTTAAGCCAAGAGGGCCTGTGTAAGCAGGACTTTTTCACCGCAATTTTCACTCGTCGCAGATTCTTCCAGATTTATCGCGCCTTCCACTTGGCTCCACCCCTTCCGCCCTGGGACCGAAATTTGTGAACGCAAGGGCATAAAGCCAAAAATCTTGCTGATGACGTAGATCGAAAATGCAGGGAATTGTTTTCGTCCGGACAAGACATTACTATAGACGAGTCCACTATCAGTTTCAAGGGCCGGATTGTCTTCAAAATGTACAATCCGCAGAAGCCCACGAGATGGGGGCTCCGCGTTTACCCTATCGCAGATTCCACGACCGGTTACATCGCTGGGTTTGTGCCTTACTTTGGCAAACTAACAACAGAATCCCTGGTTCATCCTGACTTGCCCTTCCCTTCCCGGATAGTACTGCATTTTATGCAAAAACTGCAAGGCGACACTCTTTACCGACCGATTTTACACAGGCCTGGACCTCGCGTGTGAATTGTTGGCCGTGAACACTCACACCACGGGAACAGTCATGCCAAACCAAAAAAATCTGCCTTATGGGGTAAGCCGATTTTTACCAAATGATGCTAAATTTAGTTTCGAATCGTACCGGCATTTTCAAAGTTTTTTTTTTATTTCAGGTATAAGGGGGGCAAATCAAGAAACTGAAGGTTAGCAAAATCCTCGTCCTCAAGAAGGGCAACATCTCCGTCATCGTCCTCAGCACGTACCATGGCGCCGCTACGGAGATGTCGGTGCGCCACAAAGCTGGAGGAGGGTTTGAGGAGGTTACGAAGCCGGTAGCTGTCCTAAACTACACTGCGAAAATGGGTGCGGTGGATCGTGCCGATCATTACTGTGCATCCTACAACTTCGCGCGAAAATCCAAAAAGTGGTGGCAGAAAATGTTTTTTTGGGTTCTGGAAGTCGCCATTGTAAATGCATACCTGCTCTACAAAATGGTCAATGAAAAACAGGGAGCACACCCGATAAGCTGTATTGTTTTGAAACATTCACTTAATTTTAAATTTTCTAGAAGCTAATTGCCAAATGATTATTTCAGATCTCGCACCTCAAGTTCCGGGAGCAGCTCACCAAGCAACCCCTTGGCGACTGGTGAGCTCCAGTCTCCAAAAAAACGCCCCAAGTCCTTGGAAGGAGACATAAATCGCTTGAGCGAGTTGTTCCACATGATAGGGAAGGGCAAAAATAGAGATTGTGCAGCTTGCAGCAACCGAAAGAAGGGTGTACGGAAGCAAATTACGTACTTTTGCGACACGTGCCCGTCGAATCCGGCGTTCTGCCCTGAAGTGTGCCACAACACCTACCACACTGTGGCTAATTTCAAAAAGTAAAATGTGTAAACCCCAAAGTTATGTGCCAAATAGTGTTATTTTCTAGTTAGCTTTATTAGTTTTGTACGTGTTTTGGACGTTATTACAACGCTCTAGTCAGCTGTATCAATGTAAAACGAAATGTTACTCCAAAGGTGCCATTTTTAATAAAAAATCTTATTATGCCATGTGTTTGTTTTTTGCTCTAAAATTCTTGCGTAAAGCCGAAGACCAAAAGCAAACACACCATTGAAAAGGTAACAAAATTCCCAATAAAACTGTAGATCCAAAATGTACTTTCCGAAAACTTTATAGCGACAAAAATTTACATGAAACAAAAAAATGTAAAAAAAAGCAATTTGTTTAAACAAAAGAAAAAGTATTTCAAATTTTTTTGCAATGTAACTAGAAAAAAAATATTACTTATTAAATGTGGGAGAAAGCCTGAAGTCTAATGAACAATTTGAGACCTACGCCAATATTCAAAATCAAAATTTGGTCAAGCTATGTATGTTTAAACAAATTGGGTAGACAGATCTATGCTCATGTCAGAAGGGTTTTTTACTCAACTTACAAAATGCAGTAACCAGCAACGAATAAAATCAAGAAACACGTCATGTTCGAGGATCATACTATTATTAACAAAGTTGAAAGAATTTTTTTAGATCACGGGTGTCAATTCGCGAGGGAGGCAACACATTTTTCATGTATTTCCCCCCCCTGAAGCAAAAACTGTCAGTTTAAAATTTGTTTTGAAAAGCTCTCATAGAGAACTTTCAGTTGATACTCATATCGGCTACCTTTCATGAAATTCTTTTTCAGGGGCCACTCTTCTGTACTGTAATCATCGATTAATGGCCTATTTTTTCGAATCCTAGAATGGTTACAAAGCCCTTTTGCTAGGGGCTCTCTCCTGCCTCTTCGACTTGTTTCAATTGTATGTACTCATCTTCATGATACCTATCATTCCTGAAATTTTCATGCAAATCGTAGCAAAGCTGTAGTGTCGAAGTCGGTAAAAAGCGCATATGGCTCCATAGCCATATGCTTCCATAGTAATACAGGGCATATTGTTACATAGTAATACAGGAAAATTCAAATCGCTATAACTCCGTTAAATACTATTCGATCTTTATGAAACTTTCAAAAAAGATCAATCTTATAAATAGTCATCTGCTTGCAAATTTAAGGGTACCGTTCAGATTTTATTCAAGAAAACATAAAATCGATAAATCATACTATTACTAACAAAGTTGAGTGAATTTCGACTTCTCGTGTATTTTTTGTTGTTGTACTCATTAAGGCCTACATTCGCGATTTTTTTCAGATTTTTCGGATGGAAGGTGTCCAATCGCGAGGGGGGTACGCGAAAAGTTCGTACATTTCCCCTTCCCCTGCCCCCCTCGGTACTTATAAGGCCATTTTAAGACTTGTTTTGAAAAGATCTCATTAAGGCCTTTCCAATGACATCCTACTCGACTACCAATGGTGAAATTTTTTTTTGAGGGGTCACCTCCCTATATCGGGAGACTCCCCTTAAACCCCTTTGATAAATTTTTCCACCCTTGAACTTTCAAGAACTTACCACTTCTGGCCTTTCCACAAAGTTTCATGGCTGTAGCCTCTATAGTTTCAGCGAAAAAGTGCTGTGACATACAGACGGACGGACGGACAGACGGACACAGGTCGTGATTGTAATACGGTTTTGTATTTTAGTACAAAACCCTAAAAAGCAACCGCTGGTCACGCATCGTTCAGCACACACTCGAATGTGCTGCGTCGGTTACGCGCGGAACCCGGCTACAGGCGCGGTCTCGAAAGGACATTCCGAATTACTTTAAATTATCAACATCAGGCCTTAAATAGCTACATTCCTAATTACTTTGCAAAGAATTTTTCATTTTTATTGCCCTCATACGTAATCCTTTTCCTTTTTCCGCTTCGTTTTATTACCCTTTTATTGCACTGCGTGGATCCTGCCTGCCAATCTCATTAATCTGCTGTAGTTGTTGCCTAAGTCTGTGTTGAGCCTGCTGCTTTCTGGTATCGTTGATATCCAAAAACTTTCCACTGAATCCAATTTTTCCAATCATGAACGCACTCCAATGTCTGCACGTTGCCCCAGGATATCTCGTGAGTGCTTTCTACGATGTGTCTCGCTACCATTGATCGTGTCTCCGTTTTTCCTTGTCTCACTGCCAATTCCGCTTCTCTGGTGTGCTCCTGAACTCTCGTTTTAACCAGTCTCGATCAAGCAAGATACATCGTAGAAAGCACCCACGAGGTATCCTGGGACAACGTGCAGTTATTGATGTGTGTCCATGATTGCAAAAAATTGGATTCAGTGTAAAGTTTTCAGATATCAACGATACCAGAAAGTAGCAGGCTCAACATAGACTTAGGCAAGGATCCACGCTGCGCAATAAATGTGTAATAAAATGAGCGTATGAGCGCAATAAAAATGAAAAATTCTTTGGAAAGTAGTTAGGAATGTAGCCATTTAAGGCCACATTTTGGTAATTTAAAGTTATTAGGAGTGAAAACAATAGTAGCTATTTAAGGACTGTTTTTTAAAAGAAGAATATAGTGTAGCACTGAAGAAGGAAGCAGCTTCCTTTCGAAACGCTGGTATATGCTGAAAAATTAAAATAAAATTAGTGTCATTGGAAAAGTTTATTAAATTTGAAATATTTAAAAAAAAAGTTTTTCTGGGGCTTAGTCAGAGTTACTTTCACATTTAAAGTATTAGTAAGGATGTGTAGGAATTTTCTAATGCTTTTTTAGTAATTTACATAAGGAAACTAAGTTGGTTTATCTACATTCCCGCTGCGCAAAAAGCTGATGCGTATCAATGCTATGCTCCCAGCACTTTTTGGGCGCCTGGTTTACTGAGTGCATCTATCAATCATAAACCGTCCACTAGATAGTGTCCGATTTTAATTTCATTGATGGGTTTTGAGTTTTGCTCAATCATTTCTTTCAATGTATCTTCCTTTTGATTATTTGGCATAATACTTATTCGACAATCATCGGGTAATTACTTCACTGCCCATATTCCATATATCGTCAAGTGATGGGGACTATATAGATGTGTTTCCCTGTTTTGGAACAGCTGTGTTAAAATTTTGTCTTCTAAGAGCTTTATTCTTCTTAAGATCGCAAATGGCTTGCTGTTCCCCGTCTGCTGTTGGTCTCTAGAATGCTCACTGCCTCGGTAGTTGTTGTGAGTGCTATTAAGATTTTCCGAAAATGCAGGGGCTGTATAATAAAGACCTGGACAGAGCCTGCCCCGCGCCGTCAAAGCGTCTGCTAACCGGTATCTGGTACTGTAGTGGTGGTGGGGGTCTAGGTAAAGGGAACCGGGCTGCAGCAGTTGCCTCCAAGTGCTTGGAGAGATAGCATCGAGCGAGAGCGGAGTGCGTGTTCAGTAACGTCGTCGGAGTGAAAATGGAGCGTACCATCGAGCAACCGAACCAGAGTTTTTTAACCACGCTATTACAGAGACGAGACGTGAGTTTTCGAAAACGATCCTGAGACGAAGCGGCAAAGTTCAGAGTGGCACACACCGGCGTCACCACGACCGAAAAGGCATGAGCAAATCGAAGGTGAAGTCGATGCTCATTGCTTTCTTTGACGTGAAAGGCATTGTTCACAAAGAGTTTGTGCCACCCGGCCAAACTGTAAACGGCCAGTACCACAGAAAGGTGCTCCATCGGCTAATCGCCCGGGTTCGCCGAGTCCGTCCGGAGATTGCCGATTCGTGGATCCTCCATCACGACAATGCTCCGTCGCACACCTGCCTGCTCGTCACCAAGCAGTTGGCCAAACAATCGAGGGCAACGTTGCCACAGCCTCCTTACAGCCCGGATATGGCACCAGTGGACTTCTTTCTGTTCCCCAAGATCAAGAGACACTTTAAGGGGACGCGGTTCGGGACTCTGGAAAACTTTCAACGTGCTACGACGAGGGCTATAGACAGCATCGAGGTTGCCGACTTCCAGGGAGCGTTTGGGGATCGGAAAATCCGGTATCAGCATGTTATCGACTCCAATGGGGACTACTTTGAAGATTTCTAAAGAAAAATTGTACATGTTTTGCCAATGAAAAATTTCCTGAGGTCAGTCCGGTTACTTATTATTCAGACCCTGTAATCTCATTACTCCAGACAAAACAGTCTAGTGAGATTTACGCGTAAGTTTAAAAAAAAGACAAATTATATATGCCTGTGAGGATTTCTTCAATGTTCCGTGAAGTGAATTATTCAAAAAAAATCTTTTACGATACAATCTTTATTAGAAAACAAAATCAGGTTAAGACTAACATAATAATACTTACACTAATAATACTCAAATAATTATCTTTAGCCTTACTCTAATCTGAATTACATCCAAAACATATGATCATCAAAAGGACGACTCTATCACAATGTTACAGGAGGGGAGGGATGATGAATACTTTTGTAAAAAATTAATTTCAGTAGATGAATCAGAATCTAGAACCAGCGGTGACGATGACGGTGGAAAGGGTGCCGGAAGCCCCAGAACGGTCTTTGATAGAAGTGGCCTGAAATATTAACTCATATAAAATTCATTCAAACTTAATTTTTCACCCATAAACTAACCTGGCCTAGTTGCGGATACAATAGTTGCGCCAACTACACCTCCAGCAATGGCTGCTCCTACAGCAGATCCTCCGCCAGATGTTTGTGTGACTACGACATGACTTCCTGGAGTCACTATAATTGGTGGACAAGCAGGCGCGAGTGGGTAGCCTGTGGGAGTGTAGCAATCCTGCCCGACGTAGTACAACATAGTGTCGCCGCTTATTCTTATGTGTGATATCCTATGCATGGGAATACGGTGTTGGTAGTCATAAAAATGAGACCCATTCACACGAATAGAGAATCCATTGTGTGTAGCGATAATTTCGATATCGTAAGGATTTCCTCGCGAGATGGTACTTGTGCCTTGATGCTCCTCTGGACCCCAGTTGTAATACTGAAATGTGTTCCGTACGATAGCATATTCAGAAGGACGAACACTCAGGTGGAGAGCTATATCATCTTGTGTCCACTGGCTGCCACATTGAAGATCTACACTGAACCGAGTTCCCGAAAAGGGCATCATACCCCGAATGAATAGTCTTGTCCCAACATTGACACCTCCGGGTATATAGGATGAAAAAGGAACATTCTGCAAGATTAGATAAAGAGAAAATTAAAAAATACTGACGGCACAATTGTATGCTCACAAAAAGATCACATGACATAAATTGTGAATTTCATGCTTGCGTAGATAAATTGACAAAAACTTAATTGGAATGACAAAGAATAGAAAAACAGATAAAAATATTTAGTGGTCAATTTGAGTCACGTACTTGTATGTAGTTAAAACTCGTAATAGTCTGGGCTTCATAAACTACTTAAATGCATCAACTTTAAATTAACTACCACTAAGCCAATATTTAAAATGTAAACTTCCCAAAACGATTTAATTATTCAATCTAACTTAAATAACTTTCAGGCAATTATTTTAAAAGGTTTAATCCTCCAGTTTGGCTTGGCTTATAATTTATTGCACTTACTGGATTATGCACCGGCAAAGTAGTCATTTTTGCGATTTATTTATTTATTTTCCAATATATTTACTAGGAAACCACTCTTATGTGTTCACAAGATAGAAATAAAAACTACATTAAATTGGAACATTGGGGGTGTGCTGATTATATTCATCAGAATGTTTCGGCATTTTATCTTATCATTATGCGGAGTAAAGCTGTTGCCAATATGACTGTAAGCTTTCATTTAAATGAAATTATTGTTGTTTCTGCTACGATGCAGATAACGTTCATTTGGTGGTAGTTGAGGATGACTCATTCTGACATGTAATTTGTAACTATTTGATTTTTAACAAAATAATTCTGGCTCGAGTAAAATCTTTATTAAGTTGAGATGATTAAGCTTTGATGACTAATTGCATATAGAAAGTGAAAGGCATAGCACTGCGATTTAATACAAGTTACTGATACTACTATAATATATTCCATTAAAAATTGAACTTTTTTTTTGTGTTTGGGAGGTGAATGTCATTTACCAACTAACTGTGAGATTCCATGCTAAGAAGCGACTGGAATACCCACGAAACACCCCCTATCACCCCAAGAGCCCAGCCTGGAACCGTTGGACACATTACTCCGGGCCAGGTCTCGTTTGGTTTACTATAAAATTCAAGCCAAAGAGTAGCCTATGTGGATGACATCAACATTTTGTCATGGTCGTTAATTATTCCAAAAGAACTCTTCCTGAAACTCGACAGCGAAGCGAAACTACAAATCAATGAGAATAGAACAAAGCTCATGACGCAGTCGAAGAAAAATACCTCAAATACACAAAATATCCCACTTGGCGAACACAGTACCGCAAATGTGAGGAGATTTGTGTATTTAGGCGCCAAAATACCGAAAACGGGTAATGAAAGAGACGAAATACGACAAAGATACAGCTCGCGAATGAAATACTTTACTCAGTTTTGACGATCTTGAAGACGAGCTGCATACACAGGAAAACAAAGCTCCAAGTATACAAGTCTGTGATAAGACCTGTGTTATATTATGAGTGTGAAACATGGACCCTAATCCAAACATCCGTAAATATATTGAATACCTTTGAAGGACGGGTCCTGAGGCGAATAATCAGAGCGAAGCTAGATGGGCACCAATGGCGAATTCGATACAAACATGAGCTTTTTGAAATTTTTAACGAACCTAAGGTCTCAACGATTGTAAGACTTCGGAAGCTTCGATGGATAGGCCAGATACCTGTATAACATATGGACGAACAATGGATTGTCATGAATCGGCCCTACGCCACTGCCGACTATTATTTAGTCGTTGACGTTGGATGAAAACAGATGGCAGCAGACGCCACTACCACCCACATGAACATTAGTAGGTGACTAATACAAACGCAATGCGCAAACGTATCACTTCCCATCCTATGTCAGTTGTGTCTGGGAGTGTCACGTAATTCTTTTTACGACGCAGAATAGTTCGCGCCTATTCGGATTCTGTGAAATTTCACTATCGGGAACGCATATTAGGCGGTGTTACAGTTACGCGATTTTCATCTGTATCGCGAAGCGAAAGAGTTTGCTCATGGTGTTGCAAGTATGGGTTAGAGAAGTTATTCTCAAGTTTTCCATCTTCAAGTTAGTTTTTTTGTAGTGCCTCTGCCCTGGTTTTGAATGCGCCACCGCTTTCCTTCCCATGGAACGAAAGTTACCAGCTTCAGATTCGTTCGTACTTTCGATAAATTTGTTCGGTGAATCTACTGTAGGCCAGTTCCCTGTGACCAAGACCTGTGTGTGTCTCATACTATTTCCCGGTTTAGTCGCGTGTACAGTAAGTGCAACCCTGTGTCATTATATTTTTAAATAACTGTATTTCCGTACAGCGATTGCGGGGAAAAGGTGCAAGGAAGGAACGGGCCATTTTTCGCTTTTGCGTTGAGGCACTACTTCTTGCTCAACGCAAACAAAGGTTTACAGTCGGACGAATGCAGCGACAACTGTTTGGTTTAGCAAGTAAGTACAAGGGTGAAGTATCGGCAGTGCCCACGTCATGTATTTAACGGAATAAGCGCCAGAGCAAGATATGATTTGCATACCATCTCGCCATAAATTTTTTGCTACGTGAATTGTTTATCTTCTATTTATATTTACGGACAAATCGCCATGGTTGGTGATACTATCCGGTCTAGGAGCTCAACTTTTTCATTTATTGATAATGAAGAATTTTCCATATGTGGAATTTTTATCGATACCTTTCTTAGGGACAGTGGTGATGCTAGTCGCAAATTACCTTTTTTGCGTTTCAATATTTCACATACAACTATCACCCATTTATTGACGTTCTCGCCTTCTTTACACTTTGCATTTGGATTGTCCCATTTGCGCTTTTTGTGTCATCGAGTGCCAATGATAATGTGCTCCCGATAGTTTCAGAGCAAAGTCCCTTGCTAGATAACCGAGATGTTGAAGGCAAAAAGCAAGGAATACATTCACTTTTTATTCATCCTAAAGAAAGTTTATTGCATGAGCGAAATAAGCAAATCATTACAAATGGCGCCTAACGTGGGGCCCAAAAACATCCTAAAGGAGTAAAAAATTCGAGTTGGTCCTTTACGGAGGATGTAAGGTACCTTGGTACTCGAGCCCGATAGACAGGAGTAGTGGAGTTGTGTTACACCCACCTGCAGTCACTTCACGTGAGTTGTAACTTCCGTTCTCCTTGTTTTATATTTTTTGTTCGCCATAGAATTCTTCCGACATGTTGTCACGGGGTAAAACTAGTAAGGACCATCTATTATCTTGATGGAACTGTCAGCCAGATGGGTTTCTCTTATTGGCCTGGACTTGCAAGAAAATAGAAGGTTACCTTGCCTTTATATCGTGGAAGGACTCTACCTCTCTTTTTATGCGTGATAGATGAGTTGTTTCCGTTCGACTATCGGTGGCGTATGCTGGAGTTGCGAAGCCCGAAATGCTTCCACGTGTCGGGATTTTTGACCACGTACAAAACTGTTACGGTAACGCTACCATTCGTCTCGTCGAGTCAATTAACGTAGTTTAGAGACGGTTTTGTAATGTATTTGGGGTTGGGATAACGTATTGTAAATCAGCCGGAAGCACCCATTTTTTCGGCAGACTACCATTTGCTCTCATTTCTCTATGGAGCAGTGTGCGCTGCTGGGAAGGAGAGAGATTATTAAACCAATTTTTTTATTTAGATACGTTTTTATATAGATACGTTAGCTCGCCACTATCGACCACTAAAATTATTAATAAGTTTTTTTATAGTTTTTCTTCTTGTAGTTAGGAGTTATATATACATATCTTTAAGTCAACATCGACCAAAACAAGACAGAATAGCATGGCGACGAAGGGGACACCGGAAAAGTATTGGACCCGCTCCAAAACAGTGCAACCAGCGAACTGCGGGATCTGTTTTGAGGATGTGGTAGAGGGCGCATCAAGTGTGCGATTGGAGTGCGGACACTTGTTCAACCGCGTCTGCGTCCAGCAGCTCTTACTAACATCAGATCTCTGTCCATTATGTAAACGCCCGATTGACCGAACTGCCCGAGACGCCGCCCTCGGAGCGCACGCCCCTACACGCGGAGCAGTACCGAAAGAACCTCGGAGTGCTGAATCGACTCAACCGCTGTCGGACACTCAAGGAGCCTTGGGCGGAGAAGCTTCATTTGCAGGAGCACTGGCCGAACAGCGTAATCAAACAACACCGTCAATGACACGATTTTGTCCTTGTTGCAAGGGTTGTCCAAGAGCATCGGACACTTGGAGAGAGATTTCCAGGACATTCAGATCAGCCAACCCCCTAACCGCGTAAAACTCCATCTGGCTAGGAGCTAAATGCCAGTGCCTCACTGGAAGAGAATTACAGGAACAACTGAGGAAACGCAAGCAAGACGCCAACGAACCATTCGACTAGTATTATACCACTATACTGCGCCTAAGCACTTAGTTACGAGCACCCATGCCCGAGGACAAACTGGTGGGAATCATCAGGGAGAATATGCATTGGAAGCTTCAGAACAGTCTTCTTTATGTGCCAATTTACACCATACAGAGATTACGCCTCCATGCCCGATTTCGTGTCGCGCTGGATACGCGGTTCCATAAGTTGTGTTGCGTTTTTTTTAGAGTAGGGTTTTTCGTATTCGGATTAACGTAGGATATTTTTCGGTACCACGTCGGTGATATTAGAGAACGCAAAATTAAATCAAGTTTTCGTAGTTGTCTGAAAGAATGGAAGAAATACGGAATAAAGTAAAGTAGATTTCTTTTCCGTATGTTTGTATTTTTGATGCGTTTTTAAAACGGGCATGTGAGCCGGTGGCAGAACTTTTGTACTCCGGACCTAGTCTGCTCGCGCAGGACCCGCGACCGAACTCCTCTCTGAGCTAGCTAGCTAGCCAGCAGCCACCTCGGAGTAGACTAAGTATGTCCGGACTTGTTGACCTGTAGGGTACAGTCCGTTTTCACGTCCCCAGACTTCACGTCTAGAACCGATGAGATGTTGTTTCCGATTTCGTTCGAGCGATGTAAACAGAAAATCGTTACAGGATACCCAAACAGGTATTTGTTGAGAGAACTGAAGACCGGAAACCAGCTGGGGAACTGAAAAAACGCTGGTCTAACTTGGTCGACGAAGATAGTTCATCGCTGCTCCGATTTCAAATTTGGAGGATGCAGTCGATATATTGGGACAATTGAAGGAGCTTTTTGTACGAAGCAAAGGCTCAAGAGGGGCTGTAGTGCTAAGAAGAAAAGGTCTCGTTTTGTTACATGGTGGGACGGCTTCAAGCTTAGGGATTCCTTTTCGAGCGGTTGGAGCGAGGGGATGAGGAATTGCCAGACAGGTGATACTCGAGCCTTAGTGACCCCAGTTGCTGTGAGTTCCTTTTATAATTTAGGAGTGCCTGAACATAATGTGCCACATGCCTGCATTTTCAACCGATTCAAGCGTCACCACATCCATACTATCCGGAGTGAGCTCTCCCGTCTCCATGTAGTAGTACTGTCACAGCCTGTTCCATTCAGTGCATGCAAAATATGTGTGGATTGGTAAATCATAGGAAAATGATACCTTTTCCTATGATTTACCAATCTTGTGCAGGTTAGACTGAAATTACCCAAGCCCACTCAAAAACTGGGTCAGATACAAGTCATTCTCACCATGCCTTCGATTCAGCCACGGTCTCCTTTGCGTCCTTGTTTCGACGCAGATGAATAGCGTGGCACTCTCTAGAGACTGTCGGATATGAAAATGCAATCCTCAGTGCTCCTCTTCTCTGTACCTTTGCTAAAAGATTAGGTAAAGCTCCGTACTGAGAGCGTCGCCCCATATTTCTGCTCCGTACAGTAGCACTGAGCTGACAGTACTCATCAACAGTGTCTTGTTGGCAGGGTGTACTCCCCTACGTTGGCCATAACTCGACTCAGAGCTGATACCCCTGAAGCGGCTTTCTCATCCGTTGCCCTGATTTGCTCAGAGAAACTCATTTTTGAGTCGATCAGTAGCCCCAGGTACTTCACCGCTGGCTTCGATTCGATCCGTATGTCTTCACTACTGATCATCCTTATTCTAGGGATTATCTTTTTCGTCAAGATGATCAGTCTTTTTTTTCTTCAGTGCTAAACTGAATTCCTCATTCGATACATTAGTAGCCTAAGTTGCGCTTGTTCAATAGTACATCTAGTGAGCAGAGTCGTAACATCATCCGCATAGCCAATCAAGCGTGACTCATTTGGCATCTTCGGTCTCAGTATCCCATCGAAAGACACGTTGCATAGGTCTGGACCAAGGGTAGATCCCTAAGCAACAGTCAATGTAATTTCCTTCTTCGTTGATCGTGAACAGGCTTCGGTCCTTCAGGTAGTCCCTCAGAAGCCGCATTAGATATTCTAGAACATGAGAAGGGTTTTTCAGCGTATCCAGAATATCCACCCATCTAGCGGAGTTGAAGGCATTCCTAATGTCCAGTGCCATCAATAGAACGATACGTCACTTGATGCGGCCATATGCCTCTGCCGTGCTCACCTCCTCTCCAATCGCATCAATGGTGGAACGTCTTGCTCTCAAGCCGTACTGCCAAAGAGGCAGCACAAATCGCGTCAGTGAGTCTTCCCTTGATGAGTTTCTCCAGCATTTCCCCAGCAGTGTCTAGCATGCATAACGGGTGGTATGCAGAATTCGATTCGGGACGTCCCTTCCCCCTGCTGATCAGCACGTGCCTCGACACCTTATATTGTACCCGCGAAACCCCGTCCAGTAGGCAAGCGATGAATGTGCTGGGTAGTAAAGCAGGACAGTGATGATAAACAAGTTGCAATACCTCAGCTAGAACATCATCTGGACCTGGAGCCCTTCTCACTTTTAGTTACAGGACAACCTCTTCCAGTTCCAGACATGTCAAGAGTGGAAACTCTATTGCGGTTTCACCGTGGACAGCGTCAACACGGACGGGATGAGGGTGGAAGTGTGCCCGCACTATCTGTTCCATCTTTTCTGCATTTTGTATGCAAGACTGCCGTAGGGCAACAAGCTTCCGCATAACTAGCTTGTAGTCAAAGCCCCATGGATTCTTGTTCACATTGTCACACTCTTTTCACTTAAACTAGGGGCTTACTCCGCCGGGGTCTTCGAGGGGCATAGAAGCGTTGCAAGCAATTGTGACGATGCTCATAGTTAAGTTCACCATGTCTTGAGCTACCTACGGATCCCTTGAAGCGCAGCGCCAGCAGTAAGCATCTGTAGTGAGCACCTCGACGAACCTCTTGACGTCCATCCTTCCAATTTTCCACCCAATTGCAGAAGGTCGAGAGCACAGGCGTGGGGAGACAATATCACTAATCTCAAGCAGAATCCATCGATAATCACTGGCTGAGTAGTCCTCTAATATTCTCCGACTGTGCATCCTCCGTACTAAGGACTCTAAGGCGAATATCATGTCCAGTATGGTTCCTTTGCAGCCCATATGGCAGAAAGTCCACGTGTTTCCAGTATTTACGACAACGAGCACCGTCGGGGCCGCCATTTTCAGGATTCGTTTTCCCGCGGATCTGTTTGAGGCATGCCCGATTCAATTGTTTTAGCATTGAAGACTTCCCCAGCGAGCACGTTGCCATCTGCGTTCAGGACAGGGCTGTTCAAAGTATTAAGCTTGATTTTAAAAGATGATATCAATTTGTTTAGCATTGGGTACACACTAAAGAAATTGATCTCTTAGCATCGGACCCACACGAAACGTTCTCTCTCTCTACTGCTCTCCGCCTGGGAATAACTGTTCTAAGCCCAGATGGTGACTTTACCAGCTTTATCAGGATACCATGATGCTGAATTTTTATCAGAGTGTTGCTCACCCACCAGCGAAAATTTGGCTTTCATGTCCCTTATAAACGGCTCAAGCAGGCTTTGGGCACTTAAACTGCGTTGTAGGTTTAGTTGTAGGATGCGGGTCATCGAAATTATGATTTTGATTTGGCTAGAGCTTCCTGAAAACGTGACATTTTTCTCATCCTAAGACGTACCCAAGATCCAGTCTTGCGTACTCGTAGTTGCGAAGAATGCAGTGTTCTTTCTTCGCACACTCTTCTCTTTTATGTCCCATTTCACTGCATTTGTAGCATAGGAAACTCCTATCGTGTCCTTTGGATACTTGTGCAGTGTGACTATAGTCAAGGTATTCGAAACATTGAAAAGGCACTGCCCTTTTGCCATATCCTGCAAACGATCCACCCTTATTCAGAAATTGTTCAGTGACCTTTTCGGTTAAGTCTATGAAGGCCATGCATTTTCCCCTGCAGTTTTTTGGTGTCGGCTGGAAAATCGAAGCTGGAAAATCTAACGAGTACTCCCAACTAAAAGTAAAATAGTTAACGAACGTGCAAAATTATTTGGAATGATATCTAATGCAGTGATAAACAGTTGTTATGATTATCTACAAACGGCTCGAAGTCAAGGATACTAAATGTTACCACACAAATGCGATTAGCGCCAAAAGCTTGAAAATTGGCTGAACAATCAGCCAAGGCAACATTCACATCGCGAACAAGCAGAACATCGCCATATACCAAAAGGTACCACATCAACTACATCATCCGTGAGAACAATGAACTTTTTGATGCCCAAAAAGTAAGTGGTTCAATAGCATCTCAAAAAGAAGCAACAAGGGTTACAAGATGCAACCGGAAACCGAAAAAGGACAAAAACATTCAGTTTGGCGAGACGAACTGTCATCAAATCAGTTCGGTATATCCAGCCACCAGATTAGTTCAATTCGCAGTGAAAGTTGAAATAAGCTTAAGGAAAGCTTATCCATGGAACGGGAAGAACCACTCTCTGATCGTTGATGAATCCCAATAAAAATTTTGTTTGAAATAGCCTTCCATAGATGTTGTCGGGCACAGTCAAAGTGTGGAGTGTCTGCAGAGTTTATTAGTAGAGTAAGGACCATGTTAGTGGCCGTTATAGGATTGCCTGATAAGCAGAAAGTGGATTGCAAAATAATTTCGGGGTAGAACATCTCACAGTGGGAAATCAGGTAGTGAAGTGCTAGGGTAGAACTGGAGAGCAATTGTCGTTAGTGCCATTTTTGCTTCTTAGACGCGGGAAAATTTACACCGGTAAACAAATTCTCGCTTGGTGGCTTATAGGGGTATTATTGAATTAGTGACTGGGACTCCTGAGCTTGTCTCCGGGTAAGTTTACCCGAGTCCAAAAGCCTCGCCAGAGTATCTTTATCTCAAGGTGCTGAGAAGAGAAACCATCCTGGGATTGAGAACTAAACGTTGAAAAACTAAGGAGTCGATCATATATTATAGTTAGGTTTGAACATATTGATGGCTGTAACTCACTTACGTAATTCCATTTCGGCCTAAGCAATCCACTTTCTATTTGATGAAAAACCGTACCTCATGTAATTGGAATTTATTTATCAACAGCCGCAAACCATTACCAATTTTTGTCAATACCTCTGAAAACATTCGATCATATTGTCTTTTTACTTCAAACAATTATCTAAAATCACCCAAAAGAAGATTGAAGGATAGTGCAAAATTTAAACGTCCAGCGAGAAGACCAACAACACGATGGGAAGAGACGATAGAAACTGACAGCAGATTGTTGCTGGAAGTGATCAACTGACGACCGAGATCGGGAAACCCTGATGATTGGAGGGGATTAATCCTGGAGGCCAACGCCTGGTTTGGGCTGCCACACCATGGATGATGATGATTGGATAGATATTGATATCGCTGGAATGTCGGAAATTGGATAAATTTATCTCTTCTTCTTCGAAGCACTACAGCCCCTCTCGGGCCTTCGCTTCCTGCAACACGCGCCTCCAGCTGTCTTGGTCCATTGACCGTGTCTTCTAATTTCAAAATCCGAGCAACGATGAACTGTCTTCGTTGACCGAGTCAGACTAGCGTTTCCTCGGTTTCGTCCATACGATTCATGTGGCCAGCCCATTGCAGCTTCAGCGGTCTTACAATCGTTGGGACCTCCGCGTCGTCAAATATTCCGTACAGCTAATTGTTGTATCATATTCGCCATTGGTCCTCGTCTAGCTTTGCTCCGATCATTAATAAGTTTAACAATTTCATACTGACAATCCAAACCACAATTTGTATGGTGAGCAAAGTCTTCTTATAAGCAATTACCTGATATCGTATAGGCGAAAAAGGAAAATGTATATCAAATTAATAAAACAAATATTTTAAAGATGTTAGATATTGCACCAGTTTTTATTGTGTAACTATATTATAATTTTTTACATATATTTCAGTCATACAAAAACTTAATTTGTTCTGTTCTAAACTTAATACACTAGATAATAATATATACATACAAGGATGTTAAATATAAAAGACACCTTAAACCTATTCAAGATTAAAAATTGCACAGTTTAACTATTTTCGTTTTCTGTGTTAGCAGTTTCCACGATGGTGATGGTGATGATGATGATGATGTGGTCGGTGGTGATGACCTAGAAGAAACAATCATGTAATCATTACCAAGTTTTACAAGGAAATCCCCATATATTTACCTGGTCTGGATGACGCAGCAATAGCTGCAGCTCCAAGTATACCTCCAGCAATCGCGGCGCCAATAAGTGGCCGATTGTGATTAGGCTTATGGACTACCACCGGAGCAGGGTTTATAATCACTGGTTGATATGGTGGTGGTGGTGGAACACAACCTCCACCATGTGGGTAGCCTCCCTCCTGTCCAACATAGTACAGATTAGTCTCGCCTCCAACATGTACGTAGTTGATCCTTTGAATTGGCAAACGATGGTTGAATTCACAGAAATGCGCTCCATTCACTCGCACGATGAACCGATTATACTCAACCATGATCTCAATGTCGTAAGACTGTCCACGTTGGATGGGGCATGACCCATAACGTTCTTCAGGGCCCCAACAGTAAGATTGGAAGGAATTTCGAACAATGGCATATTCAGTAGGACGGACACTCATATGGAACATGATGTCATCCTGCATCCATCGATTTCCAGCTTGCAGATCGATGGTGAATCGGTCTGAGGAGTAGGGCATGAAGCCCCTGACAAAGATTCGACTGCCCACATGAACTCCACCTGGGATGTATCCAAGAAATGGAACGCACTGAAAAAGGGTTTTCCTGAATAAATGCTTCAATCAATAAAATCAACAAAAAATTTTTCTACTGAAGAAAGTAGAATTATTTAGCACTTTAGTTAAACTATGACTTCGGAAACAGTTTTTGAATTATGAACAATAACTTCTTTGTTTAAATTTTCCAGTGATTATGCAATCCAAGAAAAATAAACTTGAAGCTTTAAAAAACAGTACTAAAACATATCAAATCCGATAACTTGCCGGAATTAATGCACTATAATTTCAGTTTTGAAGCGTTTTGACGATTAGTTTTCTATGAAATTCACTTACAGGATTGTGAGCTGGCAGAGAACTCATTATAGTATGTATGCTGAACTTATTTCTTGCACAATAACGAACTGTGTACCTAATTGACACTCGAAGCGTAATGATTGCTTTTGTTTTTCACGTAATGTTTTATATGGTTTGACTTGGTACTTCGGTAAAAGTTATCTTATCATGGCTGTTTCAGCATCAAGTGCTTAAATGTATCGATTATTTCCACTAATATATAAAAATCGATCACCAATACAAAGCTCTTCTTTGCAGTAAATGAAGTCTAAATAGTTATAAAATCCACACTAGATAACAATTTTCTATTCATACAACTCCCATAATCTGTTTTTGATAATTTTTATAGGGATTTATCTTTGAACTTGTCGAAGATATTTTATATGTTGATAACGGGAAATTAAATGAATGCGTCAGCAGGGGATTTTTTTTGCATAAGGGAATGGTGAATGAATACCTAGATGATGATGGAGGAAATGCCAATTAATCATGCATATTCTGCCCAGGCTGAAGTAAATAGAAAGTAATATTTAGTGCTTCGAAAAATCAGCTTGTCAGATTGTCGTCTTGAATTCTAAATTCGTCATTTCAAGAATTTTGTTACGGCCGAACTTTTGGACAGCACTAGCAGGCGAAGAACCACCCCCAAACACTTTTAGCCGCGCACTTTAAAGGGGTGATGCACTGAAAGAATTGAGTGGATCATACTGACCAAAATCATATAGTAAGACGACTAATTTTATAGTCAAAATGGCGCTGACTACAAAAATATTCAAAAATTAACTAAATGAATAATTATATTGACTATTGGAGCCATAACTATTCAATAAAAATTTATGACTATTTTATATTTGAAGGGAATATGTTTTTGCTGCATGGACAATTGTTTTTCATAGTCACCGTAAATATATAATCTGTCATTTCAACTATGTTACATTGGTTCGTAATGTGATTAGTATGACCAATCTTGTAGGTTACTTTGACTATTTATTTTAGTTAATAAGTTTTTTTTTTGTAGAATAAGAAGCCATTGATTTGCTGAAAAAAAAATCTTATTCATCAAAAATAATGTGTTTAACTCTAACATAAGCTTTTCCATTGGAAGTATATAAATGCATAGGAAAACAAGTAAAATCTTCAATCTTGCGTAGAGAGCCAACCCTCCTCCCTCTCCTTTTTAGGCCTTCGCTTCCTACAAATAGCGCCTCCAACTGTCTCGGTCCATTGACCGCGTCCTCCAATTCCGAAATCCGAGCAGCGATGAACTGTCTTCGTCGACCGAAGCAGACCAGCGTTTCCTCGGTTTCCCCATTGGTCTCCGGCCGTCAGTTCTCCCAACGAATACCTTTTTGGGTATCTGTTGTTCGTCCATACGATTCATGTGGCCACGCCATTGCAGCTTCCGCAGTCGCATTATTGTTGAGACTACCGGCTCGTCAAAAATTTCATATAGCTCATGGTTGTATCGAATTCGCCATCGGTCCCCGTCTAGCTTCGCTCTGATTATTCGCCTCAGGACCCGTCGCTCAAAGGCATTCAATATATTTCAGGGGTGGATCCAGAATTTTTTTCCGGAGGGGGTCACAAGGTAGAATAATATAAAAAATAACAAAAAATACCAAAATATTATATATAACAAAAAATAACAAATTTATTAGAGTCAATACATTACACTTAAACCAACTCCATACAAAAAACTAGAATAACAAGCGACAAAAAACTGAAAGAAACTTGTGGAAAATTCGTAGAAACCTATTTCAGAAATTAAGAGAATGAATAAATGAGAATAAACAAATTTACGTTTCTTTCAACCATTTCAATTTGTAGACAAATCCAAGGGAATCTTTTTTTCATACAAACATCCTAAACGCACATGTTCTTCGTAGGTAACCAGCCATTAAATTTCATATTTCTCATGCACTCCTTGCAAAGAATAAAAACAAAACATTGCGAAAAAAAATCAACCAGCTGATCATTCCAACGTAAACTCATCATTGCGAAATTCACGTTCGTGCCTACGCCGTTACGTTCTCGCAATTGTGCATCTATTTTAAGAAAATGGTCCACGTAAATTAACTTTTCACGACATGTATTTTCGGTGTCTTGAAAATTTTTTACCGTGATTTCGTCTCGTCTCTATGATTATCATCGGGAAAGCTTCTAATGAAAATTGTAAAAGGTGGCAATGATTTCTTTTTCGTATAGATCAGTTTTCCCGAAAATTCGTGAAAATTGATGCTACAACGAGTGCTTACGCGTGAATGTTATAGTTTTTTGCTAATTTTGTCGTGGAATTTCGGTAAATTATCCGCGAAATAATTGAAATAAACGCAATTGTGGCAGCGCATCGAATCGCCTTCTTTTGTTTTTGCCGTGTACTAGATGTATGTATGTATCTCATTGTTTTGTTAAAGATGGCATGGATAGTTTAATAGGATGATACTTGGTGATATCGCAGTGAAATTTTAATTAGTAGTGCGGATAAATGACATTGATTTCTCTGGAAAAGTGTTATAGTGAAATCAAAAAGCTTCTTTTCAAGTGGGCTCCAGGCAAAAGCTTAATATGCAAAAATAACAATACAAACCGAATTTCCTGAATTTGCTTACAGAAATTCTCGTAAATATTTATCACTTTTATTTGTTTACAGTTTTCCAACACTTCTTATTGATTCCTGCCAGTCGACAGGTTTTATAGTTAGAAATTCTGGTTATTATTCCTGTAACGAAGAAAATTAAAAGTTTCAATCTGGCGAATGCATCATGGTAAATATTAATACAATTGTATATGAAACAATATATTGAGATTGAGATATTGTTTCAAAAAAACGCGACGAAACGACCAGCTTCCACAAGAACGATTGACACTTTCTTTTCTAAAAGTCAGGACCGGAGTCTCAATCTAGTTCTGATATATCATCGTCGGCGAAAGAGTTCATACCATCAGCTAGTATTTCGAACATCACTGATAGGCTTGAAAATGTTCCGTCCACTTCCTATTCAGCGAATACTACACATATAAATGAACCATGCTGCAAGCCTCATTTCGCGTCCGATATAGGGTCTTACGTAAGCCAACGCAACATCGACGATTTTACTAAGGTGGATTTACTAACTGGGAACCTCCTCCCGATTATAGTTTTCCTCATAATGTTGTGATGAAGAATTGGAAGGAAAGGAAGAAGTACGCTCAAAAATCTCATCTAGAGTATTCCCTTGGCTGGTTTTGTCTCATAAAGATCAAGGTCTTTATTGTAAGTACTGCGTACTATTTGCATCGAGCTCAGGAGGAAGTTACCAAACGAACACTTATCTGAAGCGACTAGTTCAAGAACCGCTGAAAAAGTTTGACGACTTACTTGGTGAAAATGGAGCGCTTTCTGTTCACCAATGAAACCAATATCACCATAAGGCGGTAGAGGTTGGCAAATATTTTCTTCAGACTTTTCACAGTCCAGCATCAGAAGTGGTCAACCAGGTCTATGTACAACGATATGCGCAGGTTAAAGAAAATCGAGAGCGGTTAATGCCTATTATCAAAACGATCATTTTTTGCGGTCAGCAAAACATTTCTTTACGTGAACATAGGGATGATGGATCGCTCTTGGATAGGACCGACGGAGGAGACAATCTGGTGGCAAATTATGGAACTTTAGAGCTCTCCTTCGCTTCAGAATTGATTCTGGTGACTCTTCTCTTCAGTAGCATTTAGAAAACGTAGGTGAAAAAGGAACGTACATTAGCAAAACCACCCAAAATCAACTGATAGAAGCCTGCAAAGTGGAAATTCAGCAAGGTGTCCTGAATAGAGTAAGAGCGGCAAAATTTTTCTCTGTTATATTTGACGAGACGACCGACAACTTACACACTGGAATAGAGTTGCTAGAAAAGATTTTGTTACATTTTGCGACGTGTACTCTGCGATTCGTTCTGAAGATGTGGAAGGTAACGAGCGTCGTTTAACTGGAGTTGCAGTGGCACATATTGTCATAGATTTTGTCACAAATTTGAATTGGACCTGCAATACTTGGTTAGGATCAGTACAGACAGTTGCTCAGTGATGAAATCATCGAATGTCGCAAGCTGCCAAAATGCTTCAGGGGCAATGAAAACCATTGCAGCTTTTTCAAATGCTTCTTTAAAAAGACACGGTATCTTCGAAAACAAGCTTGGTAAAAAATCTCTTCAAAGTCTTTGCGAGACACAATGGGTTGAACATCACTAGGCCACCTGCAGTTTCAAGATTAATGGTTAATAAAAATTTGTGAAACATTTGAAGAGATTTCACCGTAGCGGGATGAGAAAAGTGCATCTTCTACGTCTAACCTTCTTCATGCTCTTCTTAATTTTCAACAGCTGTATACTGAAACTGAAAATCTTGCTAAACAGTTGGATGTGAAGATGAAAACACCTCGTGTTGTTTCTCGCCAAAAGTATTGAGATAATCATCAACAAAATCAAACCCCGGAGGAGTATTTCAAGAGAGGGATTTTCATTCCTCTATTGGACAACGTTGTGACAGACCTCAAAGAAAGACTCTCCACAGACGCGATGAACCTTTTTCGGTTGAGAGTGTTTCTGCTTCGGGCTTCATACACAGTGGAGGATATTGAAGACGTTCACCATGCAGTAGAAATGTACCAGAAGCTTCTGCAAACTCCTATCTCGGTCTCGGGAGTCATTGCAGAATTCAAACTGTGGGTAGCCAAATGGAATCGGATTGTTGAAAACGGCGGTGAACTCCCCGATTCACTTCCTCTAGTTTGTGTTAACTGATAACTGAATAAGAAAATTCTAACGACAGAAAAGATAGTAAAACTGAGAAAATAAACGAGAGCACGGAGGGTATAACGAGTCCATTGTCTCACGATCGTTAAAATCGAGTTGTACAGGCGCAAGAAAGAGTTAGTCGAAAGGGAACTCGCTGTAGCTCATTACGAAATTGAATTATTGCGTGGAGTGATTGTAAACGATGGTCACGGTCATGTTGCCGATAATGTAGCAACCTCAACGGAACGACGACCAGTTCAAGCAGAACCTATGATGATGAACATAACGATGCTAGTGGAGCTGCTCAGTATCTTCTTTGGTCAAGCCAAGACATATAAAATATGGGAGAGATAGGTTATTTTTTTAGAAAGAAGCATATAAACTCGACGAATCGACAATGAAATTTCTTATCGGGACGTGACTCAAGGGCAAAGCCATGGAATGGTTTCATTCCAGGCCAGAATTTATCATATTGGGCCTTGGAAGTCTTCTGCGAATTTATCATATTGGGCCTTGGAAGTCTTCTGAGTGAATTGAGGATAATGTTGTATCATCGTCCGAATAAAATTGCAACGCGACGAAAAGTGAACATGGAAAAAACCGAAACTTTTCATGATTATGTGTATAAGAAGACAATTCTTGCGAACCATCTCAGCATGGATGATGACGAAGTGGTCGACGGGATTCCGGATACTCAGCTGTATGACGTTGCCCGTATACAAGGGTGAGGGTTTGAAGAGATATCGCTACGCAACAGGAATTTCACGTCAAGTTCAAATGCGAAACAAGACGATACAGCGAGCGGCGGTAACCGTAGGGACGACAAAGCGACGAACAGTAAGAGCGAGACAAGTGAGAAAGGTTCACTTGACGGAAGAGGCGCGTCGGGCGAGACTGAAGAACGGGGTTTAAAGAAAAATTGCTATAACTGCGGTCAACGCGATTATAACAGTATTAACAATCCGACAAAAAATAAATGAAAGAAATGTTTCGCGTGTGTCAAGTTCGGTCATATTGCACCAAAATGTGAAAACAGAAGGAAAACTGCGACAAAGATTAGCTGAGTTGAAACCCAGGCGAAATCGAGCTAGTACGATAAGCCAGTTTTGATAGATAGTGCCCTGATCGCAGCTATACTCGATAACGGAAGTGACTTGACGATTATGCGAGCAGACAAGTATGTGAAATTAAGCTCTCCATATTTTGAGAATAAGTCAGTTTCATTTTGAGGATTGAAAAAAAAAATTACGTGACTTTGGAAGAATTTTGAGCGACGCTGACGGTTGATGAAAACTCGTACCCGATTTTAAGTTCTGTGATTTCCAACGATTCGCGCATCAAATGTTAAAGGCCGCGACTTTTTGCATACGATAGACTTGCCGATAAAGCGTGCTAATGCTACAATTAGCACTTCGGCCGAAATTTTTTCCGCGTGCGACAAAGAGCCAGAGATATTTCGAGTCAATGTAGTAGAATGCTGCAATGCGAATACGACAGATTTATCGAATATTCAGGACGAAAAGTACACAGAAGCTGTTCAAGCCCTTGTTGACGATTTCAAACCATTAAAGACTCGCAACATGGGTGTAAAAATGACACTCATATTGAAATATGACAAACCAGTATACCAAAGAGCGAGATGATTGGCGCCACATGTGTGAGGGCTGGTCAATGGTCAGATTAGAAATTAGATAGATGACGGGATCGTTCGACAGTCCGTCTCGGTTTATGCGAGTCCGGTTGTCCTAGCGGCAAAAAAAGATGGTTCAAAAAGATTTTGCGTTGACTATCGACTTCTGAATACAAAAATTATCAAATACCGGTATCCGCTACTGCTGATTGAAAACCAGCTGGACAGGCTGTAAGGTGGGGAAGTGTTCAGCATTCTTGATTTGAAGAATGAAATTTTTCACGTGCCAATGTTAAGAAAGTGATTCGCAACTGTGCTAGTTGCATAATGGCAGAAGAGAAGCCAGGACGACAAGAAGGATGTCTAAATCTGTTCAACAAGGATGAATTCCCTTTGTATACTTTTCACGTCAATCATTTCAGACCTTTGGCGACAACAAGGAAAAGTTACCGAAATATCTTTGTCGTTATTGACAGCTTTTCAAAATTTACATGGTTATACGCAACCAACTCGACAATGATGGCTGAGGTGCTGGATCAGCTTACAAAGCAATCCGTGATATATTATGACGGGAATCCCCAGAGTGAACGGTCAAGTGGAGTGGGTAAATAGTATGCTCATCCCGCTGCTTACGAAGATTTTTGCGCCGAAGCCGGAAGAATGGTCGAATGTCTGAGCACAGTTCAGCTGTACTTCAACACAAGTCCCCACAGAAGCATCGGTATGATGCCATTTTGTTTGCTTTTTGGAACTCATGCGCGTATTCGTGGAGATTTTAATATTTGCGAGTTTGCTCAAAACGACTGGAACAAATGAAATTCGGTTTCAGGCCAAAGAGTGTATCAAAAAAATTCAAGAGGAGAACCGGTGTGTTTTTAACAAGAAAAGAAAAGACGCAAATGTTTATCGGGAAGACGATTTGGTAGCTATTTGTCGGACTCAGCAAGGACCAGGTTTAAAATTAGCAGCTAACTATTTAGAACCATACGAAGTAGTGAGAGCCTTGTGGAACGGCAGATATATAGTTCGCGAAATCGGCAAACATGAAGGACCTTTGCAAACATCAACGGCCGCTGATCACATGAAGTTGTGGGCATACGACAGAAAAATAGTAACTCCGAAGACAACCAAAGCGACGGCGACTATAAAGTTCACCACGACAAAAAAGACATCCGAGGACGTATGTCATCACAGGAGGGCCAAATGTAGGGAACAAGTAACAACTTTTGTTTGTCTAATAATAATTCGCAAATTAAATCATTTTAAGTCTGATCCAAACACGAGTGTTTTCTTTAGTCGAAGGGATAAGCTGATCCTATATATGTGTGTTTATAAACTTTTTTGGCCTGCAAAATCTTCTATTTTTATATAGCTTTCTCTTTTTTTGGGAAAATTAGGTATTGTCAGTCCATGGTTATTATTGAAATCAGTAATTATTTCTTATCTCATTTCAACCACCAAAAAGGCAGGATGTTTAACTTACTAGTGAACTACTGAAGAGGAAATGTATTGTAGTTTTGTTTCTTGTCTCTTCAATAACACATCGTTCAATAAGTCCCGAGACTGACAACGAAAACAACATTTTTTTTCAAAAATCATTTTTATTCATCAATATAATCTCTTTTTAAGGTGGTATAATCTTTCCAGCGCCTTTCCAACATTTCTATACCATGTTTATAGAAGGATTTATCCTTTGCTTCAAAATGGTCTTCAGTTTCGGCAATGACCTCCTCATTCGAGCCAAATTTTTTTTCCCTAGAGCATTGTTTTGAGATCAGCAAAGAGCCAGTAGTCGCTGGGGGCTAAATCTGGCGAATACGGGGGGTGGGGAAGCAAATCAAAGCCCAACTTGTTTCATTTGTTCCATTGTTTTCATGGACTTGGGTATGGTGCAATGCTCCAATCGCTTGGAAAAAACCTTTTCATGCTCAATTTTTCATGAAGGATTGTAAATACGCTTCCAGATGATATCTGTTTCATTTCTGCTATCTCACGGGCCTTCACTTAGCGATTTTTAGGGTATTGTAAAATCATTTTGCAATACCCTACTAAAATCGCGTCCTGTCTGTCCGTCTGTCCGTCCGTCTGTCCGTGTGTCACACCACTTTTTCTCGCAACCTACATAAGCTAGGAACATAAGATTTTGTAAGTAGGTGCGAAGTGACGCCCTTTTCAAAGTTTCAACATGAAAAAAAATGTATAAGGTCTTTAAGGGGGGGTCTCCCCGTATAGGGGAGTTTCACATGAAAAAAAGTTTTCATCGCATGTAGGCAATATGGGTATCAAATGAAAGGTCCTAATGAGAACTTTTCAAAACAGGTCTTAAAATGACAAATTTTGCTTCGAGGGGCGCAGGTTTTTAATCAAAGGTAGTCGAGTGGGGTATCAAATGAAAGGTCTTGACTAGAACTTATAGAATCTGAAATAAAAAAATCATTTGATGAATTAGGGGGTCCACGGGAAGGCAAAATGTACCCAAAATTTGGGATCCCCCCCCTCGCGATTGGACACGTTTCAGCCGAAAAATCTGAAAATTATCACGAATGTGGACCTTATGAGTACAAGGGCAGCAAATACCTTAGAAATCGAAATTCACTCAACTTTGTTAATAATAGTATGATTTATAGATTTTACATTTTTGCCCATAAAATCAAAACGGTACCTTTAAACTTCTTGAAATTTTGCAATTATATAGACTGACATAAGATATATATGTTCACAAAATTTAATTGAGATCGAATCATAATCAAGTGAGTTATAGCCATTTTAATTATATGGAATTACAACAACGATAACACGGGTTTATGGTTCATACGAGGTGTGTTCAAAAAGTATCGCGAATTTTGAATTTTCGCGGGTTACGTATATTCGCATTTCGATTTTTTTGTGGCGTTTTGTTGGTACTCATGTCTGTCACTTATGCCGACAAGCTCGGCCATTTTGAATGTTCACTTGATTGGTGATAGCTGCTTTACTTGCACGTGTTTTCAATCGTCTTCGATTTTTACTTATTCAAAAAAATGGATCAAAGAACGTGTATGAAATTTTGTGTGAAAAACGAAATTAAGTGCGCGGATGCATTCCGAATGTTGACTGTGGCATACGGAGAAGCTACCTTGGACCAAAGCAACGTTTATCGGTGGTACAAAATGTTTTTAGAAGGCCGAGAAGATGTGAACGACGAAGAGCGTGCCGGACGCCCGAGCACTTCAACAACAGACGAAAAAATTAATGAAGTGGAGAAAATGGTATTGGCCAATCGTCGAATCACCGTTAGAAAAGTTGCTGAGGACCTAAACATATCGACTGGCTCGTGCCATTCGATTTTTATCAACGATTCGGGCATGAGACGGGTCGCCGCGAAATTCGTACCAAAATTGCTCAATTGCGACCAAAAACAGCAACGCATGAACATTGCTAATGAGATGTTAAACTCTGTCCGCGACGAACCAAATTTGCTCCAGAGGGTCATAACTGGTGACGAATCGTGGGTTTATGGTTATGACGTAGAAACCAAAGCTCAATCATCTCAATGGAAGCTGCTGCATGAGCCAAGACCGAAAAAAGCGCGCCAAGTTCGGTCGAATGTGAAAGTTTTGCTGACAGTTTTCTTCGATTGCAGGGGCGTGGTGCATCATGAGTTCTTGCCACTGGGAAGAACGGTCAATAAGGAATATTACCTGCAAGTTATGCGCAATTTGCGCGAAGCAATCCGCCAGAGACGCCGGATTTGTGGGAGAACAAAAATTGTCTTTTGCACCACGATAACGCCCCTGCTCACACATCGTTGCTTGTGCGCGACTTTTTGGCCAAAAACAACACACTAATAATGCCGCAGCCACCGTATTCCCCAGATCTGGCCTCCTGTGACTTTTTCTTGTTTCCTAAACTGAAGAGGCCCATGAAAGGACGACGTTACGCTACGCTTGACGAGATAAAGACGGCATCGAAGGAGGAGCTGAACAAGATTAAAAAAAATGATTTTTTGAAGTGCTTCGAAGATTGGAAAAACCGTTGGCGCAAGTGTATAATATCTCATGAGGATTACTTTGAAGGGGACAAAATAGATATTCATGAATAAATAAATAATTTTTGAAAAAAAACAAAATTCGCGATATTTTTTGAACACACCTCGTATAGTGTTTTCCAATAAGAGGTGTTATTTTGATATTAAATAAAAAATGCCATTTTTTAAAATAAATGATCGGATGTTTAGTTCATTATGAAGAAGAAGATATGCCGTCAATAGCAATAACTAACATTGGGCAAATAACCACTACGACACGCTTACAGGACAATATCCTCTTCATGAAATTTTCCATAACCAAATCGCAAAGTGGCTGCCCTATGTCCTCAATAGCCTCACGAATTTCATCTTTGAGATCTTGAATTGACGCTGGGCTATTGGCATAGGCCTTCTCTATTACGTGGCTCCAAAGGAAGAAGTCGCAAGGTGTTAAATCAGAAGATCTATTCAAAATAACACCTCTTATTGGAAAACCCTATATATATTTAAAATTGACTTAGGTACTTTTATTTTCTTTCAATTTTCATGAAAATTTAAGGAATAGTGTTTAACTTGAACATATTCAATCGGCCGAGCATTCAGAAAAATCATTTAAGCTAGATTAAAATGGCGGCTGCACTGTGCTTATGAAAGAAACTGTGCATATGTATAAATTTGAACGATTTCATATCTAAGTATTGGATGAATAATTCAAGTTATCGATTCACGCCATTAGACAACTTGCTTCTAACCCTAGGATGTTTACAAAGACCTTCTGGTAGGAGCACTCTCCTGCTTACTCAACTTGTTTGACTATAAAATCAAGATTGGACATTTAAATTTCCCAAAATCTATAATTTAAGTTTTCTGGGCAATAAACAGCTAAGTTACAGCCGATTGAATATCTAAGAATTACAACAACATTAACACGTGATACTAGGGAGATACACGGTTGCAACGGTCCTAGACACTACAAAAATGTAGAAATTTTGATAAAAATTTTAGAAATGTTTTGTAATATTCATATGTGTTATCATGACTTATCAAGCGATGGGGTCAAAACACTTGAAGCAAAATAGTGGCGAGTTCAAAATCATAATAACCACAATAATTTTTCGAACTCGATTTATGGAATCTGTATATTAGTCAAGTTTTGATATGCAGAATATATTGTTTGACTAACTAATTAATTTACAATACCCTTCTGGCAGGAGCATCCTCCTGCTACTTCAACTTATTCATTACAATTTTTACCACTTCACTCACATTTTCCTGTGTAACGGCTTCCAATGACCTACCCGAACGTTCGTTTGTGTCCGTCCGACCACGTTTAAACTCAGCATACCAACGACAAATCGTTGGTTTCGATGGAGAGGATTCCGGGTAATGTTTTTCAAGCCATTGCTGGGCTTCTACGGTGTTTTTACCCATTAAAAAACAGTGTTTTATCAACACGTGAAACTCGCTTTTTTCCTTTTTTCAAACAAATTGCAAAGTGATTTTACCCTAACCTTGATAACTCTGCTGTCCGTAATCCGATCGACGTGAAATTTTTACACGTTTCATGTAAAGGTTTGGACTCAATGGAAACGTGGCTAGTGTGGCAGCCCAGAGACAACTACCACTAGAGATGACATGAGCAATCAAGTGCAGCAACAGCAACCAATGCATAGCACGCAGTCATTCATGCAGTCGGTCAGTCAGTAACACGCGAGCAAGCAGCAAGGCATCTGTCATTGACAACCATAAGCGAATAAAGAGTTTTATATAGTTTTACCTGTGTGATCTTTCATTTCCGCAGTGTGGACAAAGTCACACGCTAAACTGGTGACCCCAGACATAAAAGAGGACACGTACTCAGCATTAGAGAAACGACAGGCTCTCAAAATGACATCTGAAGACGAAAACTTCAGGGATGCAAGCGAAGGCGAGCACGAGGAAAAACTCCAATCCGCAGAAATCTTCAAAATCACCGCTTGTAAGCTGCCATCGTTCTGGCAGGCGCATCCGGCATTATGGTTCGCGCGTGTAGAAGCTCAATTTCGATCGCATCGAATAATTAACGATACATCAAAATTTGACAAAGTGATTGGAGAGTTAGAAATGGCCGCACTAGCACAAGTGGCAGACATAGTAGAAAATCCGCCAACGACAGGGAAATATTTTGCCATCAAAACACGTCTTTTATCCGCCTTCGGGCAAAGTCATGAAGAACAAATTCGCGAGCTGCTTCACGGCTTGGAATTGGGCGACCAGCGTCCATCGCAGCTTCTCCGCAACATGCAACGCATCGCGAAAAACGGAGTGCCGGAGGCGTTCTTAAAATCATTGTGGTTGGAACGACTACCGGCAGAAATGCGAGCAATATTGGCGGGTTCCAGTGCCGTAGCCCTGGACGAACTTGCGGCGGCAGCCGACCGCATTGCCGAAGTCAACAAAACCAACATATACTCCGTGACAAAATCTACTATAAGCGAATGCGCCAGTACAACGAACACATCAGCGGATCTGCAATTGCGAGACGCATTGGCAGATGAAATATCGGGTATGCGCGCGGATTTTCGTCGAATACAAGAGAAGAGACAGGGCGAGCAATGGCGAACAGACATATCGCGACGCAGCCCACATCGTAACAATCCAACCCTCTGTTGGTTCCACTCTCGTTTTGGAACCAGAGCAAGGAACTGCGTACAGCCGTGTTCTTTCAAGTCGGGAAACGCAAAAGGTCACTGACGGAACAGGCGCTGATCAGTGACACAGGAAGCAATCGCCTGCACGTTTACGATAAAGAAACAAAAGTACAGTTTTTAGTGGACACGGGGGCGGAACTATCCGTACTTCCTCGGAAATTCAAGCAAGGAGCTAACCCGACAGGCTACAAATTGTACGCTGCAAATGGGTCGGAGATAAATACGTTCGGGGAGAAGCTTCTCAAAATAAACCTGGGTCTACAACGGACGTTAACCTGGAAAGTCCGTGTGGCAGAAGTATCGCGGCCAATGCTAGGCGCTGACTTCCTCAGACATTATTGTCTCATGGTGGACCTAAGGAACAAAAGATTAATTGACTCCACGACGCTTCTATCAACCCCCGGCCAAATTCGTTATTCAAACCAACCGGCTATAGCGACAGTGTGCGGAACAAGCAAATTCCACGAATTAGTGAGAAAATATCCCGCGCTCACCAACCCAACAACACTCAAAGTGAAAATAAGTCACGGAGTGCAACACCACATAATCACGAAAGGCCCCCCGGTTTTTGAACGGGCACGTCGTTTGGCACCGGACAAATTAAAAATTTCCCAGCAGGAGTTCGAGTACATGCTCGACAAAGGATTTTGTCGTCCATCATCAAGCCCATGGGCAAGCCCCTTACATTTGGCACAGAAAAAAGGAGGTTGGCGTCCGTGCGGCGATTTCCGTCGACTAAATGCGGTTACACAACCCGACCGCTATCCACTTCGACACATCGAGGACATAATGGCAGACCCCGCAGACAAAAGAATATTCACAAAACTGGACTTAGTACGCGCATTCCACCACGTGCCAATTGCGGAGGACGATATACCCAAGACGGCGGTGATCACACCGTTCGGGCTCTATGAATTCGTGGTCATGACTTTTGGCCTGCGAAACGCCGCCCAGTCGTTCCAGCGATTTATGGACGAGGTACTGAAGGTGTTAGATTTTTGCTGGTGCTACATCGACGACATCCTGATCGCATCACGAAACGAAGAAGACCATTTCGAGCAGGTGAAAGTAGTGTTGGAGCGACTTACCAAATTCGGAATTGTTATAAACATTGCGAAGTGTGTTTTTGGCACCACCAACATCGAGTACCTCGGACATAAAATAAGTAAAGATGGAATCAGTCCCCCAGAATCCCGCATCGAAGCGATACGGAGATTTAAGAAACCCGAAAATGTTAAAGAGCTACGAAGGTTTTTCGGAACACTTAACTTTTACAGGCGCTTCATCAAGAACGCAGCAAACCTTCAAGCACTGCTGAACGAACACGTGACCAACACGAAAAAAAACGACAAGACACCAATAAGATGGACACCCAAGGCAAACAAGGCATTCGCAGACTGCAAGGAATCATTGGCGAAAGCAACTCTTCTCGTACATTTTAAAAAGAACCAACCTTTGTCACTGGTTACAGACGCATCGGATATTGCAATTGGTGCCGTCCTACAACAACTTCAAGGTGACCGTTGGCTGCCATTAGCCTTTTTCCAGCGCAAGCTCTCGGGTACAGAGAAACGGTACAGCGTCTATGATAGGGAACTGCTCGCCATCCATGACAGCATCAAGCATTTTAGACATTACCTGGAGGGCAGAGAATTCTCCGTCCAAACTGATCACAAACCCCTGACGTACTCATTCCAAAAAAAATCCGAAAAGTCATCACCGCGTCAAAGTCGACAACTAAGCTTCATTTCGGAGTACACCAGCAACATAGTTCACATCCAGGGGGAGAAAAACAAAGTGGCCGACGCATTGTCAAGAATCGAGACAATCAGCCTACCCACGGTGATCGATGCTAAGGAGTTCATCCGAGAGCAACAGGAGGACCAGGAGCTACAAGCGCTGGTAAAGGATAACAAAACGTCACTTAAATTGAAACGCCAACCCTTCGGAGACCAGGAAGAAATCGTTTGTGACACGTCCACGGGGTTAGTTCGACCGTATGTACCAGAAACACTTCGCAGACACGTCTTCGATACATATCATGAACCATCGCATCCCAGTGGACGCGCAACATGCAAAGCGATCGCTCGAAAATTCGTTTGGATCAAAATGAACAAAGACGTGCATAATTGGGCTCGGTGCTGCGTACCCTGCCAACGCTCTAAAATTGCAAGACACACCGTTAACCCAATTCAACCATTTGCGATGCCAGACGGCAGATTCCAGCATATACACATAGACATCGTGGGGCCAATGATTCCTTCCAAGAACTTCAAGTATTGTTTGACGATGATGGACAGATTCTCTAGGTGGCCAGAAGCAGTTCCAATACCGGATCAAACAGCAGCAACTATCCGCCATCAAAACACGTCTTTTATCCGCCTTCGGGCAAAGTCATGAAGAACAAATTCGCGAGCTGCTTCACGGCTTGGAATTGGGCGACCAGCGTCCATCGCAGCTTCTCCGCAACATGCAACGCATCGCGAAAAACGGAGTGCCGGAGGCGTTCTTAAAATCATTGTGGTTGGAACGACTACCGGCAGAAATGCGAGCAATATTGGCGGGTTCCAGTGCCGTAGCCCTGGACGAACTTGCGGCGGCAGCCGACCGCATTGCCGAAGTCAACAAAACCAACATATACTCCGTGACAAAATCTACTATAAGCGAATGCGCCAGTACAACGAACACATCAGCGGATCTGCAATTGCGAGACGCATTGGCAGATGAAATATCGGGTATGCGCGCGGATTTTCGTCGAATACAAGAGAAGAGACAGGGCGAGCAATGGCGAACAGACATATCGCGACGCAGCCCACATCGTAACAATCCAACCCTCTGTTGGTTCCACTCTCGTTTTGGAACCAGAGCAAGGAACTGCGTACAGCCGTGTTCTTTCAAGTCGGGAAACGCAAAAGGTCACTGACGGAACAGGCGCTGATCAGTGACACAGGAAGCAATCGCCTGCACGTTTACGATAAAGAAACAAAAGTACAGTTTTTAGTGGACACGGGGGCGGAACTATCCGTACTTCCTCGGAAATTCAAGCAAGGAGCTAACCCGACAGGCTACAAATTGTACGCTGCAAATGGGTCGGAGATAAATACGTTCGGGGAGAAGCTTCTCAAAATAAACCTGGGTCTACAACGGACGTTAACCTGGAAAGTCCGTGTGGCAGAAGTATCGCGGCCAATGCTAGGCGCTGACTTCCTCAGACATTATTGTCTCATGGTGGACCTAAGGAACAAAAGATTAATTGACTCCACGACGCTTCTATCAACCCCCGGCCAAATTCGTTATTCAAACCAACCGGCTATAGCGACAGTGTGCGGAACAAGCAAATTCCACGAATTAGTGAGAAAATATCCCGCGCTCACCAACCCAACAACACTCAAAGTGAAAATAAGTCACGGAGTGCAACACCACATAATCACGAAAGGCCCCCCGGTTTTTGAACGGGCACGTCGTTTGGCACCGGACAAATTAAAAATTTCCCAGCAGGAGTTCGAGTACATGCTCGACAAAGGATTTTGTCGTCCATCATCAAGCCCATGGGCAAGCCCCTTACATTTGGCACAGAAAAAAGGAGGTTGGCGTCCGTGCGGCGATTTCCGTCGACTAAATGCGGTTACACAACCCGACCGCTATCCACTTCGACACATCGAGGACATAATGGCAGACCCCGCAGACAAAAGAATATTCACAAAACTGGACTTAGTACGCGCATTCCACCACGTGCCAATTGCGGAGGACGATATACCCAAGACGGCGGTGATCACACCGTTCGGGCTCTATGAATTCGTGGTCATGACTTTTGGCCTGCGAAACGCCGCCCAGTCGTTCCAGCGATTTATGGACGAGGTACTGAAGGTGTTAGATTTTTGCTGGTGCTACATCGACGACATCCTGATCGCATCACGAAACGAAGAAGACCATTTCGAGCAGGTGAAAGTAGTGTTGGAGCGACTTACCAAATTCGGAATTGTTATAAACATTGCGAAGTGTGTTTTTGGCACCACCAACATCGAGTACCTCGGACATAAAATAAGTAAAGATGGAATCAGTCCCCCAGAATCCCGCATCGAAGCGATACGGAGATTTAAGAAACCCGAAAATGTTAAAGAGCTACGAAGGTTTTTCGGAACACTTAACTTTTACAGGCGCTTCATCAAGAACGCAGCAAACCTTCAAGCACTGCTGAACGAACACGTGACCAACACGAAAAAAAACGACAAGACACCAATAAGATGGACACCCAAGGCAAACAAGGCATTCGCAGACTGCAAGGAATCATTGGCGAAAGCAACTCTTCTCGTACATTTTAAAAAGAACCAACCTTTGTCACTGGTTACAGACGCATCGGATATTGCAATTGGTGCCGTCCTACAACAACTTCAAGGTGACCGTTGGCTGCCATTAGCCTTTTTCCAGCGCAAGCTCTCGGGTACAGAGAAACGGTACAGCGTCTATGATAGGGAACTGCTCGCCATCCATGACAGCATCAAGCATTTTAGACATTACCTGGAGGGCAGAGAATTCTCCGTCCAAACTGATCACAAACCCCTGACGTACTCATTCCAAAAAAAATCCGAAAAGTCATCACCGCGTCAAAGTCGACAACTAAGCTTCATTTCGGAGTACACCAGCAACATAGTTCACATCCAGGGGGAGAAAAACAAAGTGGCCGACGCATTGTCAAGAATCGAGACAATCAGCCTACCCACGGTGATCGATGCTAAGGAGTTCATCCGAGAGCAACAGGAGGACCAGGAGCTACAAGCGCTGGTAAAGGATAACAAAACGTCACTTAAATTGAAACGCCAACCCTTCGGAGACCAGGAAGAAATCGTTTGTGACACGTCCACGGGGTTAGTTCGACCGTATGTACCAGAAACACTTCGCAGACACGTCTTCGATACATATCATGAACCATCGCATCCCAGTGGACGCGCAACATGCAAAGCGATCGCTCGAAAATTCGTTTGGATCAAAATGAACAAAGACGTGCATAATTGGGCTCGGTGCTGCGTACCCTGCCAACGCTCTAAAATTGCAAGACACACCGTTAACCCAATTCAACCATTTGCGATGCCAGACGGCAGATTCCAGCATATACACATAGACATCGTGGGGCCAATGATTCCTTCCAAGAACTTCAAGTATTGTTTGACGATGATGGACAGATTCTCTAGGTGGCCAGAAGCAGTTCCAATACCGGATCAAACAGCAGCAACCGTCGCAGAAGCATTTTTCTCAGGCTGGATTTCACGGTTCGGCGCGCCACGCACTGTGACAACGGATCAAGGAACTCAATTCGAATCCGCTCTTTTCCGAGCGCTTGCAAATCGAATGGGATGCGAAAGAAATCGCACAACTCCTTATCACCCCGCAGCGAATGGGATGCTGGAGCGCTGGCACAGATCGCTCAAAGCCGCTATAATGTGCCACGAGCAGAACCCCGCATGGGCCGACGTATTACCAACCGTTCTACTCGGATTAAGGAACAGCTACAAGGACGACATCGGAGGATCGAGTGCAGAAATCTTATATGGAACAACACTCTCGCTTCCAGGAGATTTTATAGCAGCTGGAGACAATCAAATCGAACCACACGCGTTCATTGAGCAGCTACGGGAAACGATGCAGACACTTCGTCCAGTACAGGCGGCGCATCATTGCCAGCGAAAGATATTCCAAAGCAAGGACCTGCAATCGTGCACCCACGTGTTTCTTCGGGTAGATGCAAATCGAAAACCCCTTTCGCAACCATACTCCGGACCACATAAAGTGGTAAATAGATTATCGCAGGTCGTGTATACAATCGAGGTCAACGGGAAGAGAATAAACGTTTCAACCGAACGCCTAAAACCGGCATTCTTGGAGGCGACCGCATACAAAGGAAGAAACGCTTCGACACCCACAACCGACTCATCAATCACACCATCACAAAATCCAGCGGTCAACAGGACTCAGTGGACGCCAATCAACACACCTCCCAGAGACATTATCCGAACCTACCCTCCAGCTCCAGCACGGGCTTCCGCACTCAGGGGGGAGTATTGTGGCAGCCCAGAGACAACTACCACTAGAGATGACATGAGCAATCAAGTGCAGCAACAGCAACCAATGCATAGCACGCAGTCATTCATGCAGTCGGTCAGTCAGTAACACGCGAGCAAGCAGCAAGGCATCTGTCATTGACAACCATAAGCGAATAAAGAGTTTTATATAGTTTTACCTGTGTGATCTTTCATTTCCGCAGTGTGGACAAAGTCACACGCTAAACTAGTTTGGTACTACTATCACCATCTCTGGGTTAGTCTCGGGACTTATTGAACAATTTGTGATGTGAAATTGTGACAGTGAATTAACTGAAGTGTAGGCATGGTGTTTAGATTCCACCTTCGGCGCTAGTGTAATTAATGTCTTCACAGTGCCTCCGGGTGTGCAACTAATCTCATATGTATGTGTTGTATAAGTGGAGTGCACGCCTATATCTGACGGAGCGATCCCGGGACCCAAATAACTCGTTCTCGGAGGTAGCCCTTTTATTAAGAGTAGCAAGGATAGTCTCCGATAAAATCTGAGGACACTTGCCTTAGAGCTTCAAATTCACTCAGCTTTTTTAAACATCTATAAAATTATTAGATTCCACTCATAAGTGTCCTGAAACTGAACAAAAATTTCATATTTTTGTAGCTAAATATATGGTGCCGCCCTTCCAAGTTCATCGAAATCGTATTGTATAATGATACCTTTACTCTACGATACTCACCTCTTATCGAATGAGACATTACATTTTCTTGAAAACATTCCAGGAAATACAGAAACGTCATCTATCTTGAATATCGTTAAATTCTATTCAGATAATCATTGCATATACCATAATAAATTGCAATCACTTAAGATATAATAAAAATATGATTTTATAAATGAGTTTTGCTAATGTTGATTTCCTACCGGTTTAAGAAAAGTATCTACGTTTCAAAGTTTGCATAGACGAGTAAAACCTATTTTGGCTCAACATGTTTTTTTTATAAACGTACTTATCATCAAAACTAAGATTGCTGCTTTACAAACATAATAATTGGTATAGGCATGACAACTTAGGGAACAAACAAGATGGTTGCAAAGATAGCACACTACTACGTGCTCATCCGTAGAACAAATCAAAACATGGCTACTTTTCTGTTGGCTTATAGTGGAAGCATTAGCTTCCGTAAAACAACAAAACATCGTAAAGAAGCTAGAACGCAAATGCCAACTAGTCAAACAAATTTTAGTACAATCCATCTTTATTGGTGATTGATATGTACACATAAATACGTTCTTAGCTTACAATGAAAAAAGATTACAAAACGTTCACTTTCTAATTAAAACAAAATATTTGTCTAGTTTTTTATTTGGTTACAATTTAGGTCTCCCGTATCACTAAGAATGCTTAAACTGAAGCTGACCGCTGTTGAGCTCCATCATTCCTCCCACCACGCATACGGAAACATCCTGCATGGTGCTGTGGTCCAAAATGTGGCCTGTGTCCATGAGGCCCAAACTGATGTGGTCCATGGCGGTGTGCGGCCAAAAACTGCTGCCAATGAGAATGACGATCTCCGTGGAAGTGTCCGCCAGATTGGTGACCTTTTTGATGATGACCCCATTGATGATGTCCATGATGGTGACCATGATGTTTGAAGCCGTGATGGTGAGGGCCATGATGTTTATGTCCGCGACTGTGAGGCCCATGGTGGTCTTCGTGTCGGTGCCCACACCGTGGTCCGTGGGGTGATCCATGAGATCTTCCATGATGAGGCTCATTGTGTTCGCCTACATATCCTTCTCGTCTAGCATGGCATGAGTCGGTATTGTATTCCCTGGGTCCATTGTCCGTTGTGTCATTCAAGCAAGTTATTTTAACCATTGCAATGTCTATCCGGAAGTATTGAAAGATAACTGAATTAGTGTGAAGCTTTACGACCCTCTTATATACTACACTCATACACAACTAGCGAAGCTTATCTAATTAGGGTGACAAAGCGTTTAATTATTATAAACAATGACTCATAGATTAGATTTATTTATATGGTGCAATTTTGGGCAAAAGGTACTTGTTCGTTTGCGTAAAATTTATTGAGCTCATCAAATTTCTTTGTGCTAGCTTATTTATTTCTTTTTAAAAGCATATGAATTTATCGCGTCACTAATACCAACATATTTTGCCTAATATTTCAAGTATTTCCCAAGAACTTGAAAAAATTTAAAGAACAATATTTTTCCACCAAACTCAAATTTTGAAAATTTTCCCCCAATAGCCAACATCAGGTCACTTTTCTGAAAATACTTAATCATTATTATTTCATCATGTGACGATGTTTAAAGCTACTACCAGCCGAGCATGTTTTTGCAAGTACAATTATTGTTATTATAGATAACGCGACTCCCATTGCGCGAAATTTCACGCGACTTAATACGCAAAATAAACTATTCCTATATAACCGCAAAAAATCAGTCGGTTCTTGACGAGTTTTGAACATCAACATGAGTATTCATACATTTTTAATGTATGTATATTTATTTTTATTGAGATCTACAAACTGATAGATATGATTTGTTAGATTCTAATTGAATTGTGAAATTACGTATTGTTGAGATATTAAGTTACATACGAGTATTCATTGTATGTCTAAGTAAATTTCCGTCCCGATAAATGTATGGTTGCATGCAAGTAGTTCTCCACTTGTCTTTCATGTGGTCTTGTTTGATTTGTCATTCGATTAAATTTTAAATGCTATTCTCATACATTGATGGTGAAGTGCTTAATGGTCGGTCACCTTGATTTTCGGTTATACTTCAGGAAGAATGGATTACCTTAGAATCGTATTTTATTCTTGATACCCATTTTTGAATGTGGTTTAGTTAAAGTTTCCATACTTTATGACTTATTATGAGAAAATTGAACCATATATTTCGCTCACCGGGAACTAAGGAAAATTATTCAGAATAAAACACTATCTTTTATGCAAACGATTTTTATTGATTATTCGTCCCTTTTTACATTGATTTAGTGTAAATCGATACGGTAATTTGCCTTACACTGAGCTTTTTGCTTCGTGTGGGTAGAGATCTCGTTTTTCGGATAGCTTCGATAGCTGCAAATTTCATATGAAAATTATTTGTGTGTAGCTACATAATTGAGTTACATTAATAATTTTTCTGAAAAATTCTTAGAGAAGAAAAATGTTAGAAGAAGGTGGTTTTGTTGTGTATACTAATTCTCATCAGGCCCTCACTCTCATTAGATACACACGGGTGATGCCCTGATGAGAATTAACATACACGTCGAAACCACCTTCTTCTAATATTTTTCTTCTATAAGGATTTTTCAGAAAAATTATTAATGTAACTCAATTATGTAGCTACACACATATAATTTTCATTAGTAACTATTTTTTGTTTGGTTAGAATATTTTCTGAATGGATATAATTATGTGCTAATTTCAATCCTTTCTAGAAGGAATCTTAGCTTGAAAGCTGAGACAAGTACTTTAAATGATAAAAATTTTCATAAACTAATTAAAAAGTCAAAAGTAGGGGGCAAAAAAATGGAATCGCTGGAAGTAGCAGATGGACTTAATTTCGAATCCCTAGCACCAGACATTTTAAATCATCCAGTACCATTCACATATGTAGACATCTGAACAATTAGGAATGTCGGCCAATGCTTCATGAGCCCATCCATTCTCTAAGCACACTGCGCAAGGAGTTCTTCCAGCTTCAAATATTAGTAGCTACTTTTTCTTTGCTTTATCTTCATTTCTTGGTTTTTACTCCCTTGGCTTGTTTCTTCTTGTGGATTGTCTAAGTTTTGGTCTCGTGTTATTAATTGCTAAATAAATGAAACTCTTATTTTCCTTATACACGGACATATTTTGTTTTTTAATTGACCTCTTCTTCAGAGGTTTTTTTTACAACTAAATTTATTTCCTTACTTCCTAGCTTTTTATACATTTTATTTTTATTTCATTTATTACCTACAAATTGGTTACAAAATATTTTACAACATGATTTATCATTATAATTACAAATCAATTTACTACTTTTAGTTACCTACTTATTTTATAATCCTCTTCATTAGGGTCATAAGTCCGTTGCGTATATCATGATTCATCCGTATACCTTCTTCGGCTCGACGAATGTATATGCTTTCATAGGCGTCCAACTGACTTCGTTTTTTGACCATTTTTATGCATTTTGCATCTTCTTGATTAATTGCATGCCGTTCATTGAAGATATGCCATTGTGTTTGATGCCAAAATATCAAAACAAATAACTCCACCATTGATTTCTTAGGCAATGAATTTGTTTTCCACGCCAGTGCTATCGATGGCCAAGAATTCCCTGAATCCATCTACCAAAAATATTCCGACAAATTGGACTGCGGTGGTCAATTGTTGTTCTCTTCAGGCTCGTATGCTACTAAATTAAAACTATCAACGTTCAATAAGTTTGAACGAAAACAAAAACTGAGAACTGCCAGCAAGCGTCAGTTGGAAGTGTTGAAACATAAGAAGATAATATAGACTCCAAAACATCAGGCCGGCTGCTTTTGACGTGGTATAAATTACACCAAATAACCGGCAATGGAATTGAAACCGGGGAAGGTGGATTCTTGGAGATTAACGGGGGAAAATAGTGGCGAGCCGTTGGGCCGAGGAGATATAAACTTCGACAAAAAACGGAACGGGTCCTTTTTGAATGAGCTGGTGTGTTAGCAATTGGCAGGAGTTTGGCGGCGAACGTTACGGAGTGAGGATGACAAGAGTTGTTCAATTTGGAAGCACAAGTGAATTGTAATAGAAATTTAAAAAACTCCGGCGGAAATGTTCCAGGAAGGATAAAAAGGCGGTGAACAGGAGAAGACAGCGCAGCCTTCGAAGAGGATATCCGAAGAGGACATTGTCGGTGGTGGACTTCGTCTACGAGACCTCAGCGAGAATCGGAGACTAGATTAGTAAACACCCATGGCGCCCCTAAATTAGCACGAGTCGTGGATTTGTGAGTGGATTTACGTTTGAATAGAATTTTAACCTAACTTGATATACTCGTAATTACGAGATTGTGTATTTGAAGTTGTAGAATTTGATTGTCATTTCATAATTTTAATTATAACGTTGGAAGAATCGAATAATTTTTTAACTTATTTAGTACAAATCTTGTACTGGTCGGTTCGGATGGTGAGTCCCCATGTGGAATACAGTTAAGGTAGTGTTTGGAATAGTGAACCAATTACATAAAGTGATCAATAGTGAGTGTTAGGTCATGTTTAGTGGTAGAACCGAGGAAAAGTAAGAAAATGAGTGCAGGATTTTCACCAGGGTGTCAAAAAGTAATTTTCATAGGAATAGCTTCCTTCTAAATTTGTACCGGCAAGCCAAGCTTTCGCTTGCTGGCTTATGGAAGCTCACTGGACAAGCAAGGGGCACTCTCACGCCTGTCTCCAGACGAGCTTGCCCGGGTCCGCAAGTCTCACCAGAGCACCCAGCCTTTTTGGGGTATAACATTGCTCATTATTAGTTTGTTGATAAATTTTTCAGGAGGATCCTTGGCTTCATCGAGGACCAAAATGGTTGATTTGTTCTACATTGTATAACCAAGTAAGGCTAAATTAGCGACTGGCGTTGAATCCTTGCTAGTGTAGTCCAGTATTTTTGAAGAAATGCCTGGCTCTTCCAGTGGAATATTGGTGATCACAGCAGCCAAATAATCCGAGTCAGGGAATAAATGTCGGTCAAATAGGTTATTTTTCATGCATTTGAGCCCAGACGGCCCAATATTCGGTCAAGCTACTTTTGTGAACGCTTCATTGACTAGTCCAACAATATTGTAGTCAGTTATCCGAGATATAGCATTTACTTCCAGCCATATGTCGCGTCGTTTGTTACAGGCATCTTTAAATCGCTTCATGAATGTTCTGTCCACTTGATGCAGTTTGTGGGTTATGAGCTTATCAAATAAATGTTACTTTCTTGGCAAAAATTGATGATTGCTAGTATCTTGTGGTCACAATATCGATCCACTTTTGTCGGATTTAAATGTTTTACAAATAGCTGCAATATATGTAGGAAGAACCAACAATTTTTAATGTATTCTGTACATAAAATGTCCGTAAAGGATTTGCAGTGGTAACCTGCTGTCTCAGAGAGCCAAATTTCGGTACTCACTGGAATTGACATGGTCCTGAGACGCATGTACACACTGGTAAGTTAGCGTCTGTGGTGTCATAAGATGGGTTCTTTTCCCTAGCACCAAGTCCCACAACAAATTTTTTTTCGAACACGCGAATTCGTAGAATGATAACAAAAAGGAAAGTGAAAAGACGTAGGCATGAACCAAAGATCATGCTCTCCTACTACTCATCTGTCTCATTCACCTGCATGCTTGCCCAGAAAAATTATAATCCCGATGAGATTAATGCCCGGTTGTACCTCTCCCAGCCATACTTAAGGTCCCGATGGTATAAGTCCGCATGCAAGGAGTATCTTTCCTAATGGAAGCCCCTACAACAAAGAAAAAATCACAGCCCGATGACTGGATGAGTGAAGGTGCTTCGGCATCGATGCGCTCTTCTACTTGCTCCTAACCGATGGTATAAGAAGAATGTAGATAAAGGGAAACAACCCGTACCATGAAACCTAGGAAGCTAGCATGCCAGTGCATCACAACTAGTTACGAGTAAAAAAATGGTTTTCTCTGTCCGGCGTTAACGGACTAATTTGTCTCTGGTACTAAGGGATAGGATAATGCCAAAAATTAACCCGTGTTAACATTAAAAAATTGTATAGCCTAGAAATAATCATGAAATTCTACCTTAATTAACAAAAACCACAAAGACTTAAGCACAGAAATTTAGCCATCATACTCACCTGAATGTTACGTGATGAAGTGTCTTCCCGCCAAAAATAAGAATCAAACACCCCAATATTGCCTTGAGTGTCATTGATGAACTGCGTCTTGTGATCTTAGACAATTATATCCATGTTTAAATTAATCAGAAAATGGGGTATTCAGCACTAGGTGCCGCCCAGCTTTACGGGGCTCCCACTGCATTGGAATATTGCGCCTGGAATAATGTAGATATTTCTGCGTAATGATTTTATTCAACTTCATCGTAGACGGTCCCAAGCCCGTTTAAGAAGAGAGGAGGGAACCGCATCTTTCCCAAATCCAAAGCTTCCATGATTCTTCACCCTAAACCCCACGATTAGATGGCAGTAAATGTTCTCGGAGTCGCACATTGGGTTTAATGGTTCCCCAATAATGGACATTAAGTGCCGAGAAATGCTAATAACTGTAAATAAATCAACAGCTCTGCTACTGAATCCTACTTACACCTCCTTTGTGGGCACGTAAAAGGGTGAAGCCGAGTCTTTTGCACCTGACAACGGAATCGCAGTAATAATAATCATGCCACCGGAATAGAGGTTGGGCAATGGGCTAACTTCCCGTCCCTGGAAAACCCTACAATGTCTCCAAATCTATAGATGAGCCTCGAAATGAATTGGACTTACCGCAACGACCTCACGAACGCAAAAAGGACTATGGAGTTGGATCCAGGAATGTCAAATAACTGAACTACCCTGGCACTGTCAAAAACCTTTGCAACTGGCCAGTCTATACAAATTAAATATACTACCAATCCAGAAAACGAACTGGACTGGAAATAATATTCAAGCGATAAGATCGCACACAATATTCAAAAGTAGGAAGCTTACTGAAAAACAAGAATTCAGAGTAGACTTTCTTGTGGATAGGGAGTTCAAATCATACGTTATTAATGTTACGGCAGTTAATGAACGTTTGTGTGTAATCCGTATAAAAGCGAAATTCTTCAAAATCTGGCTGATAAACGTACACGCCCCGCCCATCAAAAAGGACAAAGAAATGAAGGAAACATTATACAATCACATGGAAAGAGTAGTCGACCCACCATCACCAAACGCCACAAAAACAATTCGGGATGATCTCAACGCTAAGGTTAGCAATGAGATATCTTATCGGAGAACGTTTGGAGGAGCCTTCACAATGAAATAATGACAACGCCTAGTGCCTGATTGACCTTGCATGCAGCAGAAGTCTAGTCATATATTGGAATTCCTTCCTACATCGTCGCATATATAAAATTACCTTGGTATCACCGGATGATAACACCCAAAACCCGATCGACCATGTTCTGATTCAACAACGTTGGACTTCGAGCATACTTGACATCCGTATACGAGTACACGGAGGAGCCAATTGTAACTCAGATCATTAGTTGATCACATTAAGCTATTGATATCATACGTCAAAGAAATATTCGGCGAAGACCACCCCCTATAAAAATTTGACATCGAAAGGCTCCAAACGGCGTGTGTTGCGAAAAACTTCATGCAGACCCTCGACACCTAGCTGGCTCTCATCTTATCAGACCCATTGCTGAAAACAAGCAACCGGGTCTATATGGAAGTGAAAGCGGCAATTAAGAGGGTGGCAGAACAGACGATAGGACATCAAGCACGGCGCATAAGAACTGATAGGCAATATTATCGCTGCTGAAACCAGGATTAAGGAAAGATGGGCATCCGATTTCAAGAGCTTCCTTGATCTTCCGCACAGTTCCAGAACATCAGACCCTAGAATGTTTCCATTGGCCCCACCAACTCTGGATGAAGTTTGTTTCATCATCAAAGTCCAAAAAAATAATAAAGCGCGAGACATCGATGAGGCTCCAGTAAAGGGTATCAAATATGGTAGTAGCAGTGTTCAGGAAGCTATTCACAAAGTTATCCTGCCCATTTAGCAACAAGAACACATGCCGAAAGAGTGGAGTTAATCAATTGTATCCCCTATCGACAAAAACAGTGCGAAAATTATAGAAGCACATCACTGCTTTGTATGGTGGTGGCGTACAAAATATTTTCAAGAATCCGATAAAATGAAATCGGATCATACACTAACAGTATTATTGGGGAGCATCGAGGTGGTTTTGAGCGGGTAGATCGACAAAAGACCAATTATTCACTATCAAGCAGGTACTTGAAAAATGCTGGGATTTCAATTTAGACGTACACCAAATTTTCGTTGACTTTAAGCAAGCATACGACAGTATTGATTGTAACGTTCTGTACCAAATAATGCTTTGCTTTGGCATCCCAGCCAAATTAATCCATATTACCAAAATAACAATGATGTCGACGACCTCCCAAGTCTGCATCAATAATCAACTCCCCGACGCCTTTGACACAAATACCGGACTGAAGCAGGGACATGGGCTAGCCCCATTGCCATTAATTTGGCTCTGGAGTACGTCATAAGGAAGCTACCTGTCGATACATGAGATTCATTACTATAAAAGTCGAGCGAAGTAGTTGCCATTTTGTCACGGCCATTAACAACCACCAAAAAAACGTCCTGAAATTCGACAACGAAGCAAAACTATTAGGGATGAGAATGTAACAAACTTCATGACACAGTCAGGAAAAATACTGCAAATACACAAAATATTACTCTTGGGGAATACTGTATCAAAAATGTGAGCCAACTTGTGTATTTAAGCGCCAAAATAATGAGAACCGCTAATGTAATAGACGAAATACGCCAAAGAATGCAACTTGCTAGTAAAATATTTATTCCACTTTGACGATCTATGAGACAGACCAGTGGCATACACAGGAAAACAAAGCTCCAAGTATGCAAAACTGTGATTAAACCTCTGTTATGCTATGGGTGTGAAACATAGACCCTAACTCAAGCATCCACAAACATATTGAATGCTTTTGAAAGACGGGTCCTGAGGCGAATAATCGGTGTAAACTAACTAATAGTGAATCCGATACAACCATGAGATACATAAAATTTTTGACAAGCCAGAGGTCTCAGTGATTGTAAGACTGCGGAAGTTTTGATGCGCTGGGCATGCGAATCCTACGGACAAACAATGGAGACCCAAAAAGGTATTCGTTGGGCGAACTCAAGGGCGAAGACCTTTAGGTAAACTGAGAAAACGATGGTCTTACTCGGTCAGCAAAGACAGTTCATCGCTGCTTGGATTTCAAAATGGAGAACGCGGTCAATGAACCGGGTCAGTTGGAAGCCCTTGATGCAGGAAGCGAGGACCCGAGAGGGGCTATCGTGCTCCGAAGAAGAAGAAGATTCGTGCGTGAAGAAAAAGTTAGAATTTGTACCAAACGGTTGCAATATTGTGATTGCAGGAAAAGGAAAGCCACTGTCGTTTTTCATTGTCAAATATTTTGCTTTAAAAATGTTATAGTTAAAACAAATGGTGTTCCTAACACCAGATTTAGGAGTCATGGATGACATAATACATGTTAGTGGGATTAACGAAGACTGCCTCTAAAATAGCATTGGCAAATGAATTATGTTGTGTAAGGCTGCAAAATAAAAGGAAAGATGAAAAGGTAAAACGGAAATAATCATTAGAAAAGACTCTTGAAGTGATGGTAAAAACCTTTGGACTGTAAAAACTATTGAACAATATGTTATAACACGTAGTCCATGTGGTGCAGTGGTTAAGGTACTCAAAATTTGTGCAGCAGCTCCTAAGTTCAAAGTTCTTGGGTGGCAACTAGTTTGTTCTTGTGGTATTTCTGTCGAACTATGCGTCTACCCAGCTGTGATGAGAACTGATTGAAAAAATCAGGTTCAGCGTGATACTGACCTTATCCCCTCAAATACCGTTACAGTCATGGAATGAGATTGCCTGACAAATCTCAACGCCAAGGATCGAATGGGTCTATTACGCGATGGTTATTATTAATTGTTAGTGCTTAACTTTGAATATACAAAAAATTGCTGTTGGAAATTTCTCTTGGATTGTGCATTTACCTTTCACGTACTAAAGGTTTGAGGGTTTACCGCGATCTTCGCCAACCGGAGAATTTACAACACCACTTGCATTAGAACATATCCAGCATTAGGCGTAACAGTTAGCAAGAGTATAGGTAGTAAGGATGTATTGTGAACTGTGAAAACTGTACCTAAGCCGACACAATAACCTGTAGTTATTTTCAGACAGGACACTCATTCAGGGTATACACTAGTATGCATGTTGATTTTTCGGATAATTATATCGATTTACGGCGACAAATTATACAGAGAACTTTTTAATGTCACATTAATACACAAAAAATGTTTTTATTGGCAGGTACTTCTTTCTTAGCATAGGTATATTAAAACTTAAATTAACAAATCACAAATGAACACTCACATTCATATTACTTTGACAAATCTAGCGACTATTTTTATTGCGCCTACTGCACTACACAACAGCAAACAACAGGATGCGATCCCTGAGGACGATGGTGTCCATGGTGATGACCTCCATGATGTCCGCCATGATGTCCACCGTGATGTCCTCCATGATGTCCTCCATGATGTCCTCCATGATGTCCTCCGTGATGTCCTCCATGGTGTCCTCCGTGATGACCATGGTGCCCTCCGTGATGACCATGGTGCCCGTGATTAAGTTCAAGTTCTTTTCCTCGTCCAAAACCCATTTTTGTTGATTGATTTGAACTGACTGTCGCAAATTATCGAAAATTATGCTTTTATGTGAAACGATTAGGAAAATCGCTTGTTAAAAACTGAACTTTATCAATAGTGTTGGCTTTATCAGTAAAGATAGTAGATGGATGCATGGAATCAACGTGAAAATTACCGGGGGTTTTTATGTGATAAAAGGATTGAAACAAATGTGTCCCACATGAACTACTCGTGTTTGTTTTTAAATGAGTCAGGAGATGAACTTTGACTCAGAAACTCTTTCGATTAATTTGCAGGCACAGCCTTCTCCTAAACAAATCCGTTTAAAACCGTTGAAAAGTTCTTGCCAATGTAATTTGTAGTCTTGTTTTTTGATAGACTATCTTGTGTTGTTTTTACCTTTATTATTATTTCATCCAAAAAATATCAAATCAGAGATGATATAATATATAAATGTTTGAAATAAAAATCTACGCTTGAAGTATCTCTTTGGAACAACGGCTTCAACTATTTAACTTTCTTCCTTGAACATTATCACCCATCGCATCTATTCATAAATGATTACACATTGAATAGAAATAAATTTCCACTATTGAAAATCCGAAAAACGAAGGCTGGTAAATCCTAGAAAATAAATCCTCTTTACCTAATGAACTGCGAAAAGTCCCAACAAAACCATTATCTGAGGACGACAGCTTGTGAGGATCTCCATGCGACCGAAAAAAAAAGTAAAATCTTTCTCCGTAGGCCGTGTCATTTATGGTCGCCTTGGCTACAACATCCTTCAATTTATTCAAATCCCTTGTTCAGTTGGTGTTTGCTTTTCATATAACATTTGTAAGGAGTTTTATTTTTTCTTCAAGATTTTTCTCATGTGATATCCTTTTTTGGAGATATTTGAAAATCTAGCCACTTGATTTGATGGAGACATAAGAGATATATTTAGAATTATGACCCAGCTGGAGATTATTCAGTCGCAAACGAACTAACTGGATAAGGACGAAAGCCAGTTGGGTGAAAATGGGAAGTTATGATTTCGAGAGAGATTTCTTGAGTCGGAAAATATTTCAATTTAGCATATTTGATATAGTGGTGAGGTAGCTTGGTTTAAGGAGCTTGAATGAATTTGGATAGAATTTTAAATTCGGGCTTTACAATCAAGATTACCTCCAAATAAGGAAATGTAAATTTTCTTTCAAACTCAAATGTGCTTTCTTGATTCAATCATCATAAATTTTATGAAAACAGAGAAAGTTTTACTCAAAAAACATACTAACCCACAAGGAAATCTAAATTTAATCAATATTCAATTAAAAACAAGTTGGGTAAACAGACCTACGCTCATGTCAGAAGGGTTTTGTATTCAATTTACAAAATGCAGTCACCAGATCGAAACAAATCAAGAAACATGTCAAAGACGATTTTATTGGAGAAAATATGAAATACGAAGATCATACTATTACTAACGAAATTGAACGAATTTTGACTTCTGAGGTTTTTGATATTGTTATACTCATAAATATCTCCCTTGATAATTATTTCAGATGTCGATCCCTGACGCAGGAAACACATTTTTCAATTATTTCCCCCCTGAAGCAAAACTTGACAGTTTAACAACTGTTTTGAAAAGCTCCCATGAAAACTTTCATTTCATACTCATATCGGCTACGTTTGATGATTTTTTTTTTTTCAGGGGCCACTCTCCTGTACTGTTATCATCGATTAATGGCCAATTATTTCGAATCCTAGAATGGTTACAAAGCCCTATTGCTAGGAGCTCTCTCCCACCTCCTTGACTTGTTTCACTTATGAGCATTAATTGTAGGTACTCATCTTCAGTCATTCATTCAATTAAATCAAGTGTTCAAGGCATGTGCCTTAAACGTTGAAGTTGGGAAAAAATAACTCAAAATTATTCAATCTTCGCATTTAAAACAGCCACTATTTTGTTTTGCGATTACTGATACCACTAGCTGAACCGATTCTCAAAGATATACATGACACCTATCATTCCTGAAATTTTCATGCAAATCCTAGCAAAACTGTAGTGTCTGAGTCGGTAAAAATCGCATGTTGTTCCATAGCCATATGTTGCCATAGTAATAAATGCAGCGCATATTGTTCCATAGTAATACAGGAAAATTCAAACCGCTATAACTTCGCTAAATATGATTCAATATTTATGAAACTTTCAGGATAGATCAATCTTATAAATTGACTACGTACTGAATATCATTGAATTTAAGGGTACCGTTAAGATTTTATTCAAGAAAACATAAAATCGATAAATCATACTATTACTAACAAAGTTGAGTGAATTGCGACTTCTAACGTATTTTTTGTTGTTGTACACACCAAGGCCTATATTCCTTATTTTTTTCAGATTTTTCGGATCACAGGTGTCCAATCGCGAGGGGGGGGGGGGACACACAAATTTTTCGTATATTTCCCCTCCCTGTGCACCCCTTGAAGCAAATTTTGCCAAACTAAGACCTGTTTTGGAAAGTTCTCATCAAGACCTTTCATTTGATTCGGGGGGTCACTCTCCTATATGGGGAGACCCCCCTTAAATACCTTATAAAATTTTTTTGTAGTTGAAATTTGAAGAGATCACTACTTTACACCTACGCACAAAATTTAATGTTTCTAGCTTAAGTAGTTTCTGAGAAAAACTGCTGTGACACACGGACGGACGGACGGACAGACGGACAGACTGGTCGCGAAACTAGTAGGGTTTTGTAAAATTTTTTTACAAAACCCTAAAAACCAGCCAAAAAATATTATAACATGTAATTGAATGCAAATTACAAAATATTGTAAATAATCGCTGAATTTCAGGAAGTTTAAAGGTACTGTTTTGATTTGATGGGTGAAAATTTAAAATGTACAAATCATACTATTTATATTATTGTTATTATTATTATATTTCGATTTCTGAGGTATATGTTGCCCATGTACTCATAAAGGTCCATCTCTGTAATTCAGTTGGCTCAAAGGTGACCAAACACTTTCATTTGATATCCCACTCGATTACCTTTGATTAAAAAAATGTTTAAGGGCTAGTCGTTATGAGGGGGTGAACCTCTTATAAAATTTTGAAAAATTTGGTAAGACCGAAGCTTATGAGGGACCACCACTTTGACATTTTTACAAATTTTGAGCTTTCTAACATCTATAGTTTCTGAAGAAACTTGCTGTGATGCATGGACTGACGGACAGAGGGATGGATGCAGGGACGGACAGCAGGTCGCGAAACTAGAATATCTTTGTAAAAAATTTATATATATATATATATATATATATATATATATATATATATATATATATCCGGAAAGTGATAGGACTGAGCCGATTTAAAAAAAGTTATCGCGCCAATCGTTACAATTCTTTAAAAACGTTCAAAGTAGGCTCCTTCTGCGTCGATGCAGCGCTGCCAGCGCGATTTCCAAGCATTGAAGGCATCATGGAATGCATTCTCCGGAATAGCCTTGAATGCTTGCCTTTCATCGGCCTTTTTTCTGGGTTGTAGGCCGGCTGCGGAGGCGTTGGGATGCCGGGCTTGGTCGGGTAGCTGTTCACAAGAAAGGCGGTGTGAGCCGGGGCGTTGTCGTGGTGCAACTTCCAGTCGGCTGCGATGTCTTGTCGGACCCGATTGATCCTTCGTTTGAGTCTCTTGAGCACTTCCACGTAAAACTTGGCGTTCACGGTTTATCCAGGAGGAACAAATTCATGGTGGATGATGTTTTTGATGTCAAAAAAGATAATGAGCATCGTTTTAACTTTGGATTTGCCCATTCTTTCCTTTTTTGGGCGAGGAGACGCTGTCGTGTGCCACTCGGAAAATTGCCTCTTTGTCTCGGAATCATACTCAAAGATCGATGACCCGTCACCTGTGATCACGTTTTTAAAAAATTGGGGGTCACTTTCGTACATGTTCAAATTTTCTTGGCACACTTCCACTCGCCGCAATTTCTGGTCGTCAGTGAGTACTTTTGTCACCATCTTCGCGCACAACTTGCATATGTTCAAATGCTCCATCACAATGTCATGAACCACCGATTTTGGTAAATTTGACATCTGGGTAATTAAACGAATACTTAGTTGACAGTCTGAGCTCAAAACTTCACGTACACGAGTCACATTGTCGGTGCTTGTTGAAGTGTTCCAGCTCGGTCTTCATCGGTGACCTGTTCCCGGTCCTCCGAAAAGGCCTTGTGCCACCGAAGCACACCACTTCTTGCTAAAGCATCATCTGGGTAGGCCTGCTTTATTATACCAAACGCCTCTGTCGTAGATTTATCGAGTTTCACACAGAATTTAATTGCGTACCTCTGCTCTAACGAACGCTGCATTTTCGGCTTGCACCACTTACAGAAACACGTCGCGCGAAAAAGCCTGTCCTAACTCTCCAGCTGCTCGGAGAAAACTGACTAGCCGCTCGTTCGTTAGCTAGAAGCCCTCTCTACTGAATCCAGTTAGTGCGCGTGCGCTCCACAGTACAGTCGTGCCGGGAGAAAATCAACCCTATAACTTTCCGGACAAGCCTGTATATATATATTTGTTTTTTTTCAAAGCCCTAAGAATCACTTTTTACCCTTTGTTTCTCGGACCCATAGCTTCCAGGATTCCTCAATCCAAACCCCCACTGAAATGGTAGTAAATGCTCTCGGGGTCGCACATCGGGTTTACTGGTTCCCCAATAATGCGACATTAAATGCCGAGAAATGCTTATTACTATGAATATTTATCATCTACAGCTCTGCTGCTAAATCCTGCCTCCTTTGTGGGGACGTAAGAGAGTGAAGGCGAATTTTCCGCGCCTGATAACGGAATTGACGTAATAAACATGCCACCGGAATGGAGGTTGGGCGATGGGCTAACTCCCCGTCCATGGAAAACCTTAAAATGTTTCGAAACCTGCAGTCTGGCTCCGGAATGGATTGGACTCACGGCAACAACCTCGCAAACGAAAAAAGACTATTGCATTGCATCCTGGAATGTCAGATCACTCAATTACCCTGGCGCTGTTAAGGACCTTTTACAACAGGCCAGTCAATATGAATTAAAAATACTGGCAGTCCAGGGAACAAATTGGACTGGAAATGACATTCAAGAATTAGTTTGCACACAATATTCAAAAGTGGGAGGCCTAGTGGAAAACGAGAATTCGAAGTGGCCATCATTGTGGATAAGGAGCTCAAACTACACTTTATTGATTTTAGGGCAGTCAATGAATGGTTGTGTGCGATCCGTATAAAAGCGGAAATCTTCAATATTTGGCTGATCAATATTCACCGCCCTGACCGAAGAAAAAAACGAAGAAAAGAAGGAAACGTTCTACAATCACCTGGAAAGACTGGTTCATTCATTGCCTACAAATGACAGAAAAATAGTTCTGGGTGATATCAACGCTAAAGTTGGCTATGAGCTGTATCGTCGGGGAACATTTTGAGGATATAGCCTCCACGATGAAATAAATGACAATGGCCAGCGTCTGATTGTCTTTGCATGCAGCAGAAATCTAGCCATATGTTCGACTTGCTTCCCACATCAACGCATTCATAAAATGACCTGGGTATCACCGGATGGCAACACACAAAACCAGAACAATCATGTTCTGATCCAACAACGTTGGACCTCGAGCATACTTGACGTCCGTATACACCGAGGAGCCAATTGTAACTCAGATCATTAGTTGATCCAATTAACGTATCGATGTCGTATGTCAAGGCATATTCGGCGAAGACCAGCCTGCTACAAAAATTTGACATCAAAAGGCTCCAAACGGCAACTGTGGCAAAAAAAAATTCCCGGTGCTCCTTGACAACCAGCTGCCTCCCATCTTATTAGACGAATCGTTAAAGATGAGCAACAAGCTCTGGATGGAAGTGGAAGCGTCTATTAAGACCGTGGCAGAAGAGACGATCGGACATCAAGTCCGGCGCGAGAGGAATGATTGGTTCAATGATGAGTGCCAGAATTCGTTAGACAAAAAGAATCATTCATACAAAGAATACGTAGGTAGGAAAACAAGGACGAAGCGAGAACACTATGAAAATCTCAGAAGAGTAGAGAATAAGATTATTAGGATTAAGAAAAGAAAATTCCTTGACGAACAGTTGAGAAGTATCGATGTAAGTTGAGCGAGCAACAACAAAGTAGTGAAAAGCCTGAAACGTGGTTATCCGCCCAAAACCACGCTCTGTTATGATGACATCGGCAATATCATCGCTAGTGAGACCAAGATTAATGAGAGATGGGCATCATATTTCAAGAACCTTCTTAATCCTCCGACTAGCTCCAGCGCATCGGAGCCAAGAGATGTCTGTGGAGAGCTTCCATTGGCCCCACCAACTCTGGATGAAGCGCCGGGCATCGATGAGATTCCGGTGGAACACATCAAATATGGAGGCAGCAGTGTTTATAAAACTATTTACAAAGCTATCCAGCATATTTGGCAACAAGAGCATATGCCAAAAGAATGGAGCCTATGAAATATATTCCCTATTCACAAAAAAGGTGACAAGCTACAGTGCGAAAATTATAGAGGCAGATCACTACTTTGGCCGGCGTACAAAATATTTTCTAAAATTCTAGAAAATAAGATCGGATTATACGCCAACAGTATTATTGGGCAGTATGAAGGTGGTTTTAGAGCAGGTAGATCTACATTAGACCAATTATTCACTGTGAAGCAAGTACTTGAAAAATGCTGGGAGTTCAACACCAAATTTTCGTTGACTTCATGCATGTATACGACGATATTGATCGTAACGTACTGTACCAAAAAATGCTTTGCTATGGTATCCCAGCCAAATCAGTCGCTCTTACTAAAATGACAATAATCTCAACGACCTCCCAAGTCCGCATCAATAACCAACACATCGATGCCTTTGACAAAAAATATCGGGCTTAAATAGGGAGATGGGCTGGCCCCATTGCTATTCAATTTGGCTCTAGTGGTAGTAGTAGTAGCCTATGCGGACGACATCAACATTTTGTCACGGTCATTACCAACTGCCAAAGAACTATTCCTAAAGCTCGACAGCGGAGCAAAACTGGTAGAGCTACAGATCAATGAAAATAAAACAAAGCTCATTGAGTAGTCGAGGAAAAATACCATAAATACACAAAATACCACACTTTTTTCATACAATATCGAAAATTTTAGCAAATCTGTGTATTTAGGCGCCAAAATAATGAAAACGGGCAATGAAAGAGGCGAATACAGCTCGCAAATAAAATATTTTATTCAGCATTGACGATCTTGAAGACCAGATGTAGATACAGGAAAACAAAGCTCCAAGAGTACAAATCTGTGATAAGACCTGAGTTATGCTACAGATGTAAAGAATGGACCCTAACTCAAGCATCCGCAAACATAATGAATGCCTTTGAGCGACTGGTCCTGAGGCGAATAATCGGAGCGAAGCTAGACGGGGACGAATGGCGAACTCGATACAAACATGAGCTTTATGACATTATTGACGAACCGGAGGTCTAAAAATATTTCATTCCCTCTCTCAGGGTTTGGTAGATGAACCAATTCAAAATATGTTCCAATCAGGGCAAGTTTATGCAATCCCTCACATATAATCCCGTTTCCATTTCTATCCGGAGTCGTACTATCAATTTCGATACCAGCTCTATCCAGAAGATTTATCTCATCACTATTGACTTCAAGATTCGATACCTTCACTCGAGATTTCTTATGGAATATGCTATTCACTTTCGCAAAAACGCCATCTGGACCCTGAGGGCTAATATCTCTCAATTTTTCCGCCCATTGATTACTGATCTCACTCATGAAGTATGTATGGATTAAGTTCTGGACATTCTTCAGGTGTATTTTCAACAAAGCCAACGAGGGATGGTTGTAGTCCAAAAATCGTCGATAAATATTGTTGATGCATGTGAGAAGAAGGCTTTTCAATCTTTCAACATTGCGATGTGTGATGTTTCATATCCTACCATATTGTTTGGATACTTTCTTAATCGTTTCCAACGTCAGCTTCCCTAACTTTGACAAATAGAGATCTATTTCAGCGTTCGTTAGACTCCTGTTATTAGGAACCATTGAGCAAGCATTGCCATCATCAGAAGCGTGACATTGCTTCTGGTACTCCCGATTAAACTTCTTTTGATACTTTCCCCAGTCTGTTTTTTTGAAATTCAACCGATGGTTTTCATGTTGAACTGGAATGAGGAAGAAATCATCCCTTTGATGATTGATTTCCATTACGATTGCGTTATGGTCGCTATCATTAGGAAGCAACTGCAATTTCCGTTGAGGACTATTAAAGTTGAATTCAAGTCTTGCGTCAGCAATGCAGAGGTCGTAATATGAATTTGTCCTAAAGTATGTAGGGAACTCCGACCCATTTAGATTGCACCTGTATTCAATTTGGTTCTCTGTTATCCATGATTTCAGGAATACACCTCTTGAATTATTGATGGCGTTCAGTCATGATGTATGCTTGGCGTTCAGGTCACCAGCAAGAATATAATAACTATGAAGTCTGTTCAATTCGAGTATTTCAAACAAGAAATTGAGCTCCCCCTTGAACTGGAGAACAGTTCCACCAGTTGCATAGGCAGAGATAACGAAGAGGTTATCCCCAGCTGGCAGTGAGATTTTGATAACGGACACTTCGAGAGGTTCAAAGCTTTTGAATTCGACATTTTCAATATTTTGAAAACAACAGGGTCTTCCCACCAATATTCCGGTTCCATCTCCCCCATTACCTATTACCCTATCATTTCTTACAAATTCAAAATCCTTGAAGGTCATGCAGTGCCATGAATTAAGGTAAGTTTCATTGAGAAGCATGATGTCAGGCTTTTGCTTAACAATGAATTCAAGGAGACATTCACGCCGATGTATAGTAAGAATGAAGTTGACGTTGATTGAGATGAGACGAATCCTATCCATGGGAATATGACGGGATGACAAATTATTTTGAGGCTTTTGAATCCCCTAAACGATGAAAACAAGATTTTTCTTGTTTATCGAGTCTCCCCAATAAAGAATTTAGTTGTTGGTAAATTTTGAGAAGCAGCTCATTATCGCCACTTCCATTATTTACATTATTTACCGCATTTTCTGCTGGTCCTCTGGCGGCGAGTGCAAATGTTACTCCGGACTTGACGAAGTTTGGAACTGTGACACTGTTGTGTAGTTGTGTTTGCTTTGGAATAAATTTTACTCTCGCATCTTGATATCGGGGTCATCTTCGATATGATGCCGAGTGACCAAAAACACCGCAGTTAACCCACTAGAATTTCACTTTTGGCTCCGTCTGAGCCAATTTGCACTCACCGGGAGCATGAACGTCCTTGTGTTTGACGCATCGGTAACGCATGGCGCAGTTGACAGCTGAATGCCCAAATCCTTGATACCGATAGCACTGGTTGATTTGTCTTTTCTGGAGGCGTTCCCACCTCACCAGTCGGAAGTTCAAGTATCTTATTTGTTGGAGTGCTCTTATTTGAAATCTGCAGCAAATAAAGTGGTAAAATTTTTTTCTACCGTCGACCTTCTTGTCGCGAACGTTTTAATGGAAATAAATTCAATGTCTGATGCTGCTTCCTTTAGCATCTGAAGAAGATCGACGGTATCTTCTCCGGTGTTCAAGCCCTTCAACAAAAAGTTCTGGTTCTTCTCACTTTTCGGGGTAAATATGAAGTGTAGAACCTCCCAGAATTAAGAGCATTTTTAGCTGATTGGAAATCAACCAGTGATTTCGTTCTGATCATTAATTTTCCGGCGTTGATTCTTTTAATGTCGAAATTAGTTAATTTATTTTCAGCTGCCAATAGCCAAACAATATCCTTTCCACTTTGACCGAACACGTTAGTTGGCGGATTTTTGTCTGTGATTGTGAGACGTTTGCATTCACAATATGCGTCAAGTTGAGGCCAGCCAAAGTGAAGGTTGAACTGCTCTTGAAATATTCTATTTTCTAAGAAAATGATTGTTTAACTTCAGTTTCTGGATTTAAATCCTTGAATATTGTTTTTGGTTTTTAAATATTTAACTGGAAAAGTATCAATATGATTTTTAATTTGCAGGATGATACCGGTAGGAAAAGTTTTCTGATTTTGTTATTTTCCTTTATTATCATAAGCTAATTTACCTTCCTGCAGTGACTGCTGAATTCAGAACAGTGATTTGTTTTTGATGGAGTGAATGTATATAAAGAATGTTTTGCATACCTTGATTTTCTCATCATGTCCTTTTACAAAACAATTAAATGAAAATTCCCCCGCTTTCACAGGCACTTCTAGGCGTGGTTGCCTTTGTTTTATATTGTGTGCTTGGAGAGGACTTTGAAGAAAAATATTTTGCTCGCTTTTGTAGAGAATCAGTACAATTTATTGAAAGCCCGAAGCTTAGATTCTTCACTGATATTTCTGTGAAACATGAATTTACGACAAATCGACGGAGTTTCACTTAGATTTTTTACGGAAACAGACCTGCCGGCTGTGTTCATATACTCCTTTCTTTCAAACGACAACGTTTAATTTCTCTTTACTTGATTTCATGTTGAACACCCATTTTTTTCTTTTGGTAGTTGAAGTATTTGGAACCACATTTTCAGCCTCTGAATCAGATATTTTAACATAAGAATCCACAAACTGCAAAAGATATAAACAGCTTATCCAATGACTGTCTGACATTTGAATGACAGGCAAGATTGTCCAACAATTGTGTAACTAGAATTGTTGCCAGGTAGTTGCAAAAAGAAATAAGTCACTGACTCCCTTCTTTTCGTAAATAAACAGGAAAAGTAAGCGCTTACACCAAACTATGAGACGAACTGACTTTTACCTTTTCTTGACATTAACGGACAGATCTACAGAAAGTAAACCCATTGCCATCAGAATCGCCAAATCGAAAAAATGTTGACTTACAATATTACCTTTTGCAACTCACCGATTCATTTGTGCATAGTGGCAGAAAAAAAAATTGCATTAAAGAAATGGATTTTTAACGTTTTGTAAAATAATTTTACAAAACCCTACTAAAACTGCGACCTGTCTGTCTGTCTGTCTGTCTGTCGTTCGTCCGTTCGTGTGTCACAGCAATTTTTCTAGCAAACGCCAAGTTTCGTATGTAGGTATAACGTGAAGCTCTGAAGGTAGTGAAGGTAGTTAAGGGGGGTCTCCCAATATAGGGGAGTGGCCCCCAAAAAAAATTCATCGAAGGTAGCTGATATGGGTATAAAATGAAAGGTCTTGCTAAGAGCTTTTCAAAAAATGTGTTAAACTTGCATTTTTTTCTTCGACGGTTGCACAGGGTGGGGAAATACACGAAAAATCTGTGTCCCGCCCCCTCGCGATTGGACACCTGTTACCTGAAAAATCTGAAAAAATCATGGGGGTAGGTGTTTATGAGCACAATGTAGTAATCGAGCAGTTATCCTATTAAACTGCTCTAAAACTTTCCTATCTCCTTCACTCTTACAGCATGGTGATCAAGAAAGTTGAAATTCCTACTAGAAAAAGTGATGACAGTTCGATGAAACGCATATTGTTATAGGCGGCGACAAGTAGACATTAATGATTATTCAGTTTAGAAACTTTTTTTTTTTAAATATCTAATATCTTCGTTAAAATGATCAAGAACTAACAAACACCTTGCATACCAATTTTATTTCAAATCAACGTGATATCACAAAAAAACTGCGATATATTATTACGCATTATTCATTATTGTATCTCTACGTTGAAAATGAATTCAAATTTATCAATAAAACCGTATAATAATAATATTAGTTAAAAACACAAACAACCACCAAGAAGCAATTCTGTTTGTTCGTCCATCATTTTCCTGTATACTTATTAATTATACGCACCCACACATATAAAAAAATACAATATGCAAACTCATTCGAGACCTGCATCGAAAGGTAAGAGTGAAGTGGTGCACGCTTACGGCGACGCAAATGCTGACGCGTTTTTGTGTTCCTCGACGGATGTACGAGGTTGGCGAAGGTGGAAAGACGTCAGTGTTGTTGGTTGCGTCCTTCTCTTGCATCGCGCTGTAAGTTTTTTTGTATCAATTATATGAATTACATCAATGAAATTCCACGTAAAATATATGCCATCGACTTGAAACCTCTATGGTGAACCATCGATAAACGTTCATAAAGTGCGTGAAGTGACATATTTTGCTGTGGACTAAAGGAATTTAGTCAGTGCTAGAAATTGAAAATGTCACTAATGTCCGACATTTGACGGCCATCTTTCTATGATCGTTCTGGACGTTGATGCAATAATTGTCCAAGTGATAATGAACTCTGGTCATTAGGAGTGCTAATGTAGTGTAGAGCATGTTATGTAGTCGAAAGTTACGTACTGGAATCTAGACAGTGGCATAATTCTCATTCATCATTCTCAAAATTTCCAACAATCACAACACCATTATCTGGACGCAAGGATTTTCTGTTTTGGTTGTGCCCGTGAATGTGTATGAAAAGAATTATGAGGCGAGAGAAAAACATTAACGAATGAAGCTCTAAATAGTGGGAATTAAAATGAATAAGAAGCTTAATAAACAACACTAAAACGAATTCCGAAGTCTTGCGCCGAGTGGAGATTTTCTTTCGTGTGTTGGCTGTTACACCAAGAAAGCGCATAGACGTAATTTGTTTTAGTCGCTGAGGTAATCGTAATAGGATCCGTTAAAATGGATGTCTTCTGAGTCGCCTGGAACTGCAAAACTGAGAGACATTGGCTCTTGTGCCCTTTTGGGACTTCTTCAGTATGATTTTGACATTAAAGGGAAATACGGCTGATGGTAGTGAGAAGTGCAGACTAAACCCAAGTACAAGTATTCAATAAGAAACAGAAGTGATTTCACTAGTACAAAAGATTTTTTTTGTATTGCGGAAAGAGTGTCAGACTGTTTCGCGTTGAGAAAATGGATTTCAGTTTTTGGCTGGACAGCAATAAGCCAACGACGATGGCGAGTAACCTGGAGAAGGGATTTGAAGCCATTCATTTTTCTTAAGGTATGCTATCGGGGAATGTGTTTCTAACCAAACGCGGTGACTTGAAATTCGAAACGAACGCGACAAAATACTTGTTAAAGTGCGTGTGCAAACGTATACTTTTGTGTTAATCAATTCTCCAGAACATTTTGTACGAAGGGTGTATATTGAACCGTTTTTAGGGTTTTGTAAAATAATTTTACAAAACCCTTCTAAAATCGCGTCCTGTCTGTCCGTCTGTCCGTCTGTCTGTCCGTCCGTCCGTCCGTCCGTCCGTCCGTCCGTCCGTCCGTCCGTCCGTCCGTCCGTCCGTCCGTGTGTCACAGCAGTTTTTCTCGGAAACTACTTAAGCTAGAAACATCAGATTTTGTTTGTAGGTGTAAAGTGGTGATCTCTTCAAAATTCAAGTATAAAAAAATTTTATTAGGTATTTAAGGGGGGTCTCCCCATATAGGGGAGTGACCCCCCGAAAAAAAAATTTCATTGAAGGTGGCCGATATGGGTATCAAATGAAAGGTCTCAATGAGAACTTTTCAAAACAGGTCTTTGTTTGGCAAAGTTTGCTTCGAGGGGCGCACAGGGAGGGGAAATACACGAAAAATTTGTGTCCCCCCCCCTCGCGATTGGACACCTGTGATCCGCAAAATCTGAAAAAAATCAAGAATGTAGGTCTTGATGAGTACAACAACAACAAATACGTTAGAAGTCGCAATTCACTCAACTTTGTTAGAAATAGTATGATTTATCCATTTTATGTTTTCTTGAATAAAATCTTAACGGTGCCCTTAAATTCAATGAAATTTAGTACGCAGATGACTATTTATAAGATTGATCTACCCTGAAAGTTTCATAAAGATTGAATCATATTTAGCGAAGTTATAGCGGTTTGAATTTTCCCGTATTACTATGGAACAATATGCGCTGCATTTATTACTATGGCAACATATGGCTATGGAACAACACGCGCTTTTTACCGACTCAGACACTACAGTTTTGCTAGGATCTGCATGTAAATTTCAGGAATGATAGGTCTCATGTATATCTTTGAGAATCGGTTGAGCTGGTGGTATCAGTAATCGTAAAACAAGAAAGTGGCTGTTTTGAATGCGAAGATTGAATAATTTTGAGTTATTTTTTCCCAACTTCAAAGTTTAAGGTGCATGCTTTGAACACTTGATTCAATTTAATGAATGACTGTAGATCAGTACCTACAATTAATGCTTATAAGTGAAACAAGTCAAGGAGGCGGGAGAGAGCTCCTAGCAGAAGGGTTTTGTAACCATTCTAGGATTCGAAAAAATTGGCCATTAATCGATGATAACAGTACAGGAGAGTGGCCCCTGAAAAAAAAATTCATCAAATGTAGCTGATAAGAGTATGAAATAAAAGTTTACATAGGAGCTTTTCAAAACAGTTGTTAAACTACCAGTTTTTGCTTCAGTGGGGCACAGGGGGTAAAAACATGAAAAATGTGTTTCCTCCGTCGCGGCTGGATATGTGAAATAATTATCAAGGGAGATATTTATGAGTATACCAATACCAAAAACCTCAGAAGTCGAAATTCGTTCAACTTTGTTAATAATAGTATGATCTTTGTATTTCATATTTTCTCCAATAAAATCGTCTTTGACATGTTTCTTGATGTGATTTGATCTGGTGACTGCATTTTGTAAATTGAATACAAAACCCTTCTGACATGAGCGTAGGTCTGTTTACCCAACTTGTTTTTATTTGAGTTATTGACCAAGGAGAATACGATAGTCACAGAACTGAAGAAAATAATCGAAGGAATACTGAAAATTAAACCTAGGGATCAAATGTTGTTTAACAAAGACAATATTGTTATGGAAGATGATAAGCTTCTGCAAGACTATGGAATAACAACAAGCAAAATCACAAACGCCAGCGCAATTGGGTCTAGCCTTACGTAAGGAAAGTGTTCATCATTCAACCTGCCATCAGAATTGGAGCGATCTGTACAGATGCTTACTAATTTCTATGCCACACAACACTCAGGTCGTAAATTAAATTGGCTTTACAACATGTATTAGGGAGAATGTGCGTGCAATGTACGGATACGGATGAACTTCGACTCACACCGTCCTCCCTGTACAGTTACTCAAATTGCCATTATTCGCTCGGGTAATCCATACGACAAAATTTTTTTGCTACATTCGGCTGAATAGACTCGATTATTTATTAATAGTGGTGAGAGGTTTTGGGGGAAGTAACAATTGTCAACATATTTTATAGGATGCAAAGGAACACATCCGTTTATAATTTGTGAATTTCGCCTGTTTTGCTTTCATCCCGAAGTATCTATGTACTGTGCTTAATACAGGCGACTGTAATCATTTTCTAAGCAACCGTTGTCGGCATCCAAAAATTGTGTTTATCTAATGTTTCCAGGACTTACATCTCCTGCATCGTCAACGAGCGCTCGTCGTCGGACAAGGTATGTAAGTACCTTTTGCGTGTGCTTATTACATTTTTTTTAGAAAAAAAATAATTTTTTATTTTTATATAAAATAATATAATTAATGAATATATTTTATTTTTTTAAATTTTATGAAATTTTATATTTTTAAATAATATGATTATTAAATCTTATATATATTTTAAATTTCTTATTTTATATCCTTAATATTTCTAATATCTTTTTAATGAATTACTTAAATTATTTTTCTTATAAAAAATTTTGAATTGTTCCTAAAGTTCTCCGAATATTAAAATGAATTACTAAACTAACCCTTCGGTCTTTCTGTTTTGATTTGTCAGACCATGTATAGGACCCAGTACGGTGGAAGGCTCTCACCACCAAACAAGAGCCAGCCATCGGGCACATAATAACCTTCTTTTTGTTTCAGGAACTCTCGTGGGTTGAGTGGCCCTGAGCAGGGTGCCTTTAAATAAAATAAATTGGTCACCGGGGTATTTCTCCTCTGATGGGAAGGCTCATACAAGTTATATTGTCTGAGTTTTCCACTCAGAAGGGAAATACTTGGTCACTGCAACATCTATGGATCTTGATCCGGTTGGACGGGTGCGAGGGGGCACCATTACCACCCGGTTGTCCCACTCTTATTTGTGGGCCATGATAGTAGTCGGATAACGACGAGGTTATCCTAAGTTCGTCCGTTTTTATTTGTTCAACTTGTTCTCTGAACAAGTCGTTCTGTCTCTTTGTAGTTACCTACAATTTTTCGACTTCCGTCGCCTGTTTTTTGAGACCCAAGAATTCGTGAATGCGAAATTCTTTTGTAGTGGGTCCTTGTGCTGGGGGAATGAACCCGCCCCACGACACCGCAATGCTAGCCTGCAAGCGCATTCATGCGTCCCCAGACAAGGGCATTCTCGGCGGATATCAACATCTTCCCCCACCGAGGTAGCAGACCATCGCTGCAGTCCTTTACGGACATTGATACCTATTTATTCACTACAACAACTAGAACAATACCTCAGAAGTCAAAATTCACTCAACTTTGTTAAACATACTATGATCTTCGAATTTCACATTTCCCCCATTAAAATCGTATAGGTTCCTTCAACTCAACAAATTTTGACATTTGAGTAGTCTTGCAATAGGTCCTCATACTTTGTAAGTTTGATGAAACTCGAATGATATTCGGGGAAGTTATAGCTATTTGAAATTTATCCAACACATGATTTTGCTATTTTATGGACTATCCATCGAATCACTCACTGCAATTTTTGATCTCCTCAAAATTTTCAAATAAGATCAATAATACAATTTTTTGGGGACTTTATGATTTGATCGATTTTTGTTTGCATGTAACAAAATAGCGACCGTTAAAAATATAGAAACAATGGATTTTCTATTAAAAGTGCACATCTCTTTGACATGTTTCTTAACTTTATTCGTTGCTGATGACTGCATTTAGGAGAAGTTGGGTACGAAACCCTTTTGAAATGAGCGTAGGTCTGTCTACCCAACTTTTTTCTTCTAGTAGCTTAGATTTTCAGAAAGAACAGAGGCAGCGGGTAAGTATGTCTTCCAGTGGTCAGATTTTTTTAAGAACATGTGACCTGGTACCTTAGTTTGAAGTTTGAAATTTTAATTAACGTAGATTATTTTGGTTTGGATTAGAGTAGGTTAGGTTTCAGCACCGCGTCGGTATACGAATCGAAAACGTGCGAGTTTAAGCTTGGTTTCTTGTTAGGTGGATGTTTGTGAATGAAATGATGAATCCGTAAAGTAGAGTACTTTAGTATCGTAGAATTAGTTATTTTTGAACGCGTGTTATAATAAGTGATTTGAACTGTGGTTGAAAATCGTTAACAAGCATAGTCTACTCACGATAAGACTCACAATAGTATTCCTCCCGAAACTAGCTGGCTGACTAGCAGCCAACACAGAGTAGAGTATGAGTACCCGGACCTGTTGATCTTTAGGGTACGATTCCTTGGCCCGGCTCGAGACATCCCGTCTTGGAATCGTTGAAAGGGTGGTTTAGATCTTCTTCAGAAATTCAAAAGAACATTGAGCGATTTGTAAGTGAAAATCTATTGCATACTATTGACCGTTTTCCCAACAGCGGGAAGCCATCGGACTCCTCCATACTAGCAGTCTGTATGTTTTAGTGAATGTGTAGGTACAATATCCATATAGGACTGCAGCGTCGAAGGAAGATGTTGATATCCGGCAAGAATATCCTTGTTTGGGGACACGTGAATGCGCTGGCAGACTAGCATTGCGGTGTCGTGGGGCGGGTTGATTCCCCCAGCACAAGGACCCACAACAAAAGAATTTCGCATTCACGAATTGTTGGGTCTCAAAAGGAAAGACAACCGAAGTCGAAAAATTGCAGGTAACTACAAAGGGGAAGGAATTGCTTGTTCAAAGAACAAGTTGAAACAAACCAAAATAGACAGATTTAGGGGAACCTCATCGTTACCCGACAATTCTCATGGCCCATAAAGAAGAGTGGGACAACCGGATGGTGGTGGTGCCCCCTCGCACCCGCCCAACCGGACCAAGATCTGAAAATGTTGCAGTGGCCATATATTTCCCTTCTGAGTGGAAAACTCATACAACATAGCTTGTATAAGCCTTCCCATCAGAAAAAAAATATACCGGTGACCAATTTATGTCATAGGGCTATGCAATCGGATGCTATAAAAAGGCACCTTGTCTCGAGGCCACTCAACCCGCGAGAGTCCCTGAAACTAAAAGAAGGTCGGAGCGCACCCGATGGCTAGCTCATTTTTTTGGTGGGAAAAGCCTTCTATACCCGGTCAGATCCGACGGAATGGAAAGACTGACGGTTCAATCTAACAATCCATTTTTATTCAAATACAATTTCCAGGAATTCTAGCAATCTACAGCAATTACTTTTGCACGCCTGCTTTGGCGCAAGTTTAAATTGAATATGCGATATAAAAAAAATTTATACAATTCCCCACAATTTTCTTTCTGATAACCACCGTTCACCACATTTCTCTTTCTCTTCACACTTCTCATTAAACCATCAGGTGCAAACCGTCTCAAATACTGTTTTCCCGTTATGACCATTCACTTTTCACCAGTTTGAATTTGCGGTCCCGTCTTGCAAAATCTTTTCTCATGCTTTTCACTCGAAAGATTTTTCGCCACCCGCACAAATCCATCACTATTCCACGCACAGAAACCCTTTTCTTTCCCTATCTCCGCGATTAATTTCCATCAGTTTCGAAAATTTTCCGTATAACACCATCTAGATCAAATCCAAACACGCAATTCCATCCACTTCTTAAACATCCACGATGCCGTCTCCCCCAAATCAGAGTACTGTCCGCGGGTGATCACGACTTGACTCTCTTTTCATGTTCACTCCGTGGCCCACCAAACCAGAATCCTGCTACGGGATCAAGTCCCAACCCGTTCGCCCTTATTTTCCATCGGCATTTTTCTTGCGTTCTTTTCTCTCTCATTTCAGGTTTTTACTGCAATACATGTTGCGGCTGCAATGTATGTTGCTGCTGCAATGTCTGTTGCTACTGTTATACATGTTGCTGCTGCCATACATGTTGCTGCTGCAAAACATGTTGCTGCTGCAATACATACTGCTGCTGCAATGTATGTTGCTAGTGCAATGTATATTGCTGCTGCAATACATGTTGATTTGGTTGATATGGGTAATGATTCGAAGGGTTCTGTTATGCGGTTGTGCTAAATTTATTTTGGTAATTGGCCGTATTATAATATCTAGGCACTTTTCAATGGGATTTGTCTTTTGAAAGAATTTTTCTTTTGTTTAGGCCTCCAACTTCCTCTTCCTTCTCTATCTTTTACTATTTATTTTGCGATATTTAATGCAATCAGTGTCTTGTATGATCGATCGAGTTTGTTTGCTTCTGCGTTGATTATTTGATACGTTTTTTCTATCTATCTTTTTGTATTTAGCTCACTAAACTAAACTTATTGACTAAAATAGCACCGTTGATTCTATATATCAAAAGTGATCTTCACAACTACAAACTTTGCTTTTCATCTAAAGAGATCCACCCTCTTCATAGCTTTTAGCCATTTCGATGTCCTGGTGTTTTGATAACTGGGTCTCTTTCTACTTCTAGGCATACTGAATTTTTGAAAGGCTGGACATTTTGATATGTTGGCGCTTGATAATCGGTTGTCACTTGCTGCCAGGGTGAAGGAGATAGGAAGGTTTTCGAGTAGTTTGCTAGTATAACTGCTCGTTTACTACAATGTATCAAAGTAAAATTATAATATTCGATGTAAGCTGCTTTAATCAATTGCTTTGATGTTATGATTAGGTTTTTTCCAATAAAAATTAATTTCCGACAGACTTTTTAAAAAGTTATTTAATTTTCAAAAACTAGTGACAGGAGCGATTAAAAAATACATCTGTAGACAGGAAGGCTACCCGTACAAGAAGTCAAAAGGGAAACGTAGGGCAGCATTGATTGATCCTATCGTAACATCAAGTTTTGAGTGATGTCTAACTACTTGATGTTAATTTCCTAATATGTCAAATTGAAGTCGGAATATCTAGATCCATAGCAGGACGCTAGCTACATGTGAATTCAAATTATTATGCTATGTATGTTAAATTTTGAAGTAATCATTCGATGCCTACAACATTTAACAATTTTCAACTCTCTGTAAATCAATAAATTGACTAAATTCAATTTTAAAGTTACACGATCTTACGATAAATTCTCTACATTTGTCTTTGCTGCAACTTTGTTTAACTTCACATTTCAACTGAATCAGCATCATCCAGCAGTCATTAATTAGAATCATTAAGGATGCTAAGGCTCAATGTCAATTAATTGACTACTTAACACCCTTCATCCTTGGAATCTGTTGTCTGCTAAATTCCTCTTTGCTTCAATGCCTTCCGTAAATGCTCATCCCCTTAACCAAAATATTCCCTGATTAAACTTTCTTATATCCTGTCTGAGTTCACCCATTTCTCATCTCAGTCGGGTACAGCCTAGCAACAGCTCCACCTAAACCAAAAATCGTAGATACCAACTGTAAAGAAAAAGCATTTGTAAAGACAAGTAATTGATGAGAGTCTCCTCGAAAGAAGGGATGAGTCGAATATCCGTATTACTTAAAACAAGTTGGGTAAACAGACCTACGCTCATGTCAGAAGGGTTTTGTATTCAATTTACAAACTGCAGTCACGCAGATCGAATCAAATCAAGAAACATGTCAAAGACGATTTTATTGGAGAAAGTATGAAATACGAAGCTCATACTATTATTAACAAAGTTGAACGAATTTCGACTTCTGAGGTTTTTGGTATTGTTATACCCATAAATATCTCCCTTGATAATTATTTCAAATGTCCATTCGCGACGGAGAAAACACATTTTTCATGTATTTACAACACCCCCCCCCCCCCCCCCTCCCCCCCCCCCCCCCCCCTGTGTCCCCACTGAAGCAAAAACTGACAGTTCAACAACTGTTTTGAAAAGCTCCCATGAAAACTTTTATTTCATACTCATATCGGCTACGTTTGATGAATTTTTTTTTCAGGGGCCACTCTCCTGTACTGTTATCATCGATCAATGGCCAATTTTTTCGAATCCTAGAATGGTTACAAAACCCTTTTGCTAGGAGCTCTCTCCCGCCTCCTTGACTTGTTTCACTTATGAGCATTAATTTTAGGTACTCATCTTCAGTTATTCATTCAATTGAATCAAGTGTTCAAAGCATGCACCTTAAACGTTGAAGTTGGGAAAAAATAACTCAAAATTATTCAATTTAAAACAGCCACTATTTTGTTTTACGATTACTGATACCACTAACTGAACCGATTCTCAAAGATATACATGACACCTATCATTCCTGAAATTTTCATGCAAATCCTAGCAAACCTGTAGTGTCTGAGTCGGTAAAAGGCGCATGTTGTTTCATAGCCATATGTTGCCATAGTAATAAATGCAGCGCATATTGTTCCATAGTAATACAGGAAAATTCAAACCGCTATAACTTCGCTAAATATGATTCAATCTTTATGAAACTTTCAGGAGAGATCAACCTTATAAATAGACATCTATGTACTGAATTTCATTGAATTTAAGGGTACCGTTAAGATTTCATTTAAGAAAACATAAAATCAATAAATCATACTATTTCTAACAAAGTTGAGTGAATTGCGACTTCTCACGTATTTGTTGTTGTTGTACTCACCAAGGCCTACATCCCTGATTTTTTTCAGATTTTGCGGATCACAGGTGTCCAATCGCGAGGGGGGGACACCAATCTTTCGTACATTTCCCCTCCCTGTAATCCCCTCGAAGCAAACTTTGCCAAACTAAGACCTGTTTTGAAAAGTTCTCATCAAGACCTTTCATTTGATACCCATATCGGCTACCTTCAATGAAATTTTTTTTTCGGGGGGTCACTCTCCTATATGGGGAGACCCCCCTTAAATACCTTATAAAATTTTTTTGTAGTTGACCTTTGAAGAGATTACCACTTTACACCTACACACAAAATTTGATGTTTCTAGCTTAAGTAGTTTCCGAGAAAAACTGCTGTGACACACGGACGGACGGACGGATGGACAGACGGACAGACGGACAGACTGGTCGCGAAACTAGTAGGGTTTTGTAAAATTATTTTACAAAACCCTAAAAATGAAGGCTGTACTGAATTTTTGGAAAGACAATACATTTTGTTAGGAGGCTTAACGTCAAGCTGAAGTTTTTACGCAAGCAGCAATTAGTGAAAATGCATCCTCGATGAGACCTAACTATCTCAAGCAAAACATATGTTACATATTGGACAATTACCATTACATCTGTGTTTAATGCTCAGCTATAATTCTTAATTATGGAGCCGAATGAATTAGAATGGTCCGGCGGCGCCATATACGAGGCCATTGCAAACTCCTGCTCTTTGGAACTAGACCTAATAGATTTTGCGTGGAGAGTGTTGAGATCAATTAGCTCATGAAAACGAAATTGGTTGGCACCCATGGCGAACTAATCTACCAATTTGCACTTTGTTGCTCTCTCCGATGGTTAATGTGGCAATAAATGAGATTATACGTATACGAGTAAATGCTGAAACTGAAATCCTTGGTCAGGTCTTACGAGTATTTTTGATGTTCTTTTTGTTCTGAACATAGAACGCTTTCATAGTGAAAAAGCTTGTTTTATTGTGGTATGTTCATGGATTGAGAATCAGTATATCCTTAGTATTCAAAACTTAAGATGCATATGACTAAAATTTATTTTGCAAAAAGGTATATTAATGGTTTATATTACATCGTCCGCCAATAAATTTTTATCAATTTAAACGAATGGGTCACTACCGATCTCAGGAATTCTCAAAAATATTTTGATGGACATGTAGAGCTGAAATAATTTTATTGATGAAAATATATTGAGTATCAAAAATTTGCCTTCCGGGGAGATACAGTAGCTTACCAAGTATTATTTTTAGAAAAAAAGCTTGTGATTATATTTGCCTAAGAGAAGAAAGTAACAAAATATCAGAGTAAACAATTATTTATTGTAAAGTAGAAATATTAAAAAAATATTCTTTATTTATGTGCATTAGTTCAATTTTTATAAATTTCATAATGCAAAATGATTTGATAAACAGATTATAATAATAATGAATGAATAATGATAATGAAAAGATTTTCCTCTGTCCTTTATATTGTAGCAACTTCAATTTGTTCGGGCATAGATACATATATAAGTTCCTGTAACTAATATAGAAAAAAATGGCAAAACCACACTCCCTCGAGTAAGCTTTTCAATTTTGTTATAGTTGTAGGGCTCGATTCTTTTATTTTTTGACCCTTATCGCCCCCTAAGATTTTTAATTAAATTCAGATAGGCACTGTTCCCATTCCAGTGCAACGATTGTATTCTCAATTCTGTCAAAGAAGGCAATAAAGTACGTATAAAGTTGTCAGTTTAAAGCAAATACAAACCAAACAAGCTCAATGTCATAGAGCAGAATCGTCCTGGAAAAGGCGTTTGTTCAATATTCACTGAATTGCTTTATACTTCGTTATAATCTGTTATAGAAGATTTCGTTGTATTTTGGATGCATTCACTAGAACTAATACTTTGGTAACTTCATATGCTGTGATACATTCCCAAACTATGCCATATGGAAAGTTGTTCACAGTTTCGGTAGTGCAGTGGAAAGAAAATAAAGCCAATATGTTAATGCAATTAAATACGAAATTTTAATTCATTTTATAAAAAAACGAAAAATTGCTCAGTCTGTTTGATACTCCTGAACGATAAACGAATTGGGGCACTGAAATTAAATTCATGAAACCTTTATTTTGTGATTGTAGTGATGAGTTATCAAAATTTTTCCACTCTCATTTTACATCTAAACACTGCTACAAATCGAGTATTCTCTTTTGGGATTGTAAATCACAGCAACTTGAATGTCCTAATATCTCACTTTGTCCAAAATACAGCACATTCCAAACTCAAATAATTGTAAACATTCACGCAAAAGTCGATGCATATTTTTTTATACGCCAGCAATTGATCAGTTTTTTTACCTCCAAACACTATCATACACCGATGTACAATCGGTATCGCTTTCATTTCCACTGTAGAGTCATACCCCCAAGAATAAAGCACAAGCGTTTTCCTCGCACTTTTGATTATGTGGATAAATAATTGCATTAGGGTCAAAGTTCAATATTAAACAATTCTCAAAAACACAATGTCTCTGAATCGCTATGGGCAGATAAAATGTTAATTTTAAAATAAAAAAAAACTACACTGGCACACTGTTCGGTAAAAACAGCTTAGTTAGCGGCCACACTCAGTTCTGCCCTCGGAACAGCCATGACATACGAGTAAAGTTTTAACCAATGAAACTGTTCTTCTTCTTCTTCGTAGCCCTACAGCCCCTCTCGGGCCTTTGCTTCCTCTAAATAGCGCCTCCAACTGTCTCGGTCCATTGACCGTGTTGTCCGATTCCGAAACTCGAGCAGCGATGAGCTGTCTTCGTTGACTGAGTCAGACCAGCGTTTCCTCGGTTTTCCCACTGGCCTTCAGCCTTCAGTTCTCCCAACGAATACCTTTTTGGGTATCCATTGTTCGTCCATACGGTTCATGTGGCCAGCTCATTGCAGATTCTGCAGCCTCACAATCGTTAAGACCTCCAGTGCTTCAAAAATTTCATACAGCTCATGGCTGCTTCCGGTTTGCAATTGATCCCCGTCTAGCCTCACTCCACTTATTTGCCTCAGGACCCATCGCTCAAAGGCGTTCAATATATTTGCGGATGATTGGGTTAGGGTCCATATTACACACCCATAGCATAACACAGGTCTTATCACAGATTTGTATACTTGGAGCTTTGTGTTCCTGTGTATGTAGCTGGTCTTCAAGATTGTCAAAAGGAAATAAAGATTTTATTTGCTAGCTGTATTCTTTGGCGTATTTCGCCTCTTTCATTACTGGTTCAAATAATTTTGGCACTTAAATACACAAATTTGTTCAGATTTTCAATACTGCATTCGCCAGGTGTGATATTTTGTGTATATGAGGTATTTTTCCTCGATTTCTTCATGAGTTTTCTTCTATTTTCATTGGTTTGAAGCCATACTAGTTTTGTTTCGCTGTCGAGTTTCAGGAAGAGTTCTTTGGCAGTTGTTAATGACCGTGATAAAATGTTGATGTCATCCGCAGAGGCTACTACTTGGCTCGACTTGTATAGTAATGTACCTTTCAACAGGTAGCTTCCGTATAACGTACTCAAGAGCCAAATTGAACAGCAATAGGGCCAGCCCATTTCCCTGTTTTAGTCCGGTATTTGTGTCAAAGGCATCGATGAGTCGGTTATTGATGCGGACTTTGAAGGTCGTCGACGTCATTGTCATTTTAGTAATACAGACTAGTTTGGCTGGGACGCTTAAGCAAATCATTATTTGGGACAGTATGTTACGATCAATACTGTCGTATGCTTGTTTGAAATCAATGAAAATTTGGTGTACGTCTATGCTTAATTCCCAGCTATTTCAAGTAACTGCTTGACAGTGAACAATTGGTCTTTTGTAGATCTGCCAGCTCTAAAACCACCTTGAAGCTCCCCAATAAAACTGTTGACATATGATCAAATTTTATTCTCCAAGATTCTTGAAAATATTTTGTACGCCATATAAAGCAATGATATGCCTCTATAATTTTCGCACCGTAATTTGTCACATTTTTTGAGGATAGGGAATATAATTGATTGGCTCCACTCTTTCCGCATGTGTTCTTGTTTCCAAATGTGCTGGGTGACTTTGTGAATAGCTTTACGAGTATGAACACCACTACGCTGCCATATTTGATGAGCTCGACTGGGATATCATTGATGTCCGGCGCTTTATTATTCTTTTGGGCTTTAAATTATGGAACATCCAGAGTTAGTGCGGCCAATGGAAGTTCTCCGCCGACATCTATAGGCTCCAATGTTGTGGACCTGTACAGAGGATTAAGTAGGTTCTTGAAATATGATGCTCGTCTTTCCTTAATCTTAGTTTCATCAGGGATGATATTGCCGCTGTCATCACAACAGAGCGTGGTTTTGGGTTGATAACCACATTTCAGGCTTTTCACTACTTTGTATACTTGTCTTGTGATGTTGCTCGCTAAACTTATATCTACACTTCTCAACTAGTCACCATCGTATTTTCTTTTCATAATTTTTATGATCTTCTTCGCTATTCTTCTGAGATTTTCATATTGTTCTCTCTTTGACCTGGTTACATAGGTAGATGTAAACCTTATATGTCTGATTCCTTTTGTTTCACGCATTCTGGCATTCCTTATCGAACGAATCATTTCTCTTGTGCCAGGCTTGATATCCGATCGTCTTTTCTACCATAGTCTTAATTGCCGCTTTCACTTCTATTTAGAGCTCGTTGCTTGCGTCTGATAAGATGGGAGCCAGCTAGTTGTCAAAGGTCTCCGTGAAATTTTTAGCCACAGACGCCGTTTGTAGCCTTTTGATGGCAAATTTTTGTAGCGGGCTGGTCTTTGACGAATATGCCTTTGACATACGACATTGATAGGATAATTTGATCAAGTAATGATCTGAGCTACAATTGGTTCCTCGGTATGTACAGGCGTCAAATATGGTCGAGACCCAACCTTGTTGGATCAGAACATGATCAACCTGGGTTTTTTATGTTGCCATCCGGTGATACCTAGGTCATTTGATGAATGCATCGATATGGGAAGCATGTCAAATGTATGATAGATTTCTACTACATGCAAAGTCAATCAGACACTGGCCGTGAGGCTATACCCTCCCGATGAGATAGCTCATTGCCAAACTTAGCGTTGAAATCACCCAGAATTATTTCTGTGTCTTTTGTAGGTAATGAGTCGACTGGTCTTTCCAGGTGATTGTAGAACGCTTCCTTCGTTTTTTTTGTCCTTTTTTTTCGATCGGGGTGTGAACATTTATCAGCCAGATTTTGAAGAGTTTCGCTTTTATACGGATCGCACACAACCGTTTGTTTATTGTCTTAAAATCAATAACGTGCGATATGGGCTCCCTATCCACAATGAAGGCCGCTCTGGATTCTCGTTTTACAGAAGGCCTCCCACTTTTGAATATTGTGTGCGATCTCACGTCTTGAATATCATTTGCGGTCCAGTTAATTTCCTGACTACCAGTATTTTTAATTTATATTCACGGGCCCGTTGTAAAAGGTCCTCAACTGCGCCAGGGTAATTGAGTGATCTGACATTCCAGGATCCAATGTCACAGTCCTTTTTTTGATTGCGTGGTCGTTGCCGTGAGTCCGATCCATTTCGAGGCCCATCTGCAGGTTTCGAAATATTTTAGTGTTTTCCAGGGACGGGGGGAAATAGACCGTCGCCCAACCTCCATTCCATTTAAGCATTTAATTGAGGGGTTTAGGATGAGATATCATGGAAGCTGTGGGTTGGAGAAAAAAGAGATTCCCTCTTCCTTCCTCTAACGAGCTTGGGACCGTCTATGGCGGAGTTCAATGAAGGTGTTAAACCATCGAAAATGTTTACTCGTTTAAACGTGCAGTTTGGGACAAAACATTTTCTCAAAATCAAGAATGTATGTGGACTAGGGAGTTTAAGGGTGGGCAAAACCGTGTTGAAAACGAAAGTCATTATTGACGTCCAAGGACAAATCTTATGGATGACAACATCCATACCATTCGAGAGCTTATTGAACTCATTGATTTTCTTCGAGATCAACAAACAGTGAATGTGGCCTACTACTGCCAGTTGTTACAGTCAGCGAAAATTTCCTGCGGAAATACAAGACGTATTATTTCCATCAGAGACGTCACTCTTCTCCGTCACATCGCTACCCCGTATACCGTAGCTTTAACAAGGGATGACAACCTGGAAGAAATAGGTATTGTTTTTGTTTCTTTTTTGTGTTTGGGAGGTGGATGCCATTTACGTACAGAGTGTGGTACTCCCATGCTCACAAAAAGGCGACTGGAATACCCACTAAACACCTCCCCTGTCAACCTGAGAACCCAGCCTGTAACCGTTTGACACATTACTTCGGGCCAGGTCTCGTTTTGTTACGCCGTGAAGCACCTTCGAGCTGGGGAGATCCCTTTCCTAGCGGTAGGGGAGAGGAGAAGCGGAAATGCCAGAAGAGCGATCCCCCAGCCCGGTTCCCTGTAGAGGCCCCTTCGCAGCTTGACCCGTTTTGTGCACGCGAAAAATGTATGCCTGGCATTGTCTTCCTCTCCTGGGCAAAACCAACAATCAGGGGACCATGACATAAAAATTTTGTGCCGATAGGACTGAAAATACCCATGCCCACTCAAAAGCTGGGTCAGATAGAAGTCAGTCTTACCATGTCTTCGATTTAGCCACGGTCTCACATCCAGGATAAGGCACGCAGCCCACCTTCCCTTCGTGCAGTTCACCCAAGACTGCTGCCAATCGTTGAGCGAGCGCTGTCTCTCCTCGCGGGCAACCATCTCCCTCGCATCCTCGTTTCGGTGCTGGTAAATAGCACGGCGCTCTCTGACAAGGAGGGCGTCAGGTATCAAGCATGCAATAACTCTCACCACATAATCAGAGACTGTCGGCTATGAAGATGCAATCCTCAGTGTTCCTCTTCTCTGACCCTGTGCCAAACGTTTTCGGTATACCTTCTTACTGAGAGCGTCGCCCATACTTCTGCTCCATACAGTGGTACTGAGCTTACAGCACTCATCGAGAGGCGTCTTCTTGATGGGCTGGGTCCCCCTATGTTGGCCATAAGTCGACTCAGAGCCGATATTTCCGAAGGGAAAAATAAGTTGAGAAACACTCGAACAACTTCCTTACAATCCAGACTTCTCCCTGCTTGCTCGAACCCCCGATAGAACTACTTGGCAGAAAACGATTTGAAAGCAATAAAGAAATTGTGGAGCACGTGTGCAATTGGCTGAATTCTCGTTCTAAAACTTTTTATGAACGAATCATATTCAAGTTTCCAAAGCTATGGCAAAAGTGTGTAGACAACGCAGGAGACCACATCGAGAAATGATGATCATATGGATTGTATGTAATATTATTCAAAATATGTTGAAAAAAACAATACCTGCTTATATTTTATAAGCCCTCACATAGTGATTTGCATATAACCCTGGTATAGTTGCATTTGATGATACTTAACAAATTAGTGATGATGGGGAATAAAAGGACAGGGAAATGGTTAAAAATTTTTGCTAACAATTGAATATATGTGTGCCCAAAGGAATGTAAAATATGATACCAATGAAGTTTGAATTTGATAGCTTTGTTGTTGTTGTTTCACAACAATTTATCCAAAAAAATTCATCATCAGGATCAAAAAGTTAAAATTTGGACTCATTAGGGAGAATAATTTCTTTCCAAACACTTGCCCTGAACGAATCAAAGCAGTGGCTAATTAAGCTGCCTTTGTTATACAGGGTTATCCATTTCGTGCTCAGGAAAGTATAACCTTGCCCTTTGACATCTTTCAGAATTAAATGTCATCCAAAGCGTGTTTTTTTAGTTGAAGGTTTGCCATTTAGGAATATGGATCGTTTAACAGTCGAAGAATGCGTTAAAATTATTAAATTTTATTATAAAAATGGTGATTCTGCTGTATCAACATTTAGGTCTTTACGAGCCGATTACGGTCGACATAATTGACCTACACAGCAATCAATTTCGAACACAGTGAGCAAATTTGAAGAGACTGGGTCGGTTATTGATATTGCAAGGCCTGTGCATCATCGCAACATTCGTTCTGCTGAAAATATCGCTGTCGTCGCTCAAAGTGTGGAAGAAGACCCGAGTTTGTCAATTCCTCAACATGCTCAAAATTTGGGCTTGTCTTACGGCTCATTGTGGCGGATTCTGCATTTCGATTTGCATCTCCATCCGTACAAAATCCAACTCACTCAAGAACTTAAGCCTCAAGACCATACACAACGCAGAATGTATGCGAATTGGGTGATTGAACAACAAGCCATTGATAACGATTTTTCGAACAAAATTTTCTTTAGGGATGAGGCTCATTTTTTGCTCAGTGGTGATGTAAATAAACAGAATTGCCACATATGGGGCTCTCAAAATCCTCAGGTGATCGCAGAAAGGCCTTTGCATCCGGAAAAAGTGACCGTTTGGTGTGCATTATAGTCAAGTGGTGTTATTGGCCCGTATTTTTTTGAAAACGATCAAAGAAGAGCCATTACAGTCAATTCTGACCGCTATGGACGGATGTTAACAGCATATTTTTGGAGAGAAATTGAAGGTTATGATCTGGAGAACATGTGGTTCCAACAGGACGGAGCCATAAGCCATACAACAAAGGCTAATCAAGCACTTTTGCAAGAGAAATTTCCAGGACGCGTAATTTCGAGATTGAGTGATGTCAATTGGCCCGCAAGATCCTGCGACCTAACACCTTTGGATTTCTTGTTAATGGGCTATGCAAAAGATCGTGTTTACGCGTACAATTCTCGAAATTTTGAGCAATTGAAAACGAATATTCGTGAAGTTATGGCCGAGAAATTGCCGGAAATGTGCCGAAAAGTCATTGAAAATTACCTCAAAAGGATTGAGACCAGTAAGAGGTCCCGTGGAGGACATTTGAATGATGTTGTATTTCACGTATAATGGCAAGGTTCAATCTTTATATTCAATAAAAAATGTTGTTTCTATCTGAATATTTTATGTGTTTTCTTTAGCCTTACTTTCCCAAGCGTAAAATGAATAACCCTATACAAGGTGTGTTCTAAAATAAACGAGAATTTTTTCATAAAAATTTTTTTGGTGGCGCCATCTGTAAATAAGATAGTGCGTTGAAAAGTTACATTCCTCCATGACTTCCAATGAAAGTTTGGTGACATTCAGTTTAGTGGAAGCGAAGTTGTTGAGCTAATATCAAATTATGCTTTAAGATCGGTAAAACGTTTACCGAAACATTTAAATTGACGAAAAAAATTGATGGCGATGATTGTCTATCTCGTGCAGAGTTGATGAGTGGCTTACACGTTTCAGAGATGGTTGTGAGGACATAAATGACGATGAGCATACGGGCCGCTCAAAATCAGTGATTGTGCGTGAATTTATCAAAAATGAACCGAAATCATCGTTGAAATTCATAGAATCGGAGTTGAATATCTCCAAAACATCGATTTATCGCATTTTAACCGATCATTTGGGCTTACAAAAGGTCTGTGCACGTTTTATTTCGCACAAGTTAACTGATGACCAAAAATTGCTCAGAATTCAGCATTCGAAAGACATCATCAAAGAGGCGAGAAACGACTTTTATAACATTGTAACTGGTGATCAAACATGATGTTTCCAAATGAACCCAAAACCAAGCGTCAAAGTGCCGAATGGAAGGCTCAAAATGAGCCACCACCCAAAAAATCGCGTTTGGGGAAGTCAAAAATCAAGTCGATGTTCATTTGCTTTTACGATTCCAAAGGAATGGTCCCCAAGGAGATCGTGCCAACGGGCCAAACTGTCAATGCAATTTTTTATCTTGGCGTTTTGAAGCGTTTGTTGCATCGCATTCGTCGGATTCGGCCTAAATACCGCGAAGGAGGAAGCTGGCGCTAATTGCATGATAATGCAACATCTCATCGATCCACTCTTGTGACAGATAGAAATCTCATTTTAACCATCAATCACTCACCGTATTTACCGGATATAGCTCCCTGTGACTTTTACTTATTCGGAAAATTGCATTTGGCCATGAAAGGAAAACGCTTTCTGTCCGCATAGGGGATCCAAAAGGCTTGTACCTACATCCTGAAGGACATTCTGGTCAATGTCCTGAAACACTCTTTCGAAAAGCTTTTGGATCGCGCAAAAAAGTGTATCGAGGCCAGAGGAGACTATTTTGAACAAATAAACTCGAATTTATCAGAACGAAGCTACTGTCGTTTCTATTTTAGCTGAGTCTCGTTTATTTCGGAGAGTATCTTGCATTATTTCAGAATCAACTTATGGCCTTAAAGAAGATGGCTTTAGATGAAACTTACTACTTTTAAAGTTTATGAACGATCATTACGTTACAATGTTGCGGGAAATTAAAAACCATCCTTTTTTAATCTTATACGATACAGAAACCCGCTGTTTTTTATCAATTACATCAAGAAACTTGTATCTTCAGGATGTTTGCATGCTCAACATCTTCCTGACACTTCGAAATAGAATTGTTCGTTTTATTGTTCATATTAACGCTAGTCAGTAACGTCCACTGGGTAAGTGCATTAATCTTGCACACGCTGAAATGGTTACTATCACCATTAACTTTTCTATCACTAATTGGTAGTGAGAATGTACTGGATGGATTTCGTCGACAACTTCTTCCACTCCCTCTTTACAGGTTCTCTTTACTTGTTTTCATACTATTCAATATAGAAGATAATTCCGTTAGCGTGTACTCCTTTTTCCCCTTCTGCTGAAGACCTGTAAATCCCTTAAGGTTTTTGCTTTTCGAATACGAAAAATTTTTAAATGAATTTTTAACACTTTTCGAGCACAAATTGACTGCAGATACAACGTTGACGACTTTTTCTTTTCTTTCTTCCCTTCCGACGACAACTTGCGGTTTTGTTTGAAATTTTTCGTTTTTCCAATACAACAAATTTTTGCATGAACTCTTAACACTTTTGTACACAAATTAACATGCTGAGGACTTTTTCTTTTTCTTTCTTTGCGGCACAAATATCGTCCACAAAAAACCTTTCAAATTCACAGGCTAACCGTTGCCGTTCGCGGCCTCGTAGCAACTCCACATTCCATCGACCAGGCCAAATGTAATGATGGCATTGGCTTCAATAGAACGTAAAAGATTATTTAGAATATATTTGATGCAAAGCGATAAAAAGGAAACTATCCACATAGTTGTAATCATTTATTTTGAAAAGTAGGTGAGCAAATTATGCAGATTAAATGGATGTAAATGCTGGTCATGTTATGGAATGCAGACTTCTTATTGATTATGGAATATATTTATATTACTAGGCACAAATCAAATCCACCTTAAATATTGACTAAGGTGCTTCAATTGTATTGCCAAGCCATCAATTCCGTTGGGAAATTATTTTTCGCTAAATAGACTAGTTTGCACTGTTGTTCATTGTAGCGCTAACGCAAAATAATACGCTAAAATCACCTTTCTAGAGAAATTTTGAGAATGCAACTTTAAATTATAGGGTCTTAGTTATAAATATTTGTATGTCTGCTTCGTTGCAATTTTAACATTTGACTTTATTTGTATATTGATTTATTTCATTTGACTGAGAGTGAATAATAAAATAACAAATAGTACAGTAAATATAGCACGAAAAAATAGGTTTGGTCTAAGAAATGACCTACTGGGATTTGACTTGATAAATCGATAGGGGGGCATAAAAAAAACTTAACTTCAGATTTCCGAAGTGATCCCCCCCCCCCCCCCCCTGCTTTTGAGAAAATCAAAGAACATTTTGAAACGCGTTTTTCTCGGAATCTATGGGTTTTAGAGAAAAGTTTATTCAACAAAAAATGTTCAGGACACTGTTATCTACATTTTATCTCATTGGAACAAAGTCGTCCGACTTAAAATACAAAAAGTAGGTGGCGCTAAAGTATCAAAAAAGTGGTTTTTTGGCATTTTCAATAAAAAAAATTATTTTTTATAATAATGTAAATGGGAAAGTTGTTGGTCATAAAATTATCTACAATTTTTGTTTAAACAATTTTTTTGTAAAACTTACCGTTAACGTGCTGGAGCTTGCCAAAGTGTAAAAGTCGTACATTTATGTGCCGCGCCGATGCGTGTATTCCATTCATTTTATCGAAACATTATTTTTCGATTAATAGACCGTAATGTTTACTTAATATTCTCATTTTTAACAATAATTTTGATAAACAATTAATAATAGTAACCTTTTAGTACTGCTTGTTGTAAACGGTCAACATTGAATTAAAACAAATGTAACTGAAGGTAGTAGTAAAAGATTCACACAAAATGTGAAGACTAATTTTTTTTTAATTTAAAATTCGTTACTATTTATTTATTAATTTCAAGCATTAAACTTTACATTGTGTGATTTTATTATGACAGAAATTTAACTTTCGTCGATTTGGCATTCAATTCAATTTGTATTTTGCATATTTTACGATAAAACAATTTTACCTTTGTTGATTTTGCGTCCAATGCAATGTTCATTTTGGGTCAAATTTATGTAAATCTTTGAAGAAAATGCAAAATTGGATTATTGCAAACTTAATGTAACTTCTTGGTGAACAGTTTTGTAATTGTAATTGGTTCTTTCTGTGACTCAATGTATTGATTTTAATTAATTACATATAATACAATTGAATTTTCTTTGAAGCTATGTAAATGTTTCAAGTCAATGCAAAATTATATTATTGCAAACTTAATTTAACTATTTCTTTTAGTTGTAGTAAACATTTTTGCAACATTTTTGCATCTTTTTATGACTCAAAGGAATGAGTTTAATTAATTTTTGAAGTAAGAAAATTCTGGGTTATGTAAAGAAAAAAGTTGCTGTACATTTCATTTCTATATGTTTTATTAAACAATTATATTTTATTGTCAATTATAATTAAGGTTCTACATTATTTTGTACTGCGCCGGGCCCTCTTTACCCTTGGTTCGGCTGGAGAATTGCTTTCTTCTTCTGTACATGTTATATTCTCTCCATTGTCATCAATGCTGCTGCTTGTCATCGGTCGCCAGTGAACGACTTGAGAGGGAAAATCTAAGTCATCTTCTTCAAAGGGAATTGCATCTTCTTCAATGGGTGGTGTGTTGCTACAACTTTCTCCGCTGCAATGTTTGCAAGTAATCGAGCAGTGGAAACCTGCCTTTCTACACCCACAAGCTGATCCACAGTTGCTGGTATCACAACCACAGGAGATGAGCTTCATGAGTTCTTCTGGTGCTGGCTCTTGTAACATCCTTATTGGATCCAATCCTCGAGAAGTTTCTTTCCACCCCCAGATCGTTGGTTCATAATAATTTTCCAACCACAATTGTACTTGAAAGTAAGCTCGTCGGCTATGAAAATTCGCTGCATCAACCGAAGGTGGAAGAGAACTTAAATTCACTTTTGTTTTCGTCACAGACTGAGTGAATTTCTGGAAGCGAAGTAATGCAAGTTCTTTTGCCTGGCTGCCGTCCAAAAATTGTTCATCTGTGGTACTTGAATGTCGACTTTTTTCAGTTTTCTTGGTTGTTGCCGGATTTGACACCACTGTATACAGCTGTAAACATCTCTTGTCCTGCCGCTTCGATAATGTTGGTGCTGCAATATGGTTGGTTGAAAACCTTGACAGAACCTTGCAGAACTTTGTTATTTTTCAGAACGGAGATAAATTTTTGTTTTCCCAGCAAGTATGGAGCAGAAGTAGTGTCACATCCACTGAAGGCATGAATGAACAGTACAAGAGAACTTAATTCCGGATGGTTGAAGGATGTGTATGAGTAGACGCGTTCGGGAGTGCTTCCATGTTGTGGTTTTTTGAAGAACACATTCTCTTCGTTTTCGCGCAACGCGACGAGCAAAACTAGAAGGTCAATGTCTTCTCCAATGATTGTATCAGAGTCGTCATTGGCGGACTCTTTGAAAGCTGTAGTAACTATCAAACGATCTGCATCTTCATAGTCTTGTTCACTTTCAATACCAACAGCTTGGAGTTCTCCTTTAAGAATACGAATAAGACGATCCTTGTTGTTGTCGTTCGACAAAAACACTTTCTGCAAAACTGTAATAACGGTTGCTTTGTCAAACTCAATTGAAGGAGAGGTGTATCTGTTAGATCGTCGTAAGCGTTCAGCAGACTTTGTGCCAGGCGAATATCCATCGAAGATCACTTTAGTTTTTCCACGAGCAGAATACTTCCGGAGGTACGTCACGTACTTGGCACAGATGTCTTTGATTTTCATGTTCTTGTCTCACGTCACTTTGTGCAACAAATATCCACCATCAAAGACAAAAAGAGGATTATCTCCGAAGTTTGGTTTCGATACAGCTGTGAATTCCTTGTAAAAAGTCGATTTGGTTCCTTTTCGCATGCCATTTTCGTCGAACAGAGATAATAGGTAAGGCAAAAGCTCGAACGTTAAAAATCTCTTCAATTCATCTGGTGAAGCCTGGCAAATTGCCATACGTTGGAAAAGTAGCATCGGATCGATGGCGACAACAGTATCATCGACTTTAACTTTTGCTGTCATGATTGCCAACAGTTTCACTGCCTTTTTTCGTTCAAACTTCAGTTCGCCAAAGTTTCCAGTCATGTTCTGCACCATTTTAATGCCCTCTTCTTCAGCTAGATGACAGTTGATAGTTTCATCACCTACTACGCCTGTGCTGATTGAAACTTTTTCTGGAATATTTGGAAACGGGTCATGGCTGGCGAACCAGGAGTCCGACTTTCCAACATCTTCGTTGTCTCTTTCCATTCGCTTACATCGTAACTCAACGTGTTGCTCAGATGATTGGCTGTGAACACCGGCAAACAACTCGAACTGCTCACAAATGTTTATTAAGCTGTACATGCTTAAAACCCATTTTGCCGTTTCATTTTCCGTGATCCCTCTACCTGGTAATGTCAAACCTCCTCGAGTCTTTGCTAACCGCATCGTTGTCTGTTCAATTGTTTGATCTGGAGATATACCTGAGAAAAATTTGTCGCTTCTCCTAATTGTGCAAAACCCACGTTCAGTGAAGTCTTCAAATTCCTCAGGTGTCATCTTTTCCTTCAACGTAGCCATGTCTTGCAAATAAAGGTGTGCAGATTTAGCATAGTTGAAATGTCCACTTGAATGAAAGAACGGCAACATCTTCCTGATTGTAGTTACGTGCAATGTCCAGTGTTAATCACAGTTTAACTGCCTGTCCAGTGTTAATCACAGATTAACAAATTGACAAAAGAATAGAAAATGATGTAGCGTTTTTTCAAATTAAAAGTTTGCAACATGGGCTTCAATGCGCTTTAGTTTTGAATCAAAGTAGCTTTTAACAATTTATTGATTGCTTTATGCATTTGTTTGTCAAGTAAAATTTATAAAAATTAGCCGGAATGTAACTGTCTATTATGTCTATGATTCATCAAATTAAAATAATTAAATTGCAATGAAATTTAAATACGTCTTTGTTTATTATAAGTACAGTTTTTGCGAAATTTAAGGTTTTTAGGGTTTTGTACTAAAATACAAAACCCTATTGTAATCGATTTTGTCTGTCCGTCTGTCTGTCCGTCCCTCTCATTCATTTGACAAATTAAGTTATCGTTATCGTATTGGTAAATATTTATACTGTTTTTTTTATTAAGTTTTGATAAGAATTTATATTGCATATAAATACCTTCTCCACTCTTGTCGAGCAGCAGCAGCTGCAGCACAACGTGAATCTGAGTAACGCTTATGGCAATGGATGTGGACCACGACCGCGTTGCTTTCATTTTCAAGAAATTTTTGGATGTCAGAATCATCTCTGATTTTGCTTGCTCTTATCAGCGCCTTTCGAGCTTTTGGCCCCACGGTGCTCTTATCATTCACATCAACACTTTTCTCACAAACGAAACACACTTCCATTTTGAGAGAGCAAAGTTTAGATGCCTTTACTCTTCAAAACGCATATGGCAACTGAAAAATGTACGCCAATGAGGGTTTAGGCAGATGCTAGAAACCGGTCCTTTGTCCAAACTATGCCGACCGGCCCGGCGAAAGTGAAAGGAACCGTTAACTATGCTGCACTGCATCTTTTCGCCTACAGCTCGTTAACGGTAAGTTTTACAAAAAAATTGTTTAAAAAAAAATTATAGATAATTTTATGACGAACAACTTTCCCATTTACATTATTATAAAAAAATAATTTTTTTATTGAAAATGCCAAAAAAAACACTTTTTTGATACTTTAGCGCCACCTACTTTTTGTATTTTAAATCAGACGACTTTGCTCCAATGAGATAAAATGTAGATAACAGTGTCCTGAATATTTTTTGTTGAATAAACTTTTCTCTAAAACCCATAGATTCCGAGAAAAACGCGTTTCAAAATGTTTTTGAATTTTCTCAAAAGCAGGGGGGGGGGATCACTTCGGAAATCTGAAGTTAAGTTTTTTTTATGCCCCCCTATCGATTTATCAAGTCAAATCCCAGTAGGTCATTTCTTAGACCGTAAATGCTATATTTACTGTACTAAAATGAGTATAGAAATTTGTAGTTATAAATACATATTGAGTTCGCATAAGTAATAAGTTTCTGAAAAATGATTAAAGAAGAAAACGTTCGAAGGTGTGTATTACATAAAGTCTCATCAGGCCACTTTAGATACACACGGTTCATGGCCTGAGGAGACTTTATGTAATACACACCTTCTAACGTTTTCTTCTTTAATAATTTTTCAGAAAAATTATTAATTAATGCAACTCAATTAAAAAGTAGCTGCCTAGAAAAAAATGTCATTAGTATGTAATACAAGAGAGGTGTTTTTTGATATTGAAAGAAAAATGCCATTTTTTTATATAAATGATCGGATGTTTATTTCATTATAAAGACAAAGGTATGTCGTTAATACAACAGGCAAATGACCACGACCACGCTTACAGGACCATATCCTTTTCATGGAATTTTCCATAACCAAATCGCAAAGTGGCTGCCCTATGTCCTCGATAGCCTCACGAATTCCATCTTTGAGGTATTGAACCGCTGTATGCGTAGACCTTCTCTTTTACATGGCCCCAAAGGAAGAAGTCGCAAGGTGTTAAATCACAAGATCTCGATGAGCAATTGTCATCACCTCTTCGAGAGATAACACGGTCCGAAAACTTTTCCCGTAAAAGATCAATGGTTTCGTTGCTTGTGTGGCACGTAGCGCCGTCTTGTTGAAGGTAAACGTTATTCAGATCAATACCATCCGATTCCGGGCATAAAAAATTTTTCATCATCTCTCGACAGCGCAATCTATTCACCGTAACTGTTGCTCCAGCCTCATTTTCGAAAAAGTAAAGTCCAATGATTCCGCCGGACCATAAACCGCACCAAACAGTCACACGTTGAGGATGAAGAGGCTTTTCAATGATAACTCTTGGACCCCAGTTGCGACAGTTTTGCTTGTTGACGAAGCCACCGAGGTGGAAATGGGCCTCATCACTCAACATGATTTTTCGATGGAATTCCGGATCATTATCTTGCATTTGAACGACACAATCAGCAAAGACACGACATTGTTGATGATCGGCCGGCTTGAGTTCTTGTGTTAACTGAACTTTATAAGCCTTAAGACCCAAATATTTATGCGAAATACGGTGTAATGACGTTTGTGGAATGCCTAATGCCAAAGAACGACGAGGAATAGACAAACCTGGGTTTTCTTCAACACTTTCGGCTACAGCAGCAATATTTTCGGCTGTTCTTGAGTGACGTGCACGGGTTTTATTCTTCACATCAATAAGTTGTCCCTCCAGCCCAAATTTTTCCACCAATTTCTGTATTGCGGTCCAACAAGGTGCTTCACGACGACCCAAAATTGTTCAAGTTTTACGAACTGTCTCTGCCAAATTTCCACCATTTTTGTCGTGATTTTTAATAATTTCAATGCATTGTTGAAGCGTGTATCGTTCCATTTTTATCAATGGCGTAGTTTCTACTTGTCAAATGTCAAAAAGAACAGCTTCAAAAGTAACATCTACCGAAAAAGTGGATTATTCAAAAGAACACCTCTTATTGGAAAACCCTTTATTTCTGCTCTTGTGGGCAATGCTGTCATGTGGTGCTTGCACTAAACATTAAAAAATACATTAATCTGATATGATTGAATATTTTCCGTACATGAATCATTAGAAATAAGCTTAGCATATTTAATTTAATACTCTTCGTTAGCTTTTGCAGGGGATTCACTTCATAATCTGAGCACTCGGATCAAGATAAAATATTTGGAAGCTTCGTACTTAGAGAGCTCCATGAATCACCTTTTTTATGGCCAGATAACCAGCCATAGATAAAATCTCTTCGATAGTATTATGTGTCAATAATTAGACTGCTTCTTGATAAAAAAAAGTAAAAAGTATATTAGTATTCATGCTAGGATTCACCTGATTTGAGGAGAAAGCTTTAGTGAAATCACGCGACATATGTATGTACATACACCTACAAAAATATATGCAAGAACTGATATTTTTAGATTTTTGCATTCTATCGAATGAATAAACAAACAAAACTGATAACAATTGTCATTGAGAATGATGGATGCGAAGAATTTCTCACATAAAATTTATCGAAATAAATTCTATTTCGAAACAGTGTAAAACTAGTGTTCCAGAAAAGCATAACGTTTAACTATGTTCGGACTCCCAGCATACAACCCTGTAAGAAATTTTTTTAAATGTTCTTCCTCTTGTGAAACTCCGCAATTTTTTGCCAAGGATAATTAATATTCTCATATCTCATATGATATATCAGAGACGAAAAGTTGTGTCTTTTCTTATTTAATGTGTTTTTCATTTTCTGTAAAGTATTGAGTGAATTAGAAAATGCGTGTTTTGCCGTTTTAAAGCGTGGTTTTTGTGCATCCTTGAAACAGCATTTCATCAGTTAATGCATATGTACACTAATTTAAGAATATGAAAATTTTATTTTATTCTCAACAGGGCGTGCCGTTTATGGCCTTCGTACCAGGCGGCCTGGCCCATGGATCCCGAATCAGAATCCGCGGTGTAATGCCTAGCGCTGCCGACCGTTTTACAGTCGATCTCCAGTGCGGCGAAGGATATCTGCAACATGACATTGCACTTCACTTGAGTGTGCGACCATCTGAAGGAGTGTTGGTGCGGAATTGTTACGAGTACAGCAACTGGGGCGCGGAAGAACGTATTTCCGCGTGTCCCATTTACTACGCGCAACCTTTCGAACTGGAAATTCACATAGAGCACACACGATACACGATAAAAGTTAATGGAAAACACTATTGCAATTTCGATCATCGATTCACATTCCAACGGGTGACACACATTCGAATTGCAGGAAACACGATTTTGTACTATGTGGGAGCTGAGGGCGCCCATCACGGCGAATATGATCCTCCAGCGTTCGTGGAATCTTATCAACCAGGTGTGTTTTGTATTGCAAACAATTTTTGCTTGATGGAGTTTAAGTGTTTTATTTATAGGATATCCACCGCCAGGACATCATCATCATCGCCATCACCACCACCATCATGAGTACTATGACTAATTCAAGAGTTTATTCATTCATAGAATTCGAAAAAGTGATTATTCATTTACTATTTAAAATTCCAAAAAGAAATTATATCAACGTGTCACTAATGCTTATTTTATATTCAATAAAGTGCATTCATTTAAATAATAAATTAAACACTAGTCAAATTTTGATCATGTGTTTCATGTTGAATTACACATGAACGCGACACGTTTCGTCCTATCAAGGCATCGTCAGGCTATCGGCTAATTTAGTAAACGGTGAATAAAAATCATGTGTTAGTAGTAACGGGATGTTGTATACCAAAGTTTATAGTTCGTCACAAATTATTTGCTGTACATTAAGGTAAAAATTATGTGTTTTCAAAATGGGCTATTGCAAACGAAATCTAGTTGATCGTTGATCATGCTAAAAATCTATATGTTTAGCCTTACTAATTTAAAAAATCCTGCTTCATTTCAGATTAGGCTTCCTTAAATAAAATAATAATTTGGCATTCGTTCTTGTTGCCAAATGTGCTAAATCACTTTATGGATGGCTTTCAGAACACCACTGCCATCATATTTCATGAGCTCCACTGCAATCTCATCGATGCCCGGCACTGTAGTAATCGAGTAGTCCGCCTAGACTAACTGCTCGAGGGACCTTCATGAAAAAAGCATGCATAGAAATAAGATCATTTAAGTAGTTTAGGACGATTTGGTAAAAAATATTACGATAGTGATAGTGCTACTGGTGTAGATTTTTTGGGAGAGGCTATTAATGTGTGTAATTATCGGTTCAATCAGAGGAGAATTCTGCGTCTCATTACTGTGAAGGGCCTGATTTTCAGAGGAAGTTTGTCTCTCCAAGTGTCTATTATTTGAAGTGAAAGTCAACGTCTGAGAATAAGACTGAATCATGTCAGAAGAGTAAGTGTTTTGTAACGAGCCAACTATATTGGTTGTTGAAGATCTACGACTTCTCATTGAATTTTAAATACATTTTTTAATTGGAATTTAAAAATTTCTGAAAATCATTTTTATTTTTACTTGCTCTTAGTGAATTCAGATTTGGATTTCCATTTCCTAAAAGTCATTCCGCTCCAGTACTGGCACTCTTTACCCTCTTGTAGATCGATGACAACAGGAGATTTGGCCGGAAAAATGAACGACTGCATATTTGTGACAGGGGGCTAGCTTCTTCATGGGAGATGTAGAAGTATCCTTTACTGCTTTGTGGCTAGAATTAATATGGGCTGTTTGCTTAAATTCAGCAATTATCAGCTCGTGATTTTATGATGGTATTGAATTTACTTTAGAGTTTGTGATGTTAATTTTTTCATGAAAATTTTTTTCATACTATTGATGACTCTTTGCAGTTGTTCCTACAAAATTTGCGGCAGCTCACAATTTTGTTTCGAAATTTTACTATCGACCTCAGGAACCATTTTTTCAAAATTATACAGGCAAGTACCGATAGTGCTATACGACAAGGGAGCCGATGCACTAAACGTATAGTTGATTGATCCATTCTTCACTACTAAAGCATCTTTCAATTCTTCCAGCTTACATCGTCAGGTTAGTGCACACAACCGCAATGGAAGATAGCCGATTTACCACTAAGGATATTACTGTGGAGTATCAACTGAATGGATGCATACGATTTTACATGAAGATTTATGCATGAAGAAATTATCCGCGCGATGGGTGCCGCATTTGTTGATGATCGACCATAAGTGCGTACGAATGGACATGTCGCGCGAGACTCTTCAGCTGTTTCAAAAGTATCCTACTGAGTTTTTGCGCCGATTAATTACTATTGACGAGGCCTGGATCCATCACAATACTCTGGATACTAAACAAGAGTCAATGTAGTAGATTATGGTGAGGGAACCAGTGCGAAGGTCGTTTTTCTGTCAAAAAAATGATGGCGACAGTTTGTTGGGACAGCCATGAAGCAATTATTGTTGATTACCTTCGAAAAGGTAAAACCATTTACGGACCCTATGACGCTGCGTTACTAGACCAATTGAAGACGGAACTCAAGAAGAAGCGACCACACTTGTCGAGGGAAAATTGCTGTTTTATCAAGACAACGCGCGAGTCCACACATGCACGGCCATAATGGCAAAATTAGACGAACTGGAGTTTGCATTGCTTCAACACCCACCCTACTCACCAGATCTAGCTCCGAGTGACTTTTTTGTTCCTCAACTTGAAAAAATTTCTGAGTGGGGAAAAATATGGGTCAAATATCGAGGTTGAAGAGCCAGTAAACCTTTATTTTTCAGGTTTACCTAAAGAATTTTTTCCCGATATCCTGAAGGGTTTGGAAAAGTGTATCGACTTGCCTGGAGACTATGTCTAGAGATAAATTTTTATTTGGCTTGAATTATGAGTTTTTTAAAAAGGTCGGAAACTTTTCAAATGAACCTCGTACATTAATATATTTGCTATGACGAATGTAATTTATTTATTTTATATAAAACAAATTAAATGTATATTTAGTTCTTTGCAAGGAGAAAAATAGTGAAGAACCGATTAAGCAAATCAATAGTTGATTATGTACTAGAAAGTAAATTAAATTGATTAATAAAACAGACCAAAGATTGCAAACTAACTTTAAAACCATTATTCGTACAGAGAAAAAAAGGGAGTCGTAATGAAGATGTTACTTTTGCAACTTAACCACAAGGCCAAACATATCTAGTAGTGAGGCAGCAACAATTCATCCTGCGTTACTTTTTGCCCATGCTGGGCAGCAGCAAAGCTCTCAAACAAAAACAATTATAATATAAGAATGACAAATCTTCCTCCTTCAAACCAAATGAAAACAAAATTATCCTAATTTGTTTGATAAGTACCGTAAATATCCTCATCAAGACCAAATTTTTAATAATTAAATGTATTCAGACACGATTCAATACAAGTCTATTTCTCTAACCGATAAAGAAATAACTACATATAAACATAAATCTATCTTTATCTTTATCTTTTACGACCTAACCTAAATTTAATAAAATCAACTTCCACATTCATATGTGCAGTACATCCCCACTTTAACCCGTTACCGCATACGCAGCCATATATGGATAGAGAACTTTGCATTATTTTTTTAGCCTAATGGATGATCCAATCTTAAAAAAAAAAATTACATTCGAAAATCGTTTCATCGTGAAACGGAACGTAATCTATGTGTTTGTGGCCAGTTCTTCCTGTCAGTGATATTTTAGGTCATTTGCAATGGGTTCGATCGGCCGGTCTCAAAATATAAATAGGGTGACCAGATGACATCACTGAAAATATAGGACATTTTGATCTCAAAAAAAAAAAGGTCGAGAAAAATGGAAATGAAGTATTTTCAAAGTGAAGGGTACATAATAAGCCTAATAAATTGTTTCGTTATTTTATTGTGATGTTGTACCGATCGCAGGTATCGTCGTAACACACATTCGACATTTAAGGTTTTCTAATTCGAATGTTAGATCGTTAGTTATTCACAAAAATCGAAAAAAGTACTGCATAGTTATAGAAAAAGATGACAGTTTGCGAATATGAAAAAGTCAGTATTTTCACGAGTCACCAATTTGTCTGAGAAGTTTGGAATTTTCTGGTCGCAACAAATACTTGTAAAACTCGGAACAAGAAAATTGTTTGAAATTGAACTTCACGGACACAATATCTCGCACAGTTTTGACGCTGAGTCTATTCCTTTCTTTTGTCCATTGAGCCTCTATCAAAGAAAAAATTCTTTCACAGTTCACATTGGGACCTGGTATTGAGAAAAAAAATGATGCGATCCTCAAAATTTCAGTAAAACAGTCAGTGCATGAATTCGACGCGAAGAATTCACAGATTTTATCATTACAATTTTTTCTAAAAAATTCGAGATCGGCAGTAGACTGTTTTTTCTCTATGAACCTGATCAAGTTCATGGTTTGATCGAAAATTTTAGTATCATCAATCTGAACTCCTTTTCCCGCCAGATAGTCAACGGTGTCCTCAATGCATTCGTAGGTCAAAAGGCATTCCATTTTGAAATCCAGCCATTGGAAAATCTGGAATGATACTTGGATGAGCTATACTATATTATACCTAAATTTCAAAATCATATCTTCCAACATGCATAAGTTCATGAAATCAATAGTGAATTTACCTAAAATTCTAACAGAGATGCAGTCCATTTCAACAAATAATTCTCAGCTTCTTCGTAGACAATCATCGTATTTTGAATGAAGTCATCGCATTCCCTATCTTTCCCTTCGGCTCTCAGGTCCGACAGAGTTTTTCTGACAGGAATTGGAAGAAATTTGTGTACAATTCTGTCACGCATCGATTGAGCCACATCATCAACAATATTGAGAATCTCAACGACACTGTTATTTTCTTGCTCCAATTTTCTAATTTTGTCGTGGAAAACGGACATCAAGGAATGTACGAAAAAAAGATAACATTCCGCGAAATCATGACGAAAAAAGTTCTCAAGCATCTTCGGGGGTTTTTCTTCAGACAAGAAATACGATTTCAGTGACGGGAACATAGACAATAATCGTTCGACAACTGGCAAAAGACTCAGCCACCGAGTTTTGCTGTGATAAAGAAGATCTCTATATGCTATGTTGACGAAATCACAAAAATCATTGAGTGTCTCAGTCCGAACAGTGTAAATCGAGAAAAATTGATAAATCTTGAAGGCAAGCGAATCGATATCGAACAATCCGTATCGACTTAAGCCATGCTGGGCCGAATTGTGAAGGATGTGCGCTGAGCAGCCGATACCCAGGATATTAGGATTGATATCCTTCTTTATGATGGCGTGGATGTTGTTGCTGCCTCCACGATTGGGACCACCAAAATTAGAATTCGTGTTGTCAGCAGTGTAGCATGTCAGTTTTGGTTTGATAACATGGCCATCAGCAACATTTTCGAGAGCTTTTGCGACAGTGTCCGCTTTTTCGTTTGTCGGTTCGATGAGGTCCAATATTCGAATTTGGATTCCTTTTTGGGTGTAATCGAAAAATTGGGCAACGATTGGAAACAACTTTATATGGCCGTGGTTGCTTGCGCCCGTAGATATACTGACATATAAAGCTCTCGCCAGTTGATTATCGACGTTTTCAATCACGTGAGGTGCAATCACATTGCACAAAATGGCCTCAGTTTTGGTTCGGGCACATGTCATTTTTTGCGCGATTTCCGAATTCCCGAAAATTTCACGAAGCAAAACCGATGTGCAGTCTTGGGAACGGAAGGATTGATGATGCACGGTGACATGAAATGCGAGGGCTCCTTCGCATGCATGTATTTTCTCTTCTAAACGGGTGAATCGAGGTATCATGAAATTGGCTGCCGATCTTGTCGTTGAATTCTGTTGGACATTTTCCTTATGCTTTTTGGTATTGAGATGTTGGTCTAACTGAGTCGTCCCTGACAATCGCAAAAAAATTCTGTTGTGGACTACGAACCCATTATATTTCAATATGAAAAGAAACGGATCTGAGAGGCATTAGTTAGAAACTTTTAATTTTTATTTAACAAAGACCAAAGTCCAAAACCGAAAAACAAAGAAAAAGAGAAGCAGTAAGTTCCATACACATCAGAAAAAAGAAGAAAAAAGAAAATAAGTTACCACTTACCACTGTTAGCAACAGAAACGTTCTTTCTACAAACAACACACTCTGCAACTGGATCGTTGTCGGTCTTACGGTAGCAGGAGTATTTTCCTTCTTGTTTTCCTAATAAATCAGGAACGTGACATTTTTGTCGCGATATTCTTAATGTTTTTGCCGGAACGTAAGCAAAACAAACGCCCTTCTCACTGACACAGAGTTGCACGGACAGTACACGCACTTACACCCACATGCACGCGAGCCATGAAGAGACAAGGCTTGTGAATTGTGATTTGTGATCCGGCATTCGCTGACCAAGTTGCGTACGCTTACGTCGACTGAAACGCGCCAATTTCAAATTGTTTGCATCAGTAAATACGTCCTCCAGAATTACTGACTTTTCTTAGTTTGTAGATAATGATAAAAAACGTGGAAAAAATGTTGCATTTCGCAGAAATTTTCGGGAAATTGCGGCATTTCGTACGTGGTCAAAAATATAGTACATTCGTGTTATTTTAAAAATAAAATAGTACACTAGTACATCGAGCTGAAATATAGTACCTGTACTATTAAAATAGTACGTCTGGTCATTATAATAATATAAAGTGCGATTTTTGTGATTCACAATAAAATACAAAACAGTAAGTAAAACGCATAAAAAAATATCTTTATGTCCTCTAAACATCGTAAAATATGATTATAGTTTGTTTATTTCAATATCTTGCTTCTGTCGAATTTGTTTTTGCTTTTCTTCGATCTGGCATATATGGCTTCATATGCGTTACAATAGAAAGTACTATGTATCCATATATACAATACTTAGCTTCGCATGCGTTTAGGGTTTCTTTTTTGCTTATTCCAGAAATGGATCCTGCGCATTTCTATGGCATGTTAATATCATTCTTGGTGATGGCAGCTTAAGCGGCGAGTATATTTTTTCTAACAGTGATGATTATCTAGAGTTCAACTCCATTCGACAACATAAAAAAACCACATACTATCATTCTTGAATCGGAATCTGATTTTTCTGACGAAAATAATGTGCCTTTGATACATCTACAGCCTGCATCCACAACTAAAACAAAGGGGAAAAGGTAAAAAAGGACGCGATTATTTGGCAAAATGGGGAAAATACCAACTTATGACAAAACCAACTTTGAATTCAATGGTAACTCAGAATTAACGAATTTAATTAAGCAGCTCCATTCCCCAGCAGAGGTCTTTAATTTTTTATTTATATCCGATATTATGGAATTTATCACTGAGCAATCTAACTGAAGTCTATTCAAGAAAATGTAAACAATCCAGCAAGAATAACTAAAGAGAAGTAGAACAATTTATTGGCATTGTTATTGTCATGTCTTGTGTTAAATTACGGACTGCGAGAACATATTCGTCGAAACATTTAGGACAGTCTCAGGTTTATGAAGTAATGAAGTGCAACAGGTTCGAACATATCAAAAGATATTTACATTTCAATGACAATCAAAACTTCATACTGCGTGACAAAGATGGACATGATAAATTATTTGCAATTCGGCCTTTACTAAGCAAAATTCGTGACCACTTGTTATTAGTACCAAAAGGAGAGTTTTTAGCAGTGGACGACCAAATTATTCCCAATAAATGCAGTCAGTATAATCCTGTAAAACTAAAGCAAGTGGGGTTACAAAAATCAAGTTCTAAGCGGGGTATCAGTTTCAGCTATGATGTTGACATCTTTGCGGGAGAACAAAGCAACATATATCCCTCAGATGCCACCTGATCCGTTCGCTGAAGAAGCGGGTGAGTACTGTTTTTCTTAAATTACTTGTTATGTCGCTTCCGCACTTTGAATTTACATGGATTGTATTTTTGAGCATTTTTTTTTAATTGCCTGCAACGTGTTTATTTTGAAATATATAGTATATTCACTTATGAGTTAAATTGTATAAACGTAGATTATTTAATTTTTGACTCATATTCCTTATTATTGGATAGTGCATATGTCTCGTAAAAACTGAAATGCACAAAGAAGTGGAATTTCTCGTCGAAAATATTTTTTTAACTTTATTGTGAAAGGAATAAAAAATGTCCAATTATATAAAGATACTCGTTCTTTTAACTTAACTTCCGAATGCATATAGGGCCCGCCACATAGGCTGGCCCCTACACTCACGAGCTAGTCATCGGGTAAGCTCTCCCTCTTTTCTGTGTTACAGTAGCTCTCACCGGGATGCTTGGCCTCCACACACTATATGGGCCAAGGCATCGTTTTGAATCCTTGATCTGGTTGCGAGGGGTGCGTGAGGGCACCGCCACCACTAGGATGCCCCACTCTTATTTGTGGGCCGCGACCGTCCTCAACAAGGAGGGAAACACCTTTTTTCATGCGCACGGTGAACTGGGTATCCGTGGCCACGTTTCTTATGTAGTCACTTTGGGTTTGTTACTTCGGCCATCGGCACTTTCCAGCGGTCAGTTGGTTTGAAATTTCGACTCCGGTTACCTAAGAAATCGTAAGTCGGAAAATATTTTTGTAGTGGGCTCTTGTACTGTGGAGAAAAAATCCGCCTCACGACACCGCAAAGCAAGCTTGCCAGTACATTTTTGAGTCCCTAGACAAGGCAATTTAATGCGTAGAACTAATTTTCCGCTCGCTGAGGCAGCAGACCGCCACTGCAGTCCTTCACGGGTATTTCTAACCAACTATAAACACTACAGCGCTTTATAATTCTTTTGGGCCTTTATGGTAAAATTAAATTAATACAGAGCTGATGGGGTCGATGGAAGCTCTCCGGGAATATTCATGGGCTCCTATGCTCTGGAGCTGTGTGGAGAAATAAGCAGGCTCTTGAAATATGATGCCTTTTTTTCCTTAACCCTCTTTTCATCGGCGATAATGTTGCCGATGACATACGGCAGCGCGTGATCTTGGGCTGAGAACCTCGTTTTAGGATTTTTATTACTTTGTATGCTTGTCTTGTGTTGTTGCTCGCAAGACATACATCGATCCTATTGATGTAAAATGTTGATATTTTGAATTCAAAATTATGTTTCTTTAACCTGATGCTACAACTGTCATGATTACGTATCTTTATACGTCTAAGCAGAACAGTTGTGCTGAACGATTAAATCGGACAATTGGTGAGCTAGCACTAACCAGGTTTGTTAGCAAGGATCAGCCTAAGTTTCTGTGGGCTGAAGCTGTCAACGCTGCGGTTTATATTCTCAACCGAACTGGTCCAAGCTCTGTAGAGGGCAAAACTCCGTACGAGTTGTTCGTTTAGAAGAGTGTTCATATTTTTGGAACCACATGCTGGGTGATGGTGCCTAAAGAACGTCGGAAGAAGTGGGATGCTAAAGGCGGCGAAGCAGCTTTTGTTGGGTACTCGGAAGACATCGATGGTTTTTGTGTGTGGAAGAAGGATACAAAGCAGGTGACCCGAAGTCGTGAGGTAGTTTTTGGTCCAGAGCATTCGTCTAGAGTTCTAGCTTTGTTCCCCGTTGAAGAAATTGAAGATCCTGTCGAGCCCCGCAATTTCACCAGAGTTTTGAACTCACTTGAAGCTTCGCACGTGCCTGAGGTCCTGGATCCCGTATTGCCAGTCGTTCCTGCTGAACCGAAAATTAAAGAAACTCCTAAGGCTGCAAAAGATACCACTCAACGACGTCTTCGAGATAGAAGTAAACTTCAGAAACCTGTAAAATTGAGTGAAATGTTTCTTGTAGGGTTGGAAGAACCTCAAGATTACAAAGAAGCTATGAAGTCGGGTAATCGTAAACACTGGAAGGCTGCGATGGAAGAAGAAATGTCTTCACTGAAGGAAAATTCAACCAGGGTTTTAATGGTGTTACCTCCAGGAAGGAAGACAATAGCTAATCGCTGGGTCTATCATATCAAACGAGATGCAGAAGGGAAGGTTTGTCGCTACAAAGCAAGGCTTGTTGCGAAGGGTTATAGTCAACAAGAAGGTATTGATTATCATGAAACTTTCAGTCCCGTAGCTCGATTTGATACTATCAGGGCGATTCTAAATGTTGCTGCCAAGGAAAGTCTGGAGTTGGCCCAATTTGATGTGAAGACGGCATTTCTAAACGGTGTTTTGAGTGAAGACATATACGTGGATCAACCTGAAGGTTTTGAAGATGGTTCTGGTTGTGTGTGCAGGCTGATTAGAAGTGTCTACGGACTGAGGCAATCTCCAAGGTGCTGCAACAACCAGTTCAATGAGATTCTTATCAATTTTGGTCTTGTACAGAGTGAAGCTGATCCATGTCTTTCCTTTTGTATATCTGGTGAAGATAAACTGATAATTGTCCTTTATGTTATGGTCTGGTCGCTGCAACACAGAAGAATGTGATTCAAGAGTTCCTGAGGAAGCTGGAGATGGAGTTCAAGATCACACGTGAACCGCTTGGCTGTTTCCTGAATATGCTCATTGAACGTGAAGAAGATGGTTCAATCCGTTTGAGTCAGAAGGTGTAAGCGGAAAATCTTCTTCAGAAGTTCAACACGGCAGAAGCCAATGCGGTTTCAAGGCCCAATGACAAGTACGTGCAGTTGGAAGAGAAAACTGGTTTGAGAACATCTGATCCTTGCGTGAAGTTGTTGGATGTTTGATGTACTTAGCTGTTGCTACTCGTCCTGACATCGCGTTTGCAGTCAATTATGCGTCGCAGTTCTTGAAAGATCCGGAAGATGTCTACTGGTTGCTGGTAAAGAGAATCCTGAGATACGTCAAAGGGTCTACGTCAGTTGGTATCAGGTACGAGGCTGGTTCCAAAGGAAGTGTCCTGAAGACCTTCAGTGATGCAGACTATGCTGGTCAATTGGATACTCGCCGGTATGTTAGTGGAACCGTTTTCATGCACAGTGGAGGACCGATATCCTGAGCTAGCAGACGTCAAGAGTGTGTGTCTCTATCCATAACTGAGGCTGAGTATGTCGCTGCTAGTGAAGCTGCCAGGAAATCTGCGTGGTTATCCCAACTGTTCGCAGAAATCTCTCCCTTAGACAACATTCCAATTCTTTTTGTGGCCAATCAATGCGCAACCAAGTTAGCGAAGAATCACGTGTTCCACAAGAGGACCAAACTCATTGAAGTGAGGTACCATTCCATTCGAAAGGAATTGCAGGATGGAAAGTTGAATATTCAACATGTTTCAAGTGATCAACAACTCACTGATGTCCTGACGAAGCCGCTGCCACGTCTGAAATTTTCTAATCTACGTTATGCCCTTGGAATGATCTGATCTGATTTTGAATTTGAAACTAGTTTGTTATTGAAAAATTGAAATGTCGTATTTTAGAGGAAGTATTGATATAAAACGTTGATATTTTGAATTCCAAATCATGTTCCTTCACCTAATGCTATAACTGTCATTTGTCACTCTGTTCACTTCTGTCAATCTGTCTGTCAATAAAAATTGTGTTAGAAACGTTGGCTAATTAAAATCATGTTATTGTCTATAAAACAATAACAGATCCTTCTCAATTGGTTGTCATAGTACGAGTACTTTCTTTTCGTTATTTTAGTTGTCTTATTCACGTGTCTTCCATTTGAAAATGTTCTCTCGTTGTTCCTACCTAAATATTGTTTGTATACCCGATTCTTTTTGTCCAGAGTATTCTGGCACTCATGATCAAACGAATCATGCCTTTTGCGCTGGCCTTTCTGTTCAATCATTTGTTCTGCCACAGTTTTCATTGCCGTTTTCACTTTCACCCACAGCTCGTTGCCTTTTTTGAGGAATGTATCTGATAAGACAAGGGCCAGCTAGTTGTAGTGGGTCTCCGTGAAATTTTCTGCTACAGGCGCGTTTTGGAGCCTGTTGATGGTGAATTCCTGTAGAGGTATCACATCGATTCGTTGATTTGATACAGTACTGTTACAATTGAATTTTTGCTTTTATTTCTGAAAAACCACAAAAGCTAGCAACTAAATACAAACTATCAAGCTCTCATAATCAGCTTAATCTCCCTTAATCATCTCCTCCGACCGCTGGAAAAACATTCAACAAGAATTTGAAATGTGTAATTCATAAGCTGCAACAAAAACCATACGCAATCATATTAAATAATTCATGTGTCGTAAAAGCGAATTAGTGTAATTTCGTCTGGCACTCAACAGATTGACAAACACGATAAACATTTCCCATATTCATTTCATATGTATTCAACTCAACATTGACACCGGGAGGATGAAGACACCGTAGAAAACTTATACCCGAGGACTTTCGACTCTTTCCACTCTTCTGGAAATTCTGGTCGATTCTATTCTATTCTCTACACTACTCCGCCATGTATCAACAGTTATAAAACATTCATGAGGCTTATGTTATGTTAGGCATGTGGCATTGTAATAAAAACGACGAGAATTCAGAAATTCCCAAATAAGGAACCGAGAGGGTTCACAGTCATCATCAATTCTAAGTTTCCCGAGAAAATGATAGTTTCCGTATGAAATATGTTGCCGAGATAGAATGTCACCAAGTCGTGAATGGTTACGACTTGAATTGTTGAGGCAACTGTTGAAAGTTTCGAGCTGTTGTTAATAGTTTGCGTAGGATAAAGAAGACGTTTGTTATCTCATTTAAGAATTTTGCAAGGATATTTTAGGATATCATTCGAGGAGTTGTTGTGCTGGCGGAATACGAGTAGATACGGAGCTATAAATATTCTCCTTATTTGAATAATGTTCAAACGGAGCAGTAAAGCACTTAAAGATACATTTCTGTCAGGAGGATTTCTATGGAGCGATCCTTGGAACGGAAGCAAAATAGATTTCACCGCGTTCCTTCACAGAAGTCATTTTTGCATTGTCAACCCAACATTTTCAAGAGCCATGAGCTTACAATAAACGTATCTGCAGTGTAGCTTCTCCAGCACAAGTTCGGCATAACAATTGCGAGTGCCAACAGTAAACGGACTCACAGTCCTGCTGTTTATTTCAAAGTTCGCGGCAATAAAACATTGTCAAGGAAGATTTCTCGTTTCTATTTTTAATTGCTTCTGCATTTCAGTACTGGATTTCATCACTGCGACAGAATGTTGTATTTAACATTGTGTCACTGAAGGAATGAAAGCTACGCAAAGTAAAAAGTAAGTAACGATAATAGTGCGACTTTTATCGGTGCACTCCATAAACAGATGTGAAATGAAATTCTGTACCAAAAGGAATCCGTTTTTTAACTCAATTTCGTCACAAAACATATTCAAGAGGATATATGTGAGGGTGTGAGTATATGAGTGTTTTAAAGATTTTAAATTGTGAACACTAGTATTCCAAGGAACACAAATCGATCGGGTAGAGATCAATTTCTACCAAAAGACTGTATGCAGTAAGATACAAGATTTTTGTTTTTCTCCTAAACCATTCATTGATAAATTAGACAGTTTTTTTAACACAACACCTCCTTCGAACCTTCGCTTAGAGAGGGTTAGAGTATCTCATTATCTTGAGCATTTGTATCGGCGCTTGAGAAGGTGATATGATTGAGCGTCGGCCCATTCGCCCAAACTCTGCAAAATACTGTACAGCTTCAATAGCTTGTTCATTTGACGAAAAATGCTTTCCACGAAGGAATTGTTTTGAACTCCTGAAGAGGTAATTGTTGAAGAGAGCTAAATTTGGCGAATGCGGTGGCTGTTTAAGCAATTCGTACTTTAATTCTTTCAACTTAGCCATCGTTAAAGCACTTGTGTAAGGACGTGCATTTTCTTGCTGAAAAATGATTTTTTCTGCTGTGAACCGACTCTTTTTTCACAAACTTTTTATCCAGCTGATCCAGAAGGTTGCAATAAAACTTTTTTGCCAATTGTTCTGATTTGACTTGTTTTGAAGCTGAGCAACCAGCTTCAGTTTACTTTAAACGTTCTTGTTCCAGTTTAAGATCATTCATAGTAAAGAAATGACACACAATATCGATTTCACTCTACTTAAAACTCTCCAAATCACGCTTAAACATTTGTTTCCAATTCATTTCTTGTTGAATTGTTAACGAATGTGGCCCTATCTTTCCGAACAGATTTTTCTTACGTAATTCTTCGTGTAAAATATAGAGTACTTTTTGTTAATGGTGCCTAGCGTATCAACAATTTCACGTTTAGTCGCACTTGAATTTTTACAAATAATATCATAAACTTGCTCAATGATTTTTGGTGTTGTTGTGGGTGTTTCATCTTCAACGCTTGCACAACCATGTTTCAGCTTTAAAACCCATCAATGCACAGTTGAAAATGAAGGAGCAGATTCCTTGAACAACTTCGCTATTGTTTATTTGAACTTCTGTTGCTGATAACCCTTCCTAAAAGAAACTTTATCACTGCACAATATTCGGTTTAATCCATTGTTTGAAATTTGCTCTTACGTCAACTTCAAATGGCTTCTAAACAAAGATTGATGGATAAACCTAACCTTTCGCGTGTTTTCTAATAGAGGATGAGATATTAAAATGACATTTAAGTTTTGATCCCTGTACTGTTTAATAGGTGTCGCTTTCAAAAGATTTGAACCAACATGTATGTTTTGATTTTAAACCAGTAAAGATCAGAACTGATCGAATTATAGCCCGTCCAAAATATCACATGAAACAAGTCTCATTATGAACGGGATTGAAGTAGGGACCTTCAACTTAGAGAATATGCACTCCAACCACTACATTACGTGTAAGCTAGCAATACAACAAGAAAATGGTGAAAGCTTAAAGTGAGGTAATAATCAATTTTTTTAAACAGACTTCAAATGTACAGGATGTAGCAGCATAACATTCAGACGGTTAACGTCGTAGTGGAGCGTTAGTGGTTTCAGTCTAGTGGCGGGACTATAAAGTCATGTCCCGACAACATTAAAAAACCACCATGCGTTGGAACAGTGAGGAGCGTGCTTTTGCCGTTGAGGCCTACTTTTTAATTGGATGTTCTGTGAACGCAACCCAGCGCGCCTTTCAGTACTGCAGACCAGAAATCAATTGTTACGTGGGTCACTACGTTCAGTTAAATGGCAAGTGTGAAAAGACTCTTGGCAGATTAGACCACGTGAGAACATTGAGACGGTGGGAATTTCAATATTGCAATCACCATGGCATTCTGCGCACAAAAATAAATTTAGCTCCTTGTAATTTTTTCCAATAATGTTGTATGTGAACCATCCAAGGACCTTACAAGGTTTGAAGATCAACATGCGGAAAGAAATTGCCAACATAAAGCCTGCTATGCTGGCAAGAGTCATAACAATCGCCAGAAATCAGTTTAATCAGTATATGGAGAATGGGGGACGTCACCAACTTTGTTTAAATTTTCAAAACTATGTAAAATAAAACTTTGCGTATGCGACTACATTATAAAAAACAATAAACATTTTTTGATTTATACAAAGGGATTTATTAAGTTGTGATATGGTCAATATCATGCTTTAGCCATGTATCCGTCCACCCAGCTACGATACATTCTGATTTTAAACCAGCACGTATCATAACTAACTGGGCTCATAGTCCGTCCGAAGGATCACCCGAAGTAAATCTCGTTAGCACCAACGAGAATTGAACCAGAGACCTTCGGCTTACGGAATGAGTGCTCTAACCACTAGACCTCCCAGACTACTACATTTTGAATCTATTAAAATTGTAGTACTTTTACTGGAGGCGGCATGTTATTCATCTTATCTGAATATTTTTAAAAGATTCAATAGCTTAGTTCCATGGAAAGTACGTTGGAATGGATGGACCTCGCAACGGCCCAAAGAAGTGAAGTCTTGAGAAAGTGTCAATAAAGCATACTCCCAATGTCAGCAGTTTTCCAGATGGTGTTCCAGCTGAGGTCCAGATGGTATTCCAGCTGAGGTGTTGCGGCTCGTCTATCACCATTGTCCTGACTTGCTGCTCAGCACATTCAACGCTTGCCTACGGGACGGGGTTTTCCCGGTACGATGGAAAGTGGCGAGGCTCGTGCTGATCAGCAAGGGGAAGGGAAATCCCGAATCGCCGTCTGCATACCGCCCGTTATGCATGCTAGACACGGCTGGGAAAGTGCTAGAGAAACTCATCAAGGGAAGACTCACTGACGCGATTCGTGCTGCTGGGGACCTACCTCCTCGGCAGTACGGCTTTAGAGCAGGACGTTCTACCATTGATGCGATTGCAGAGGTGGTGAACGCGGTCCAAAAGGCAGAGGCAAATAGTCGCACCAAGCGATGGATCGTCCTGTTGGTGACACTCGACGTCAGGAATGCCTTCAACTCCGCTAGATGGGTGGATATTCTGGAAACGCTGGAAAACTCTTTTCAAGTTCCAGAATATCTAATGCGGCTTTTGAGGAACTACCTAAGGGACCGAAGCCTGCTCTACAACACGACACGGGGCCAACGAAGGATGGAAATTACATCGGGTGTTGTCCAGGGATCTATCCTTGGTCCGGACCTGTGGAACGTGTCTTACGACGGGCTACTGAGACTTGAGATGCCAGATGATTCGCGCTTGGTCGGCTATGCGGATGATGTTGCGGCTCTGGTCGCCGGATGCACCGTTGAACAAGCACAACTTAGGCTAGGTATGCTAATGCGCCGAGTGAGGGACTGAATGACTGCTTTAGCACTGGAGAAAATCGAAGTGGTCATCTTGACAAAAAAGAGGATCCCTAGAGTAAGGATGATCAGTATTGGAGACATACAAATCCAATCGAAGCCAGCGGTGAAGTACCTGGGGCTACTGATCGACTCGAAGATGAGTTTCTCTGAGCAAATCAGGGCAACGGCTGAGAAGGCCGCTTCGGGAATATCGGCCCTGAGTTGACTTATGGCCAACGTAGGGGGACCCAGCCCATCAAGAAGACGCCTCTTGATGAGTGCCGTAGGGTCAGTGCTACTGTACGGAGCAGAGGTATGGGGCGACGCTCTCAGCAAGGAGGTATACCGAAAACGATTGACACAGGTACAGAGAAGAGGAGCACAGAGAATTGCATCTTCGTATCCAACAGTCTCCGACTCGGCGGTGAGAGTGATTGCAGGCGTGATACCTGTCGCTCTCCTTGCTAGAGAGCGCCGCACTATTTACCTGCGCTGAAACGAGGATGCGAGGGAGATGGTTGTCCGCGAGGATAGACAACTCTCGCTCAACGATTGGCAGCAGTCTTGGGGGAATTGCACGAAGGGAAGGTGGACTGCGCGCTTCATCCCGGATGTGAGACCATGGCTAAATCGAAGACATGGTGAGATTACTTTCTATCTGACCCAGCTTTTGAGCAGGCACGGGTGTTTTTAGTCTTACCTGCACAAGATCGGTAAGTCACGGTTCCCCGATTGTCGGTTTTGCCCAGGAGAGGAGGAAAATGCCTGTCACACATTTTTTGCGTGTACAAAATGGGTCAGGCTGCGAAGGGAACTCTACAGGGAGACGGGAGAGCTCACCCCGGATAATATAGTTGCGGTGATGCTCGAGTCGGTTGACAAATGGAACCAGGTGGCACATTATGCTCGGTCAGTCCTAAAATATAAAAGGGACTCACAGCAGCCGGAGGCGCTGGGCTGGGGGGTCGCTCTTCTGGCATTTCCTCTTCCCCTCTCCCCTCCCGCTAGGAAAGGGACTCCTCAGCTTGAAGGCACCCCATGGCGCAACAAAACGAGACCTGGTCCGAACTAATGTGTCAAACGGTTCCAGGCTAGGTCCTCAGATTGACAGGGGAGGTGTTTAGTGGTTAGTCCAAGGGTATCCTCCATGGGAGTCCCACACTGCCAGACTCGGCGGGCGTAAATGCCTTCACCTCCCTACCACAAAAAAAAAAGTTTGGACACTCGCATATCTACCAGATCCGCACCTGCTTGTTGGCAAGCTAGTTTGGCCGGACGGCAGCAGACATAATGCTTCATTATTGCTTTTTCAGCCGCTTAAATATTCCCCGATTTCGAATGTGTCTGAAAAATAAAATCAAAACAAATCGAATTTAATTACCTCAACATCGTGGTGCCAAAACCTAATCTACTCGGATAGAATCCAAAAAGACTTCCAATGATAACAAAAGGGCACCGTGAACCAGACTCGAATTTATTTGAGCTGATTAGTCATGGATTGTAAGGCCCTTCCTTGTTTGGTATATACTGACCTGCATGTTTCCCTTCTTCACTGAAAGATTTTGTATAGGGATCTATTGAATCGATCTACCAGTACAAATGCTGAACACTTATTCACGTATGTCAACTAGTTTTGAGACTAAAAGCCGTAAGTGCTTTCTCATCGTTTTCTTTAAACTGAATTGAAACTGCTCCCACTCCATGTCGATAACGAAGCTTTTTAAAGTCTGGCAATGTAGTACGGGAGCTTCTGTAAGGCTCCTCCTCAGCTCTACAAAGAGGAACTTCTGCTCCTTTCACAGCATGTTTGTCAGAGGTGTGATGAAGGTCACAAAATCCCACATGAATCGGTGGGTCTACCCACATAAGTCTAAGTAACGCAGCTGCTAGGGGTTGTTGGGCAAGAGAAATTCGACATTCACTCTGTTCTTATTTGGGTTGGTCTTGACGCTAACGTGTTCGATGCATATCCTAGATAACGAAGCTCCATCAGAACAAACTACCTTTACCTTATAGATCTGTAACACTATCGTCCACACTAGAAAAATATGTTCATCGCAGTTCTCGGTGATTAACAACAAGTCGCCCAAGTACACGGAAACTTTGAAACGTAAGTGTGGGAGTTTGACTATACTCATTGGGCATGTCATAGTCTGGGACACGTTGCACAGTCCAAATGGCATGGTGACAGAGTGATATCGTGAGCATCCATGAAAGTAGTTTTGTCCTTAAACTTGGGATCTACGGAAATTCGCCTGAAGGCGTCTTTTAGATCCAAGCTGGTGATAAAGTATGCAGTATAATCTAAAAATATCAAACGAGGGAAGTGAGTATGCGTCCTTAATCATGACTGTTACGTAAACAATATAATATTTAAATAACGTTATAGTTAGCACTATCAACAAATTAACATTTACACCTACCAATAGGTAACGCAACTAGTAATTCCATAAATGACCCATTGAGGAAGTTATCTAATTGACAACTCAACCAAATCACATGATACCAAACATAAACAATTATCTTTCTCGCAACCTTCACCTGCTACGTCAAGATCAAGGTAATTCCATTAATGAAATTCGAGTTCTCTTGTGTACGTTATCACATACTTAATTAAAAGCAACTGAAATGCTGTAATAGCATTATTTTCAAACATATGGTCAACAAATCTAAATCATGTTGACATTGGCAAACACCATCAACAATAAAAGATACATGATACTTCTCACGACCGTCACCTATATCGACACGGCCAGGGAACCCAAGAAACGTGAACCATGCAAATGATATTTGTCGTATGCGGAAAGATATGGAAAAAAATGTACTAACAGCATTGTGCATGTTTGATGTACGAATAGCATTCCATGAACGTTGATATGAAAAGACAAATGGAAAAAACAAACTAACAGCATTGTGAGTTTTTTGATGTACAAATAGCGTTTTATGAATGTTGATATGGAAAGACAAAAGAAAGAAAAAATAATGCACTGACTTCGTAGGAATGGCGTTTCTTTTGACTAACTACCTGGTCGATGGAATTGGGTTGAGTCCACGGAAATTGGCTCGTCAGCACTTTCCCCATTCACCATACCAGGTATCGACTATGGCAAAGGCTGCCTAATCGGCAATAAATTTAGATGAAAATCCATGAGGCGCCTGAAGAAGCGCATTGCGTCGCCAGACGCGTCCAGAGTGAAACTCAGGCCTTAGCAAGCCTTCCAGGAACATTTGAAGATCAACCGTAGTGGAACTTAGGCTGCCTAAGCGCCTTTCAAGTTCGAATAACAGGACTCTTATGACCTTGTTGGCACACAGGCTGCTCACGCGCCTTTCAAGTTTACGAGATCTCTCAACAGAAATCCCTGCTTAAGTGGAACTTAGGCCACTCAACGGCCTCCAGAGCAGGTCAACAGTGGTCTTTCCGAGTGGGACTCAGGCTGTCCCAGCCCTCCAGAAAGACCTTGAAAATGCTTACCAAAGCGCCATTTACGCTTTTAACAAGCCCACCAATGGTAAGGAACCTCTGAGCAAAAGCCCTGCTCTAGGTTTTAACATCCTGAAATTTTCTTCACTACCTCTTGAACTCTTTACAGATCACATTTACCAGCAAGAACCCCTGGAGGTATTTGGAGGCTCCATACACGGTCCACCCTATCGGACCGATTAAACCAGCGGAAGTGAGGTCTCTTCCCCCAAAACCTACACTGGAGGAAGTGCTTCGCCGAAATCCCCCCCCTGCACTTCGGTCCCTAACCCTGGACGAATACCGAGCACGTCGCCAAGTTATATGTAGTGCAAACGTGGTACCAGAGGCATCCCACGCAATACCGGGTAAACGCCACACGAGCGGCCTGTGGAACAAAATTGACAAGCAGGTGGTGGAGCTCCTCTGACTAGCCTTGATTGCCGTCACTCCAGAGGAGCGGACCCATTTTAAAGACCACGCCACCGCCCGTCAGTGAGACTACCGCCAAAACCAACAGAAGAAGCATACACAACATCGCTGGCAACGCCTTGCACTCCAGCCACAAGTACCGTTTTCAACCACGGACAGAGGTAGCCCAGTCCAACAAACGACCTCAGCATCCACCCGCCTACGTTGGTGCAACCTGTTAACATAGTTGGATTAATTGTCATGATATTTGTTGTTGGAGTTGTACTAATATAGTATGTTTTGAATAATTCAAAAGTTTTAAAAAGAAAAACTGCCATCAAATATTTCCTTTCTCTGGACTAATGGTTACAGGTGTTTTCTAGGGAAGGAGCAACTTCAGTGGGTGAAAATAGCTTAATAACGATTTGCAAACAAAATTTATAACATGACCACATTAATTTGCTGTGAAAACCCATGTGCTTTGCAACTTTTTGATAACACCCTGTGCTAACATCCGTTCTATCTCAGTATATAACACCTTTTTCTTGGCTGGAAAGACAGCGAAGCAATTTTGCTGTGTGGGCTCGTGGGCTTCTACATCTACATATATCTACCAACGCCTTTTTTCTCGTACCATGAAAAAACCACTATAGCCAGGTCTAACTGCCCTTGTAGTTGGTGAGCTAAAAGGTGAGTTCCAAAAAAAACGAGACTGAGCCTAAAATAGAAACGACAGGAGCTTTGTTCTGATAAATTCGAATTTATTTATTCAAAATAGTCTCCTCCGGCCTCGATATACTGTTTTGCGCGATCCAAAAGCTTTTTGAGTGTTTCAGGTCATTGACCGGAATTCTTTCAGGATATCGATACAAGCCTTTTGGATGCTCTCTTCGGATACAAAGCGTTTACCTTTCATGGCCAAATTTCCCGAATAGGTAGAAGTCACAGGGAGCCATATCAGGTGAATATGGTGAGTAATTGATGGTTAAAATGTGATTTCTAGTCAAAAAATCAGTCGCAAGAGTGGATTTTTAGTACAAAAGTCTCATTTATTTTGAAACAATACGTGCACAGATCTTTCGGAAGCTCAAATGATCGGTTAAAATGCGACCAATCGATGTTTCGGCTCATTTTTGATAAATTCACGCACAATTCCGATGGAGTTTTTGGTGACCACTGATTTTGCGCGGCCCGTATGTTCATCGTTATTTATGACCTCACGACCATCTCTGAAACGTGTAAACTTCTCATGAACTCTGGCACGAGATAGATAATCATCGTCATAAACTTTTTCCATCAATTCAAATGTTTCGGGAAACGTTTTATCGATTTTAAACAAAATTTGATATTAGCTCTTTGTTCGAAAATCATTTTTGTACCAATGACACAAACATACTATCACTTTAGATGCAATAACTTCGCTTCCACTAAACCGAATGTCACCAAACTTTCCCTGGAAGTCAGGGAGGGATGTAACTTTCACAGATGACAAAATTCTCCTTTATTTTGGAACGCTCCTTGTATAATATGACAAGATGGGCGTGAAGCATGGGAAGAAACGTTGCTTATTGCAACGGTGTCAAGAGAAATGCTTGTAAACAATGCTAGTGTTAAGCTAAACTATCGGGAAAAGTGCACTCCTAAATAATGGTTTTGGGTCAGCTGTGGTATGATGTAAAGATCCACAGACTTGGCTGTACCAGTATAGGTGAAATTAACCGTGTGCTTCCCCACAATCGAGTGATACGTTTTGTCCGCCATGCTCAGGCAAGGTGAGAAATGCTGGACTCGGTCCTTAATTTCTCCAGACTACTCTTGCAAATTCAGATGATGTGCAGCTGACGCTGACCCCAGTAACAACTAAATCTGCCACGTGATTCTGTAAGACAGTCACTGATGGTGAGCGTCATTCTTCAAGAGTTCATCAATCCTGATCACACCCAATAACTTCCCCGTCTGTTCCACAAGCTACGCATCCAATGTTTGGCTCATTTCAGTCTAGAAAACTACCCGGGAGTAATCTATACATCATAAGTCTATCCGCAAATGATAAAGTATTCCCTCGGCCAAACATGGTAAGGTACCACGGAACAACTAAATATCGACAACTCCTTGGGTTTCCGGTTTGGTTACATTCACCGTCGGCTATAGAATTTCAAAAGAATCGCTGTCGACTGGTGAAGTGGATAAATGTAGTGCCGAGTTAAAGGGGGGTTCATGCGAGCAATTCGTTTCAGGATCTTTCATGGAGCTGTCTTGGAGCGCTGGCTGATTGTCTGAACACTCTTTTGCAATTTTTTTAAATTTTGGATAACCGTTGCAGTCTGACGCATTAGTATCTGCCTGTTTTCCCACATTGGGAACAGATAACCATTTGTTTAATTGGACAGGCGTAACATCTGTGATCAGGCTTTGGTGTCCATAGTACATTTCCATTTACCCTATGTGGCACACTTTCCGGGACCTATCGTTTTCAAAAAACAACACAAAAAGCAAATAAAATCTCCGACGCACGTGTACTTTTACGCATTTCAGAACATGGAAGTGCTGCTAGATCTTAATAAAAAACATAGACCGAATTAATTTTTCTGTAAAGTTATTGATTTTTTGAGGTCTAGTAATCCTAAAACCTCTCATCGAAGCACATGTTTATGTTAGCGCCAATCCTCGAGTCAGCATTCACCTGCTACTGAAGGTTTATGGTCGCTCTTCGGCTTGTGCTCAGATTTTACTGGAGAGTAGATTGAGTGTGGATACTATGTGAGTATACTATGGTAGTATCAACAAGCCAGGAGTATCTGAGAGGTTGTGTTTGTCATCCGAGAAAACCGAAGGTGTCTTCAGTTCTATGGTTTTGAAGGTGCACGAAGCAGTTAATGACTAGCGCTGGTGAGGATGAAGGCTCCACGTTATGTTAGTGGTTTACATTTAAGTAGTTTATTTATTCTAATTGTTTGACAAAAATATGTTTCAGAAAGCTGGTGCAATTAGCAACACTCATTTACTTTGTTGTGCTCAATACGCAATAAGAGTCACCAGGGTATTCCTAAACCAAAGCTATAGATAGCTAAACCGGTTTGTGTTAAAACTTTTACCATGTATCCTTAAGAGTATCTGCTATTCCACAGGAGTCACAAGCTGCAGACAGCTAAACTGAGTGGTGGAGTGGGTTGTGAAAAAACATATGCACATCTTCCTCTGAACCTTTGTTGCTTAGATACTATTTACTTGCTACACTTGAAATTAATTATCAAATACTAATAAAACCCAATATTAATGACTCTGAATGATGGAATTGCTAATTTACTCATTGTAACAATTATGCTGACGATAGTCAGTTGCTCACCTGCCAATGTATTAAGGTCGTTGTATGTAAAACAAGTTGGGTAAACAGACCTACGCTCATGTCAGAAGGGTTTTGTATCCAATTTACAAAATGCAGTCACCAGATCGAATCAAATCAAGAAACATGTCAAAGACAATTTTATTGGAGAAAATATGAAATTCGAAGATCATACTATTATTAACAAAGTTGAACGAATTTCGACTTCTGAGGTTTTTTTTATTGTTATACTCATAAATATCCTCCTTGATAATTATTTCAGATGTCTATTCGCGTGGGTGGAAACACATTTTTCATGTATTTCCCCCCTGTGCCCCTACTGAAGCAAAAACTAACAGTTTAAGAACTGTTTTGGAAAGCTCCCATGAAAACCTTCATTTCATACTCATATCGGCTACTATTGATGAATTTTTTTTTTCAGGGACCATTCTCCTGTACTCATCGATTAATGGCCAATTTTTTCGAATCCTAGAATGGTTACAAAGCCCTTTTGCTAGGAGCTCTCTCTCGGCTTCTTGACTTGTTTCACTTATGAGCATTAATTGTAGGTACTCACCTTCACTCATTCATTAAATTGAATCAAGTATTCAAAGCATGCACCTTAAACGCTGCAGTTGGGAAAAAATAACTCAAAATTATTCAATCTTCGCATTTAAAACAGCCACTATTTTGTTTTACGATCACTGATACCACTAGCTGAACCGATTCTCAAAGATATTCATGACACCTATCATTCCTGAAATTTTCATGCAAATCCTAGCAAAACTGCAGTGTGTTGTTCCATAGCCATATGTTGCCATAGTAATAAATGCAGCGCATATTGTTCCATAGTAATACAGGAAAATTCAAACCACTATAACTTCGCTAAATATGATTCAATCTTTATTAAACTTTCAGAATTGATCAACTTTGTAAATAGTCATCTGTGTACTGAATTTTATTGAATTTAAGGGCACCGTTAAGATTTTATTCAAGAAAACATAAAATCGATAAATCATACTATTACTAACAAAATTGAGTGAATTCCGACTTCTCACGTATTTGTTGTTGTTGTACTCACCAAGGTCTACATCCCTGATTTTTTTCAGATTTTTCGGATCACAGGTGTCCAATCGCGAGGGGGGGGGGACACAAATTTTTCGTGTATTTCCCCTCCCTATGCGCCCCTCGAAGCAAACTTTGCCAAACTAAGACACACAAAATTTGATGTTTCTAGCTTAAGTAGTTTCCCAGAAAAACTGCTGTGACACATGGACGGACGGACGGACGGACGGACAGACAGACAGACGGACAGACTGACAGACAGGACGCGATTTTAGAAGGGTTTTGTAAAATTATTTTACAAAACCCTAAAAAATGGACCCTCTAATGCTGTTCTTCTGCATGCTTTAGATTTATTCGTTGGGCACAATCTTCAGCCTTTCTTATTTTTGCACAATGTTGATTTTTGGCAGATTTCCTTTTACTGGGAAAGTCGTTAACGGTTACACTGCCCTTACCTTTACGCGTTCCAGCACGTGAGAGTATCAGCGAGCGGAGCTTGAAGGCGCGCACATGTGTGGCAATAGTTGCTAAAGCTGCGTTCTATTCCGCTAGAGTGGGTTATTCACACGCAGGACGATGGAGAGAAGGTTTATCCACCACACTCGAATGGATCAGGACACTGTTTTAAATTTCGTCTTGCGTCGGAAAAACTTGAGTTTTGCGAAAGCACAAAGCGATGCGAATCTTCTAATTTATCCACTTTAATTTCGGTGATCATTCGAATTACATTTGCTTGGACTCTTTGCTCCATTTTATCGCTTTGGTTGGTACGCTTTGCAATTTTCTTACTCGAAGGCAAAGCACGAACCACCCGGGCTCACTTTCACTTCGGGCGGTTTTAAGATTTAGCAGAGAACCGTTGGAATGAGCCACAGGTGCAAAAGAACTCCGCGTAACCAAAGGCTAATTCTTACGGCCTGTAGAGTTCTACCAAAACCGCAATGCCAGTGCAATTGACTCTGCAATCCACCAGTTGCAATTTCAACGTTTTGAGTTCTTCCAGAATCAATCGAATGGATTGCATGAACCCATTCAAGTGGAGATCCGTGCACGTAACACTTTCCTCGTGGTCTTAATAGACTCACTTGCGAACAGCCAAATGACTCAAAATGTGTCTACGGCCGTTCTATTTGTCTTGGGTCGATCTCCTCATTGACCATTTCACTTTTCGACATAGGCACCGAGCCTACTCGCAACGAGGATCCATTTTTTCCTTTTCTGTTTTGCTTACCACATACCATCTCAGATTTCCCCATATCTCTTATCGATCAGAAAAAAGTGTACCATCTGATCACTTTTTTAGGGTATTGTAAAATTATTTTACAATACCCTATTAGTTTCGCGTCCTGTCTGTCCGTCTGTCCGTCCGTCCGTCCGTCCGTCCGTCCGTCCGTCCGTGTGTCACACCACTTTTTCTCGCAAACTACATAAGCTACAAACACAAAATTTTGTAGGTAGGTGCAAAGTGACACCCTCTTCAAAGTTCCATTACGAAAAAAATTTATAAGGTCTTTAAGGGGGGTCTCCCCATATAGGGGAGTTGCCCCTGAAAAAAAAGTTTTCATCGCATGTAGGCAATATGGGTATCAAATGAAAGGTCTTGATGAGAGCTTTTCAAAACAGGTCTTAAAATGACAAATTTTGCTTCGAGGGGTGCAGGGGAAGGGGAAATGTACGGAAATTTAGTGTCCCCCCCCCCCTCGCGATTGGACACCTTTGACCCGAAAAATCTGAAAAAAATCATGAGTATAGGCCTTTATGAGTACAACAACAACAAATACGTGAGAAGTTGAAATTCACTCAATTTTGTTAGTAATAGTATGATTTATCGATTTCATGTTTTCTTGAATAAAATCCTAACGGATCCCTTAAACTTAATAAAATTCAGTGCACAGATGATTATTAATAAGATTGATCTGTCTTGAAAGTTTCATAAAGATCGAATGGTATTTAATGAAGTTATAGCGATTTGAATTTTCCTGTATTACTATGGAACAATATGGGCTGTATTACTATGGAAACATATGGCTATGCAACAATATGCGCTTTTTACTGACTCAGATACTACAGCTTTGCTAGGATTTGCATGAAAGTTTCAGGAATGATAGGTATCATGAATTCCTTTGAGAATTGGCTCAGCTAGCGGTATAAGTAATCGTAAAGGAAAATAGTGGCTGTTATAAATGCCAAGATTGAATAATTTTGAGTTATTTTGCCCCAACTTCAACGTTTAAAGCGCATGCTTTTAACACTTGATTCAATTTAATGAAAGGCTGAAGATGAGTACCTACAATTAATACTCATACGTGAAACAAGTCGAGGAAGCAGGAGAGAGCTCCTAGCAAAAGGGCTTTGTAACCATTCTAGGATGCGAAAAAATAGGCCATGAATCGATGATTACAGTACAGGGGAGTGGCCGCTGAAAAAAAATTTCATCAAAGGTAGCCAATATGAATATCAAATGAAAGATCTTTATAAGAGCTTTTCAAAACAGTACTTGAACTGTCAATTTTTCCTTCACAAGGGCAACAAATACCTTAGAAGTCGAAATTCAATCAACTTTGTTAATAATGGTACATTTTATAAATTTTGCTTTTTTGTCGATAAAATCAAGATGTGACCCTTAGATTTCCCAAAATCTATAATTTAAATTTTCTGAAAGTGATTGTATATGGTTCGAAAATTTCACAATAATTGAACAATAAACAGCTAAGTTACAGCCGATTGAATCTTTAACAATTACAGCAACATTAACACGTGATACTAGGAAGATACACGCTTGCAGCGGATCGAGACACTACAAATATGTAGGAATTTTGATAAACATTTTAGAGATTTTTAGTAATATCCATGTGTTATCGTGACTAATCAAGCGACGAAGTCAAACCACTTGAAACAAAATGGTGGCGAGTTTAAAATTATAATAGCCATAATAATTATTCGAACTCAATTTATGGAATCTATATATTAGTCAAGTTTTGATATGCAGAATATATCGTTTGATTTACTAATTGTTTTACAATACCCTTCTGGCAGGAGCATCCTCCTGCTACTTCAACTTTTTCTGATGCATTGACTGTACTTTATGGCGAAGTATAACATTCATTCCCTCCGGGAATACCCTTGGTTTTGTGGCCCTCAAATTTCCAACGCACTTTTAAAAAGGTATCAACAATGTATTTTTTTTTTGAAAACGTCTAACAATAATATATAAAATTCAAACTAATTCAATTGCACGTTCAAGGCTCGTGTCGGAATGGTATGAAGCGTGTTTATTCGTGAAGTTCGTCGACCAACTGTCGCATCATACTTTTAATTCATTTGTGGAGCTGACGAGATGATTTTTTTCACTCCTACATGGGTCAAGCTTCCCTCGTTTTTGCACCCGGTCGTTCCCCACATGTGCAACCACCTAGCACGTTGCTTGAAGCGCTTATCAGCAGTGCTTCAACTTTGAAAAAACCTGACGCTGTGCGCATCAATGTGACCAGATTTTGTTTGAGGAATCTACTGTTGGTGCAGGTTAAAATCTACTAAATTATACTGAAAGCAAACCTGAAAATCACTGATAAATCTACTTCATTTTTTCACTTTTACGACAAAATAATAAAATTAAAAAACGCAATATAAATAAGAAAACAATGTTTACTATAAAACAAGTTGAAGTAGCAGGAGGATGCTCCTGCCAGAAGGGTATTGTAAAACAATTAGTAAATCAAACGATATATTCTGCATATCAAAACTTGACTAATATATAGATTCCATAAATTGAGTTCGAATAATTATTATGGCTATTATAATTTTAAACTCGCCACCATTTTGTTTCAAGTGGTTTGACTTCGTCGCTTGATTAGTCACGATAACACATGGATATTACTAAAAATCTCTAAAATGTTTATCAAAATTCCTACATATTTGTAGTGTCTCGATCCGCTGCAAGCGTGTATCTTCCTAGTATCACGTGTTAATGTTGCTGTAATTGTTAAAGATTCAATCGGCTGTAACTTAGCTGTTTATTGTTCAATTATTGTGAAATTTTCGAACCATATACAATCACTTTCAGAAAATTTAAATTATAGATTTTGGGAAATCTAAGGGTCACATCTTGATTTTATCGACAAAAAAGCAAAATTTATAAAATGTACTATTATTAACAAAGTTGATTGAATTTCGACTTCTAAGGTATTTGTTGCCCTTGTGAAGGAAAAATTGACAGTTCAAGTACTGTTTTGAAAAGCTCTTATAAAGATCTTTCATTTGATATTCATATTGGCTACCTTTGATGAAATTTTTTTTCAGCGGCCACTCCCCTGTACTGTAATCATCGATTCATGGCCTATTTTTTCGCATTCTAGAATGGTTACAAAGCCCTTTTGCTAGGAGCTCTCTCCTGCTTCCTCGACTTGTTTCACGTATGAGTATTAATTGTAGGTACTCATCTTCAGCCTTTCATTAAATTGAATCAAGTGTTAAAAGCATGCGCTTTAAACGTTGAAGTTGGGGCAAAATAACTCAAAATTATTCAATCTTCGCATTTATAACAGCCACTATTTTCCTTTACGATTACTTATACCGCTAGCTGAGCCAATTCTCAAAGGAATTCATGATACCTATCATTCCTGAAACTTTCATGCAAATCCTAGCAAAGCTGTAGTATCTGAGTCAGTAAAGAGCGCATATTGTTGCATAGCCATATGTTTCCATAGTAATACAGCCCATATTGTTCCATAGTAATACAGGAAAATTCAAATCGCTATAACTTCATTAAATACCATTCGATCTTTATGAAACTTTCAGGACAGATCAATCTTATTAATAATCATCTGTGCACTGAATTTTATTAAGTTTAAGGGATCCGTTAGGATTTTATTCAAGAAAACATGAAATCGATAAATCATACTATTACTAACAAAATTGAGTGAATTTCAACTTCTCACGTATTTGTTGTTGTTGTACTCATAAAGGCCTATACTCATGATTTTTTTCAGATTTTTCGGGTCAAAGGTGTCCAATCGCGAGGGGGGGGGACACAAAATTTCCGTACATTTCCCCTTCCCCTGCACCCCTCGAAGCAAAATTTGTCATTTTAAGACCTGTTTTGAAAAGCTCTCATCAAGACCTTTCATTTGATACCCATATTGCCTACATGCGATGAAAACTTTTTTTTCAGGGGCAACTCCCCTATATGGGGAGACCCCCCTTAAAGACCTTATAAATTTTTTTCGTAATGGAACTTTGAAGAGGGTGTCACTTTGCACCTACCTACAAAATTTTGTGTTTGTAGCTTATGTAGTTTGCGAGAAAAAGTGGTGTGACACACGGACGGACGGACGGATGGACGGACGGACGGACGGACGGACGGACGGACGGACGGACAGACGGACAGACAGGACGCGAAACTAATAGGGTATTGTAAAATAATTTTACAATACCCTAAAAATCAACATTTTTGGTTTACATATTAAAGTAAGAAGCTATAAATAAAATATTTGGAGGAGTTATGGTTCCTCATCTTCTTTAGTCTATGCTTTCATACAGCTGTTTTGAGTCCATTAATTTTATCATGCTTTTGTGGGGTACGAAATTGCTACATCCTTCAATCTTTCGCAATCCTTCTTTTGTATGCATTATTCCCTCTACATTTTTAATTTCGAAACGATTACGATCGTTAGTTTTAATTCGATTTAGGTCTGAAAATATTCTTTCAACCTTTGAATTAGATACAGGCAGTATCGTCATTTGTTGAGCGAGTCGAGAAAAATTTTGATATTTGGGATTTCCATTCAAATCAGAGATTTTGCTGACTTCACTCCAAAATTTATCAACCGTAAATGTTTCAGTGCTCAAACTAGAACTGGATAATAAATTGGAAATGGAAACATCAAATTATAATTCTCCATATTCATTATCGATAGTCTGTATATTTTCTGTTGGTACCAAATTAGGAAGCCGTTGGAGAACTCTGTTCAAAGTATGAAATTCGCCATATACTGCTATTTGGGGGTCGAGGAATGATAAATCTTGCAAAAGGTCATCTTGTATAGGCATTCTTTGCAAAAATTGTGAACTTAATTCAATTAAAAATGTTTGACATCTGTTAAGAAATTCATCAATCCTTGGTCTCATTCGTAAATCATCTTTTGGAGAATGTAATGTCATTGCTACGTTTGTACCTAAGTACATGCTTTTCAAAGGTAAAAAATGCATCTTTTCTTTTGGCTCTAAAGATCGAAGCGACGTCGTTTTCACATAACTAGTTTTCATGTAGGAGCTCAAAATGGAACTCATCATGTCTTTTAAATCTCTTTGAATTTTGTGAATAACCGTTTAGTCACTTTGAAAAATTATATTGAACTTATTTGTTATAGGCAATATAAAATCTTAAAAGTAAATATAAAGTTTTGTCTCTTCGCTACTAAGATGATCAAATATAAATTGACAAGCGGCATTTGAATTTCTAATTCTCAAGAACTCACTTTCAAAAAAAAGTGTCAACGCAGACCACTGCTTTACGATTCTGTGAATGCATTCGTATAGAGAAAGCCATCTAATGTCATAATACCGAAGCATTCAGTGTGTCGTAGTATCGGTAAAATTTTGAAAACTTACAAATTCTCTCTGTCTTTGACTACTGTGTGAAAAATATGCATAAACATCCTTGACAAATAGCTCTATAAAACGAGGTAATTTTTTACAAGCATAACTCACCGAAAGGTGTGTTGAGTGATTGATGCATTTGAAAAAAACACACTGAGGATTTACTTCCCTGATTTTAGATACTACACTATTCCTTTCCCCCGACATAACATTCGTGGTATCAGCAGCAAATCCTATCAAATTTGCTAGGTTAAGCTTTCTTTCATATAAGGCGCTGGTTAAACTTTCAAACAAATCCTGCGCACTTTCACCTTTCAAGTTCATATAAGGCGCTGGTTAAACTTTCAAACAAATCCTGCGCACTTTCACCTTTCAAGTTCACCATGCACAAAAATATTGTATGAGGTGACTGCATTTGTTTCGAATAGTATTTTACCGCAGTTGCAAGTACTTTGTTAGTACTAACATCTGTACTCTGGTCGATGGAATGAGTGAAAATACTGAACTTTTCTCAGTCTCATTTTCTGGGTCTGGGCGTAAGTCTGCAAGCAATTCTTCTTCAAAGCTATTGCCTAAGACGTTGTAGGCAATGGCAGCGCTTTGCAATTCCGGAGGCTGCTACAATGCTGATTTCTGCTTTTTTTATATCTTCTGAAACCGTCGATGTTTTGAAAATGGTATCAATCTGTAATCAAAAAAATAAACCGAGAAATGTCTGAGACATTTGACAAACTTTGCAGGTTTTATACTTTGGGTAGTTTTACGTAAATCGTCCATATAAAGAATAATTGTCGGTTCCTTGTTGAAAGCTTCTAAAGAAAGTAGAATTGAAAGGAAAATTCTAGGAATCATGGAATGGGACATGAAGATTTTGGTACTCCAAGAGTGATTTGACGAGTATGGGATTACAGAGTCAAAAAACTATCTTTCTTTTAATTCTCTGAATTGAATTTATTCCCCACTTTGATACGTTTCAAACTAGGATAAAATGATTCACAGGCAAACGCGCTCTGAGTTCAGAATGTTATCCGGTAATAATAGCACAAACTTACTGGATTTTAAACTATTTAAAAAAAGTAGTAAATTAAATTATGAGATTTACATAAAAGGTAACTTTTCCGACACTAATGCCTGTCAAACCATCCTCGAAACTTCCAGATATTCACCTTCCATTCCATAAGCTATGGACTCTTTATTTGTCCACTTACCCTAGCAGCTATTCTATTCAAAACGTAGATGTGAACAATGATTATCTGAAGTGACATATTTTTAACGTTTTACGGGAAAAAGGACAGCCTCAATCCTTAAAATGATCATACAGATACTACGGAATTGAGACTGAAGTTAATGCATGAAAGAAAATTCTTTGCACAATGAGAAGAACACTTTCAAAACTAACAATATAAATCACAACTTTATCCCTAAAAGTTCACATAAACATACGATTTTTAAATAATTAAACCAGAACTAAACAATCGATATGTATATACGTCAATTCCATACCTGTGAAGTTCCAGAATATCCGTTCATACTTCTTATGTGCTTTGATGTAGTCATATGGTCCTTCAAAGACGCCAATCTACTTAGCACTTCGCAATTGCATGCTTTGCACCGAGAATTTTTATTGCTCAACTTTGATTTACAAAGCCAGCTTTTAAACAATGGATCTTGCTCCGACTCTTCACGATAACTTTGCTTATACAAGCGCTTCATTTTTTATCACAAATTTCAACACAAAATAGTTCACTAATGTTTTCGATTCCACACGTATGACACGAAATGCAACTAAACTAGTCAACTATAAAAACATATGCGAAAACTATGAGAAAATGGGGGGATTCCCCGAAAATTTTCTCTCGTTTCGTATAAGAATGGTGCAATTCTTAAATTCTGATTCAAAAGAAAGGGGAGTCCCCGGTATTGAAAGCAGTTTTACACAGGGTGCCTATATTACGTGGGAAAAATACAATCTATTAATAAAAATTGTACATTCTACCAAAATATACCAAATTTATTTCACCTACTAAATACTGTTTCCAATGCCTCGAAAACTACCAAAAAAGTAGAAACCTACTAAATCTGGTCACACTGCTGCGCATGTGCGATATCGATATTTCTAGCGTAGTTGTATACAGTTTTTTTTCAAGCACGAGTATATTCCCAGCAATAATAATAATAATAATAATAATAATAATAATAATAATAATAACAATCCATCACACAATAGCCCAAATTCGAACCTTAGCGTTGAGATTTATTGTTAGGGTATCTGATTCTATGACCGTAACGGAATTTGAGGTTATATGGTCAATAACATGCTCAACAATGTGATCATTACCTAGTTTCTCAATTAGTACCCATCACAGTTGGATGGACTGATAGACCAACAACAACATCAGAAGCTTAAACTCGATGCCGCCACCGGAACACATGGACTTTCCCCACAAATTTCATTTTATATTTCCTCTCTGTTTCACGTCCTATGTTCGTGACGCTCATGACATCCTTTGAACCCTTTGAGGCTTTTGGGTTCTTCGTTAGCATTTTATTTTTCTCAACACTTGATTTTCGACTTTGAAATTGCAATAATTCTTTTATCAATTAAAAACAAGTTTCGCTTGAAAAAAATAAATAAATAAAAAAGTTATTCCTATTTACAATATAGAATTCGAAAAAAAAAGAAATAAATGAAGTACGAAATGTTTGAATTAGCATGCGAGTGTTCAAACTGTCGACTTCCGCGGTACGGCTCGTATGTTAGTCACGTTCTGAAGACTTCACGTCTTTGGGTCGTTAAGAGATCGATTCATTTCGACCTAACGAGCGAGTGAAGAAATAAAATCATTACCATCCCCTTCCTTTACGGGGAGAACTACCTTAAGAACCTTCGAAATGTATTTTACCCTCGGACTCTTGAGGCTTTTTAACTCACAAAATGTAAAATTTGTAGTTTTGGAGAAGGATTGTTCAGACCCACGGCTTGACTGATTATCGAATAGGTTACGGTTTTAGTAGAATTTTGAAACTTAAAGCCTAAAACTAAACTACTCCTGCCAGAGATTAAACTTAACTGTTGCGCGATGGTTTATTGTGTCTACTTTGTACATTGGGTCTCCGATTTAGGAAATATACTGAAGTATGCTTTCTTCAAAAGACGTCTATAACTTTTAATAATATTGATGACATAGCACGTAACTAGGTACAATATAAATGAGCCAACCAAATTGTACATATTTGAAAAGGGCCAATTTGCCAACTTTCGACTTTGCGAAGAGTTATTCTGAGCCACATCCTTTCAAATGGTAACAAGTTACATCGCACCTTTACGCTGTCTTTTCAGAACTAAATTGAAAAAGAGACCAATGTACGAGTGACAAGTAATAGTCTCCAAAATACAAAGTCATCACTTCCAACTGTGATTTCTCCTTCACAGTTTCTAAATGAAAACTTAGATTCAAGGATCAGAAGTATTTCCAACCATTCTTAGTCCTTTGAGTTAGTCTATCTTCTTTACCTTACGGGTTCATGTTCTCTCTAAACAACAACAACATCGATATGAGAAACTTCTACCCCCAAGGAGTTGAATGACGCACAATGAGTCTTGAATTTCACTAAATATGGAAAAGTTCAAAGCAGACACCAAGAAATGATACGTTTCGCGTTAACCCTGTAAGGAATGTTTATTCATTACTTATGTACGAGTATACTCTCATTTATGTATGTGAGGAATGTGAGATGGAATGTTTCCTTGAGAACTTTTTCCTGCGACATCATTGACGAAGCAACTTTAAATTATTGGGCGAAGATTCTCGCTTTTATTTTGGTTTAATTTAATAGTAACTTTGATATCGGGGTTGTAAAACGAGTAAAGAGGAAAACCATGTCACGTCGCACAGA